>JAODUP010000161.1:390000-470000 GCA_025642065.1 Paralvinella palmiformis
GTTTTCCTGCAAATTTCATTCCTTCGACCAGGATCTGTTTGAAACTCTGTCTGATATTTTGTATACATCGTAGCTGACAGATACGACACTAGAGTGGAATATATCAAATATTGGGAACGTCACAGCTCCATATTATTATATATAATTTCTCGATATTCTCCCAAATAACATTTGTCTAATTAGGAGTCTGTAGAGTGACAACTTTTTGTTTACAAACGTGTAAAAATGTACTTGTTTTTGCTTTTCCAGGTGTAGTGGGGAGGGGGTTAAAATAATGTAGTTTAACTTAAATATAATCTATTAGAGTGTTTTATTTCAGTGTATATCTATGTTTTTCTATACTTCTCTATACAAATGAACGCATTGTATGTATATTTATCATTTGTATGTATATTGTATGTATATTTATCATTTGTATGTATATTGTATGTATATTTATCATTCCGTCTACATACGTATAAGTCCATGTATGTTGGTCTATATGTAATGTTTCTATGGTTAAAGTGGTGTAATTGTTTATGATGAGATGATGAAGATGAATGCCCCTCTATTGACGGGACAACAGTATGGGACATGTCCCCGGGGGTGTCACTATCAGAACACTCTATGTCCTCGGGTGATCTGAGGCGTCCCATTTTAGCATTTAATAGCAATTTTATTCTATGAGTTTCGTTTATTTCTAACATATATTGTCTCGGTGTATCAGGTTTTTTTTGTGTTTTTTTTTCTCCACAGCTACTGATGGTAGTTTTAATAGCAATGGGTACGTCAGAATCGGGAGCGGTGGCAGGCGTAAGTAATACTAACCACTTTGATGATGTTAGTCCAGATATAGACGCGTATAACAAGACACGCTTACACCCGCGTAAGCGTGCACATAGATAAACATAAGAGAAATTTAATAGAACATACGCAAATATATTTACACTTTAGTACGCATTGTGGTTTTCGTATGATTTATGACAATTGACTTCAGTTTGATGATAATCATTATAATAAAATCATCATCATGTTATCTATTGATACAGCTCGTGGTATGATGGAGCCCACTCAGCCAACATCACCAAGAGCCATCACTACAACGACAGACCGAGTTACTATGCCATTGTTAGATTCTACTACCACCATACCTGACTCAGGTAGGTCATAGGTTACTAGATAATTGGGTGTAGTTTGGTTGTCATCGTTAAATTAAGTGATGTATTACACCGAATAGACCATTAATTGCTCTCCTATTGTCATTAGACAAACCTGACCAATACCTGACAGTACATTGTACAGTTATATCCTTCACGCAACGCATACGCACATACACACACACACACACGGTAAGACAGAAAATGTACCAGTGTGAAATATCGATCTTCGGGTTTAATATCCTGATAAATCGTCAAAGATGAAATAATCCCGGTTTATTTTATTTTATTCTGAGGAGTCATTTCATTCACTGTTCTCTATCTAATCGTCCCCCCTCTCTCAGAGTGGAGGAGAGGTGCATGAATGCATAAAACACAGACAAGTATATATATATATATATATATATATACTCATTTCTATATCCAGGCTGTCCGTATACTTACCAAGAGTTTCCAGGCGTATCACATCCGTTTGGACAGAACGTTACAGATGGCCCTAACTTAGACGAGGCTGAGGAGTGTAAATATTGGTGTCTGGTGCGGTCTTTCTGTAAAGGAGTAGATTTCGATGCCAACACGAGGACATGTTACTATCTAGCACAGGTCGAGCCGCCATTAGTGACGCGTGGTGTTAGCGGGGTGACGCACTACCGGAAGGTGGACTGTACAAGTGAGCGATAAAACATTTCAGAAGATGTATAATAAGGTGTCATTCTAGAAACGTTTAGAAACTAACCTGTAGTTAATTTAGTCAAAGCACTGATGGTCAGCGTTGAGATTATTTTCATCAGAATCATGTTTATTTGTAATCATAATTAGAGTTATTATATTTAAATGTTTACAAAACAAAATGTGGATTCGGTTATAATTTAGGGCCATTAAGATGTTTCGTGTCCAGTGCAGAGGTACGAAGTCCATTAGACATGGCCATAACAAACCTAAGAACCCCGCAGTCCCAGTGTAATGGTGTCTGTTATACACGAGAAACTATTGGCGCAACGACAAACAGTATGTTATAAATAAAATTCTCTTTTATTCGCATTGCCAATATATGAATATCGATCCATCAACGGTTAAAATTGAGTAATTCGGGGTTAACTTTGTTTATACGACGATCTAAAATACAATCTGGTACCGTCAATTTGATTATACTGTATTTTAAAATTACTCTGTTAAAAAGGATCCCTCGCCTCCCACCCACCCCCCCCTCCTCTGTGGCACGTGTCTTAATCTGTGTACCGTTTTTTTTCCTCTCTCTCTCTAGCAGTAGACAGAGGGTGTATGACTGCAAGCGTACCTGTGACACTTGGCTGTCAACTGAGTGAAGACCTACTTACCATCACGTGTTTTTGTGATACCATGAGATGCAATGCTCTCAGTGTGGTCGCAATGGCAAGTAAGTAACATTGTGGTGGGTACATAACTGGGATATATGTCGTGGATAAATATTGGCTGTCTGCAGTGAAGCGACTGAAATGAAAAATTATTATAATCATCAGCAGAGAAAAACAACTACACAGATAAATACCGCAAAAAAATTGAAAGTCGCTACCTTTATGAATAAACTCATTATTTTCAACGGAATAGCTTGGGGCAATATTTGTTGACAGTAAATTGGTCGAACTAACAGGTAATTTTCCAAAACTCTTGTCGAGCCAATTGGAGTAATTTGTTGGGAGGGGGCACTGTCAGTAAAGTTATATTATGTTATTTAATATAGGCATTGCCCATTTTCCCATAATATATTCGGTATGATAATTATAATTGTTATCCTAAGTTCATATCAAAACCTTTTATTACCCTAAACAGTTATGCTAGTGGCTATGACAGGCTTCTAGGCGACATAGCAACATATCCTACTTTTTAGCGAATCGGATTTGTTCCATTTTAAAAATTGGGGCTTTCGGCAAGGCAAAGAGTTGTCGTGACAAAACATTTCTATTTTACAGCCCAGCTCCTACATATGCCCTTAGACGACGATTTGTCGGATCATTCTGGCACTAGCAACTCAGCTGCCGTACCCGATAACTACACGCCGCCAGACTTCCAATGTCTCGACAAGGCAATCAACTGTAGCGCCCTCTTTACCGGAAACCAGTGTATCCGAGTGACATCCCTGACGAACACGGACTTCGGAGTGGTTGGTCAGGACTTCCGTTTCTCGCCGGAAGCCACTTTTTCGGTCTACTTCAAACGAGTAACTACTTCCGGACCTGGCATGGAAGGAGGTTTGTTATTTCCAAAGAATTATCCAAATCGTATTTCTACATTGTTAAAAATGTAATGGAATACATATTAATGTTTCAGAAGACACTAATATCTGAAAGTAACATACTTGTATATAGTTCGGCTTGTAATTAAATGTGTACATGAAAGTACTCATAAACAGGTCAATTTCTGGTAATTGACAATATTTATGAGTTATTTCCATGCTGCAATATACCATTGGGTAGAATAATTTGTAAAAGTATATTTTTATATTCATCAATTCAGAACTCCTACCAAGATCTTTGCTTTTTAATAGCTACAGTAATTATTAATGATTTTAGGTAGCATAACATATATAAATAATTAGTTTTACAGAAGTATATTATATATACATATAACTATACGTGATCGTTTTGTTTACCTGGGATGTCGGTTCCACTGGCAGATATGTGTCAGGTAGATTATCAGGAACCATCTCATTTAAGAAGCTATAATTCTGGTATTTAAATTTAGGATTTGAAGGAAACAGCGAGCGCAGAGTATGATCAATTGTACAGGAAGAATCCCTACTTTGTTTACTAGGGAACAAGCTATTATGGTGGTCTTTCTTTCGTAGGCATATTCGGTAATTCTGACGACCCAAATGTGAAACCAACTTGGCAGATAGCATCTAAACAGTTCAACAACTATACCACAGCTGGTTTGACATCAGAGGATACACAGCTGGCGTCTTTGATGGATTATGATTTCGTCAGAGCTGACAATGACAAATGGCATCTGATGGTGATGACTTATGAAGGTTTGTTTGACTACACTAGAAGGATGTTTCCGAAGCTATCTCTATACCTGGATGGCAAGGCCGTGGATGGCAATTCGATGTTGGAACAAGGTAAGCTGAATACACTTATCATATCGGTTTATATCCATTTGAAACAATCGGAGAAAGTTAATTATTCTTTGGTCAATTACATATGCTCATGATTTGGACAATAGGGTGTCACATAAGAGACGGGGTAACACTTGTAATACATTGTCATTTGGTGTTGCTGCATTAGTTATTGATGTGGAAAATTCGGAATGGATTGTACAAAGCCATCTATCAAACATAAAAAGTACACACACACACACACACACACACACACACTATATATATATATATATATATATATATACACGTGCCCTGTCACACAATTTGTATAACCCTCTAAGACACCCCCCTAGAACACTTTTCTGCAATTTAGGTTTAAAAGGTCATATTCTATTTCCATTTAGGGAAAATTGGAATTAGCTCCCTACCTGTTACTATTGGTTGTGTCGCTGGCGCGAACTTCTTTGGTTACATTGATGAGGTAAGGCGAATTGACCTGTGTCATAAATCGAACCCATATTTTTTTTTTAAATAATAATACAATAATGAAAATAATAACTACGTTATGCTTACTCTAATTTTAGGCTCGTATATTCGTGACGTCATTATCCCGTGAAGATATTACGGCATTACACGTGATGAGAGACGAAAACTTTTGGTATTAAGAGTTTTCCAAATAAAATGACGGGCGTCTCACTATGGAAGCGTGGCACGAACACAATAACACCTCAGCTTGTTGTATATTTATTGTCATCAGTACTTAGTATGTGGTAATGGCTTCCGCTGTATAACTGTTTTGGATATTTATAAATTTGTGTTTATATTTGTATGAATAGGTGTTATGCACTAATGATAAGTTTGAAGTCTTTGTAGCTTTCGTGTTTATGGCTGTTTTAGTTTTTGTTGTTGTAAAACGCACCTGCCATCATCAGGTATCTTGTAAATAAACATATACAGCGAAAATATCCGAGTGTTTGACTTCGCTAACGTGCTTAAAATGCAAATGTTGAATATAAAACAGAATATAAGTATCGTTTTCATGCACCTCCATGACCTAACTGGTAGCGCGGTTGGTCACAGATATGTAGCACCTGAGTTCAAACCCCGACCGGCTATGTCAGAAGGATGTTTCAACTTTCACTTTTCCTCGTTACCCTTGGAGGTCGCTCGGCCCAATTAGCCTATCTTATGGACATAAGTGGTTTTAATAACAGCAACAACATCTAAAAAAAGACTTGACAATTGTATAACATGTATCCGCAGAACACACAATAAAAAATCTACTTTTATCCGTCTGGGGAACTGTATTAAAGGAACAGTTGAAGCTTCTGAATTCTGACATCACTTGAACCGAGCAATTTGACCAGAAGTCTATATAACCCATTTAAAATCATATTTACAAGTGTTAGCCAAGAATACTTCCAGAACAAAACGTAGTAATCTCGCTAAATTTACATCATGACTGACATTCAGCCATATCATTTTGAGCCAGAAGAACCATTACAAGATGAAGATGATTCCGATTGTTTCGAAGAAGGCGGAATCATCGAAGAAAGCGCGAGGAGAACTAACTGGAACACTAACTGGTGTCTATGTGAACTCTATGTTTGTGTATACTCCTGGCTCAGGTGATGTTCGAGCATTTGACTATTCTCCTTCCCGCCTTTCAATCTGGCATCCGGTGCATCCGTAATTTTCTGCGAGTATTTTCTGTATTTTTATGACTAGTATCTAAAGCTCCGCGTAACTTCTCCGTATATTCGGCGCCACGAACCACCACCACCCCCCCCCGCAAATATTACTTTGATGCAGACCAATTAGAGCATTTTTTATTCAGCAGCATACTTTTTAATAAAGATGACAAATGTACGTTGCTTTATTTATATCTAAAATTTCGAGAAAAAAAAACCTGAAATATTCTATAAAGAGTCTAGACAATTAAAAAAAGGTTGCTAGCAATTATCATGGAGGTTGCCAATGATCTTTTAGACTTAAACAATCATTTATCATTCAAGTCAACAAATAGTTTAGTCCAGAGACGATAAAGATAATTAGATGATGACTTATAACTGAAGAGTCAAAATATTCTTTTGGGTTATTATTTATAGCATTTCCTTTCAAGTTTTATATCATCATATGTAATTTGTATAATACCTGAACCCTTTTACAGTTTTTATCAAAACGACTGGCAAAATGCAGTTAGGTAATGTATTCTTTTCCGATAGAATTCTACAAATAAGGTGTATTTACTTGGACCTTTAACTAAACAAAGGCATATGGGCAGCTATACTTGCGATTGAACATGTTTAGTTTATTTAAGATTTATATTTAAAGAAACGAATGACATTTGTATTTACATACTTAAACAGAATACTTGATTAGTTCCGCTGCCATTAAATACTTCCTCTTGATTTGTAATATGGTACCATCTACAATAAACTGAACTAATTCACATAATCCAATATTTCATACATTTCCAAAATACCTTTCAATATACAACATTCAATATACAACCTTTCAATATACAACATTCAATATACAACATTCAATATACAACTTTCAATATACAACATTCAATATACTACATTCAATATACAACATTCACTATACAACATTCAATATACAACATTCAATATACAACATTCAATATACAACATTCAATATACTACATTCAATATACAACATTCAATATACAACATTCAATATACAACATTCAATATACAACATTCAATATACAACATTCAATATACAACATTCAATATACAACATTCAATATACAACATTCAATATACAACATTCAATATACTACATTCAATATACAACATGCAATATACAACATTCAATATACAACATTCAATATACAACATTCAATATACAACATTCAATATACTACATTCAATATACAACATGCAATATACAACATTCAATATACAACATTCAATATACTACATTCAATATACAACATGCAATATACAACATTCAATATACAACATTCAATATACTTCATTCAGCTATTTTCAGATGTTCTGATGTTGTACGGTGATTTAGTGAAGTAATGGTTGAACTACATGTACCTTCTTATAACATAGCCATGCTAATTAGATCAACACTATTTGTTGCCTTCACTGTGGAATCCTAGTCTATTAAATTACAATACGAGATATCAGAACACTGATATCATCCGTTATAAACTAAAATATTATCCTTAACCGTAGTCCTACCTGGGATCACTACAAATAGTAATAAAGATTAATACATAATTAATAGCTAAATTAATTTGGGATTTGATTCTCCGGAACGTTTTCAGGAAATAATCCCTGATCCCTATTAAATTAATGACCTTCATAATTATTATGTTACCTCTGTGTTAAACTTACTTCGTTAAATGAAAGTCAGGAATCCGAACCACTTAAAACATGACTTTAGAAGTAGATTAACTATAGTCTCCACATCTCACAACTTCCAATCAATTAAAATCATTTGGTTATTTAATAAATTTCCCTTTATTGTTAGTCACTTTATGTACGGCTACATCATACTGTGTACTTACCAGAAATGTCTACTTCATACATTATAACAAATGTATTACGACAGTAAACAGGTATCCCAGATTACAATATATAATTTGTTAATGTTATCTTGATGGAGCAATATTGAAGGTAATATAATACAGTGTATTATGATAGAAGGTCGAGAGTCGTATTTTGTTCACTGTCACTGGTCATTGCTAGTGGCGCCCCCCTATGGCCAGGAGTACCCAATCAATGGAAAGAGTCACTAAATGACACAAATAACAGGAAGAACTGGAATTAAAGACGCGACTTCGACATTTTGTGTTTCTATAGAAATAAAACAAAATGTTAAATTAAATTGTTCCGTTGTATTCTACACGTTGAAATAATGTCATAAAATATTTATTTAGCCGATAATAGCAATACCAACCTGCCTTTTGGTTCTGTTCTAAACTTCTTTGTGTACTTCTTCTGGAAGCATCACACACACACACACACACTTACCTTATTTCGCTATTCGGTGTAGCATATATTTATATCTGTCTGAATTGGTTTAATTGTTTTATGTATATTTACATAACTTAATGGTTGTAAGATATATCAGATATCAAATTAAAAATTAGACACTAGTTCGGCAGATGTATGTTTTTGAAACAAATGTGTTCGTCAACTAATTAACTAAATGACTATTAGGCCTGTAATCTCTCACTTGTAATACATCTCCTGTAACATATCTCACGTGATATCTCACCTTTAATCTGTCTCTCCTAGTTTCGTTAAAACATCAGCTTATATATCTTCCGCAATAATAACTGCAATACAAGTTTTATGTGATGTGGCTAAATCTGCAGTAGAGTTAGTGTGTGTGTGCGCGCGCGCGTGTGTTTTAGGATACATATAAAGAGGCAACAGTCACAGAGCATCAGCATATTAAACATCCGTCGAGACTTACCTCCATCAATCTAAATATAAATACTACAATACATACGTCAATCTAAATATAAAATAAGCCATACCTCCACATATCGATACATATGTGCGTATACCTAAGCATGTGTCTGGTCTACTCATCAGCCTGTGGGGGCCAGTTAATTCGCTTTTCGTACGCGACAAATATGTCACGCCCACAGGAAAGCGGCTACATGCAGGCCACGTACAAAAAGCGGAAGCACGTATAAACATACCATTTGATACCACAGCTCGAAGTGAACAACACGTGCGTGTGGTTGACTGGAGACTTACTACATACATATGATAACTACTTTGACACCACAGTTTACATTCAACAGTAATTGTCTGTGGTCCAAAAGAAACCTGTATATAAAACATTTCGACATCTCAGATGCTGACCTCAGCTTTATTCTGGATTTGAATAACTAAATAAATCCTACCTATATGAAACGTATCGAAACACTTGGGCCTTGTTAACCAACATTACAGTTTGTTGACCACGTGAGAAAATGTACACTAACTCAGTATGGAATCAGTGAAGTGATTTAGTTAAAATAAAAACAAAATAGCAATACTGCACAATGGATTATTACTAGACTAGAACGAAATATCGTCTCAAACCTGAGTAAATACTCGAACTTAACAGCTAATCCTCATATATTTCCGTTCACCACTAAGTGAACGTTCATTCACGCCTAATTTAGCGTCCCTAAGTATATGCAGTTAGGTGTGGTAGGATCTACATAAAAGCGCCTATCCACTTGATCAATGGGACCCATGGTCGAGAACAGTGGATTTCAGGCAGATCTCCGATACTGCGAATGACACGTCGGGATTATAATAGCTATACATTCAACAATTTCCCTATATCAGCGTAACCTAATTATTCATAATATGGGGAAAAGCTCTTTCCGCAGCTTAATACCCATGGAGATGTCTGCCGGAATAACAAACGACTCCAAGAATATAAATCCATAAGCAGCATTGTATGAATTATACATATATATATATATATATATATATATATATATATATATATATATATATATATATATATATATAAAACAGAAACTGAAACAGAATTTATTTTCAATTTCCATTTAATAGTGCAAAAATAAATTCATGTTTTGAAAACATATTTGGTTTTACCAACTAATATTTAAACACCCCAGTTTGGTGGTTTTATCATTAAACTTAATTTTATTACTTCATTATAACACAAATCCTTATTTGGTTAAATATAATTACTGATTAGTTTATGTCTATACAAAATATGTTCGTCTATTAGGCTCCGTCTTAATTGGCGAATCACTTTAGGTTGTAAATCGTCATATATATATATATATATCATACCTATATATATATATATATATATATATATATATATATATATATATATATATATATATTTAAACACAAACACACACGAATACAAGCAAATACAAACACAAACTAATACATACACATATCCATCTATGGTGAGTAGAGTAGATAAGAGGAATTGTTACGCCTCTTTGGCTACATTGGTAGAGCGTGAGACTATGGCTATGATCATTCTGTGCGGGAGGTTGCAGGTTCGAGCCTCGGCCGTGGCACTATAATAGGAGGAGTTGTTCATCCAGCTAGGCAAGGTTTTTCCGAGGGGGTAGGTAACCAGGTAAAGAACCCGTTAATCCGACAAGGTTTGTCGCATGATAATATGATAAAGGCGACTGTCGGAATATCGAGTCGGTGACATATAGAGGTAGTCTGTGTCACACAGTTTTAGATCGTAAAGACATACCGTTGTATGTAAAAAAAATAATGCACAGCATCCATTGGAACCACAATGACACTTATAATCTCTTGGTTTATTTATTTACTTTCAACAATTATGAGAATTAATTACCAGAATAAATATCCAACATAAACCTCTCTTTAACGGAATTAGTTGACAGAAATATCAACGAGGCGTTTTCTCACTGGAATCTGAGATATTGCTCTGTTATTATTTCCACAACCACAGAAGTGAATCTGATACTAGGTATTGTATTGTACTGTATTGTTGATGTTTGGGGTAGATACCCCTGGCTGTCGCCCATTGGGCACAGCCAGATACCAAGTTTGTTTTGTTGTTCGGGGAGAATCCCCAGACTGTGGCTTATTCGGCACAGCCTCTATGTTGGAGTGGTTGAGAAATCTACTCCCCCACCACTCGCAGGAGAGCCGTACGGAAAGATGGAGCCGAAATAGCCTGAGGGTGGTCACTGCCAGAGTGTTTTACGTCCTATGGTTTTTTTAACATCCCCTTTATTTTAAATAATTCAGTGGAGACGGCAGCGCCATTTAACGTGGTCAGCTGCCCACGATGTTGTGAGCCGAGAAATTAATCTCTGCAAAAGTTTCGATACCTGTGACCCTTGGCACCAAGTGCCGGGTGCTTAATCACTGGATCCTGACAATGAGTTAAATTTATCCTCTTCCTTGAAGAATTTAGAACATTGTATTGCGATATCCGGCTATGGATGACTCAAAATCTTCTAAAACTAAATGATAATAAAACAAATATTTTATATTTGGCATCACCACATTGTTTAAATCCCTAAAGACACCAGCATTACAGATGGGTACATCTTCGATTACCCCTAATGGGTCAGTAAAAAATCTAGGGGTTATTTTTGACCAATGTATTAACATGCATGAACATGTCACATCAGTATGCCAAGCTGCCTACTACCATCTTAAGAACATCCACTGTTTAAAAGCATTCTTGACACAAGAATCACTTGTAACTGTAGTTCATGCCTTTGTTACATCTCGTATAGACTATTGTAACTCCCTGTTATATGGCATATCTGATTATAACATTAATCGCCTTCAGCGAATTCAGAATAGTGCAGCTCGCATTGTAACAAATACTAGAAAATATGATCATATTACCCCATTCTTCAAAAACTACATTGGCTACCTGTTAGACAGCGTATCCATTTTAAGATTCTGTTAATAACTTATAAATCTATTAATGATATGGCGCCAGAATACCTGTGTGAACTGGTTTCCATTAGAAAGTCATCCCGAAAACTCAGGTCATCCAGTCAGATACTATTGCAGTTGCCAGTGTCTCGGCTCAAGTCATATGGTGATTGTGCGTTTAGTGTTGCAGCCCCAATTTGTGGAATAGGTTGCTGGCAAATATTATAAATGCGTCGACTCTTGGAAATTTTAATTCTCTTCTAAAAACACACCTATTTAAGGTCGCTTTCACAGATAAATAATTATTATCTTTGAAATGATTGCAGGGTTTTTACAGACATTATTTGGGGTATTATTATATTACATATTATATGTACAGCGCCTTTGAATGGCTCCTGCTAGTAAGGGCGCTTTATTAAATATACATTATTATTATTATTAATTAATCGCTAGGCCACCGGAGCTCACTAGATACCAAGTTACCTTTACCTCCATATTTAAACCAATATGCAATAACCGTGCGCAATGGTACGGAATGGCATTGAAGCCATTGACCATTTTATGTTTGTTAACTATAGATATTATAAAGAAATACTCGTGTCACTTTGTCCATCAGATTAACTCATGAGCTGCTCATTGGAAAGAGCACACATTTGTGCTTACAATTAGCCATGAATGATTATGATTGGCTAGCGACAGGTAATGGAAGCATCGTGTGTCGGTGTGTATGGTCAAGGACGATTGCAATTGGTTACGATATAGCAATTGTCACAGGTGGGCAGGTTAATGAACAATTACTGACAACATGTCGGTGTGTTTTGCATGACTGAACCAGCGGAAATATTTGGCTACATTTTCGTGTAGTCGCTGATGATCGATTGATGTTTTACGGCCAGTTTTGTGCACACGGTAGGCTAAATGGGCCGTTCATGTTGTCGGATTATTGAGGTCATTTTACATTGAAGAGTCATATTCTGTTGGCGAAATGAAGTGTCGGAGTCGGAACGCGATTCTTCCGGATTAAAGAGTCATTTATATTGGAGCTAAATCCGTGACAGACAATAATGTTGTCGGAAGGGGGATTTGCCGGATAATAAACGATGTCCGGATTAACGGATTTTGACTCTATAATCTTTTTCAATATCTTCCGAGATTTTAGATTAAGTCTTGGCACATCATATACGTTTGTGCCGGTACTCTGTTGTATAAGATGAGAGAATGAAGGACACTAATCGTAAACGTTTGGACGACGCATTGTTGGCGATCCGTATTATCCGGTAACATTTCAAAAAACATCATTTTCAACAACGGATCATCCAATATTTAGAATTCTAGATCGGATGAGTTCTATTCTGACCAAAGAGCAGCATTAAGATTGACCAACGAATTACGATCACCGCAAAGGGATATCTTTCTGTTCATAGATTGTAAATAGGTCCAGAAGCAGGCTAACTTGTTTGATATAGATTCCGTTTAAACAAATCATAATCCTTGTTTTTGGTCCGAACAGCAGGACCTATGAACGGATGGTTATTGTCTCATATTAATAAACAAATAATAAATATCAAGATAGACAGACTGTCCTACAACATTCCATCGCCACTATCGAAAATGTTTACAATTATTATGGTTTAAATAAACTCAAATAACGATCGTTAAGATTTCTACTTTCGTTTATGACGACATTTAGGTGATTTCAATTCATATTCCTAAACTACCCGCTATTTCAATAATAATCTCTGAAATTGTATCTCGAAACGGCGCCAACATTGTTCATCCTGGATCAACATCGTCGGTGAATCTCGTGGGTGAATCTCGTGGCTAGATAGTTTTAACTTATTTCCGTTTACAAACAGGTGACGAGATGTAGCGCAAATGCCCAGAAATAAACGAAATGAACTAACAGTTATCAGAATTGACACATATCCCGCACCAATAACAATAGAATTATGTAAATAATCCAAAGAGGTGAACATAAAAACTCTTTTTAACTGAATGTTTATTATCTAAATGACGAATGTTTTTTAGAATGATATTAAATTTTAAAGGATTAATGGTGCGCTGCATTCCTCAAAACAAGCCACGTAAGAAGATAAACGAACAATTAATAATTGTCCAGCGCATCATTCTGTTGGCTCTTATGACGCGTCTGTTATTCGCACGTGGGGGGAGCTTATTTCATGTTGGTGTACAGCAAATAAGAGTGCAAAATAGAGCGTTATTTAAATGTGGTTAAATAGTAATGGTTGCACAATATATAGGCGTGAAATAGAGAGATAAAGATATTCGTGTGTCATATAACAGAAAGAGGAATAGCAATCCGACATTACATCCTGCATAACACTACCAACAGTTTGAATTAATGACGGCAGAGTAATCCTGAAACATAGACAACGTCCGAAGTGTTGGTTCATTATTATATTAGTTTACAGTCACCATTTCTCCTTAGTGTAGTTAAGTCAGAATTGTTATCAACATTAGATCGGCACAACCCTACACATTAATTAGTTATCCGATAAAGGCTTCAGACAGAAACCTGTCACCAAGAGAAACAGATACGCCATCTGATATAGTCAGGCCAGAGAGCTCTGTGTGTGTGAGCGCGTGTGCATGTGTGCGTGTTACATGTTTAATGTTAGAATACCTATTACACTATCAGTTCATGGACAATACCAACATTGTGTAATTTATTTGTCTTTTACGTTGTCGGCTCTATAATTAATCGCAAGGATTTAATGAAGCACTTGTATCTGTTGAAAGACAATGTTTTTACTGAAAATGTATTTTATTTATTATCAATCACGTATTAATAAAATCGATATTAAAATAAGCGATAAATATAATGGTATTCCGAATACAAACAGAACTTATTTATGGGTTTAGAACGAGTCCATGATCTAATAACTCATCCGCAAATCATCCCTTAGCGCAAAATGTCACCAGGATCTTAGGTAAATGATAGACTTAGATCATTTCAAACGATCAACAACCGACAATTGCCACAGGAAAATATGATGTTGCTAACGTTTGAAGAATATTGAATGATATAATCTTGGATTCAAAAGTATTTAGTGGTTTATTTATCAACGACACATGTCAGCCAATGCCAATAAACTTGTTATCTAATAATCTCGTATCACGTATATATTAATACTAAGGGTGGAATATGACAAGTTTCTGATAACAAAAATATAATCTCATAACTTATATAAGCATTAATTATAATTAGATATGGAGGGTAATGTAATTCAATCCGATATGTTTACGATTTTTCTATTAAATCTTTTGTGTTTCTTGTTGTAATACTAGAAACACATTATACTTGAGGATGATGGTGGGTTTGAAATTTTCAAATTACAATTCTTGGTAAATGTGCTGAATAGAAATAATACAATTCCGTTCTCCAAACACAGATAACAGAAAGACGTATCAAGTTAGAGAATATAGTTAGTCTGATGATGATTGATGTTTTACAGCCACTTTTGCGCACATTGTAGGCTAATTGAGCCAAGAAATGAAGCGAAGTCAAAGATGAAAGACCCTTCAGATACGCCCACTCCGAGATTCGAACTCAGGTGGTAGTGATCTGCGGCCCAATGCGCTACCAGCTAGATCACGGAGGCGCCCTGTCTAATTGGCTAGAATTGTTGCTAATAGAAAAGTCGGTCAGTAAAAAAACAGAAAGGTTGTTTAATGTCTTAAAAACCAATAAGACACTATATCAGATTATTTGAGTCCCAGCAAGGACATATTACATTTATTAGTCGTGTTCCTAGCCAAGAAATGAAACAAGGATGGGATATGAATCCCACGCAAGGCACTAATACTGATTAATTACGTAAGACTAGCACTTTTATATACCATAGAATAAAATATTAAAATATTAATGAATAGGATAGTCGCATAGAAGGATAAATATTTGAAATGAAGCGTCATGTCACTGCTTAGTTTATTAGCCACAATATCCCCATCGCTATTTAAAAAATAATTAATTCACAATACTTTTTGAACACAGTTCGAACAAACTATTAGAACTGATGGGCTGGAAACATGACAGGAAATGCACCAGTAAAAAAAGTGAAACATTCTGGTTGAAACATTGCTTTAAAATAACAGAAAATACATTGATAGAATGATTGTCAATGTTAATCACACACACCGCCTGCAGTTAAACAACCAAACCCGGTGTGTTATTTGTTAGCTATACCAACCGTGTGTGATAATTTATTTGCGTGTATATATATATATATATATATATATACTTTTATATGTCAACTCGGTATGGAAGTACGTTTTTACACAATGAAAGTGAGTGAATGGTTTATTCTCAGCATTAGTCAAACCTAGGACAACGATTTATGATGAAGAAGCACATTCACAGATACATTAACTTGTCGGGATCTAAACCTGGACATTGAGAGTTTTAACGCAGTACTCTAAGTGCTGCACTAATGGAGCACCAATATTTACGTACAACCGTATTGATGTATGTATGTGTGTGCATGCATACATCTATGCACATACAAATGTGCGTACAGTACTTATTCGAGAAAACACTACTTAATGAGTGCTTGCCATTTGTTTAAGAGAACGGTGCAAAGAAGCCATTACAAACCCACTTAGACATGAAATGACTGAATTGGATACCTAAAAGAATGTAATTTGAACTACAAGTGAAAAAAGTCATAAATATCTCCACACATATATCAGATTATAATTGGCTTCTAAAAGGTCAAATACGTTGATGCAGACGTATTAGTTCCTTCCACGGTGGTGTAAATTTTACATTTCTGCGTTTCGTGCGTCATACGAGTCAACATATATGAAATGGGAAGGGAGTATTTAGGCAGTGTTGATAGTGGGAAGGAGAAAGAATCCAGAATCATGTGGTATTTATTTCGGCACGTAAAGATTACAACTGTTATAGGACGCAAAACAATAATTACTGTTATCACATTTCGTATGCAAACTGACCATTTTGATTGTAAAATAAAAAGATTGTACATAAAATATACCAGGAATTCTGGAATCCTAACTAACTGGGAACTGAACCAAGTCAACGATGATATGTACAGTAAATTTACATTTGCATATATTTTGCAGACGGACAGGCAGACAGACAGACAGACCTATACAGACGGATAGCCAGGCAGACGGACAGATAAAGGAACAGACAGACAGTGTAATGGGCACAGGAATTGATCTAAAGCATAAAATACACTAATAGCCACTTATAGATAGATAGAATTATATACACCTATATAAACTTAAATGTAAACAGTAGTCTATACTTTATCATATATACCATCTATGATCAGACTAGTACGTTAAATTACGTATTCCTATCCAATATGGACACTTTTATTGCAGGACAACGCCCAAAAGAAAACATACATTGAACTAATTGAACTTATCACTCATCAAATACTAGAGCGTCGATGAACATCTAAACCGACAGACATATCATGATATAACATAAAGAAGATGACTTTCCTAGATAAAACTATATGTAGATAACATGACAGGATAATAACATAATTATTATGGTATACCTGAGAAGTTCACATCATCATGATATGTAAATGTAGCAAAATTGTAGGTGGTCAAACAGATACTTTGTCTTTAGCTAGTATGCATTTGTATTTATATATGTAAATATTAAGGTCAAATGCCAATAAAACAGGGATATTTCATTTATATATATATATATATATATATATATATATATATATATATATATCATATCATATCATATCATATATACATATATACAGCATTTCCACACTCATCATAGATACATAAATATTATATTTATTATAAATATACACATCGCTCACTATCCGTCAGTGTAACATGATAAGAAGAAATGGTCTTTGTTTAATGCAGAATTAATATCCTCAGACATGAGATAACTCCAGTATAATCTCAATGCTAACCAGTATAAGCTAGTTATTATATAAAGGCAGACCTTTGGTTGGTTGATTGCATCGGGTTGGGAGGGGGAGGGTTGATCTACAATAGCCGGGTTCTGAGATCAAGAACGGAATCTGACACCTGGACAAATCTCGTCTGTTATCGTGTACATATGAAGCTCCAGTGAGGTGACCTGACTATATAGATGGTGACCTATTTTACAACAAATAAGACACACTGCGTCAAAACCAAAGTCTTAGAAGGATCTTAAATCGCTATTCCGAAATACTAAACACAACTATCATACATGTACTCATCTGTTGGCATAAAATACCATCATCACACCAAGTCTAGTGCCGGTTGGATGGAATCGGGAATGTTAGCCAATCACGTTATCGTATTTCGATGACGTCAGTAGCGTCCGTGGATGTGAACCTCATAATCTGAAGGAGAACCAGCGTCCGGGACGTGTGACTGAGGTATAACCGAAGATTGAGAGGTTGATGTGCGGGAACAGTAACAGTAATACATAAGTATATAGCTTACTCTAAGAACTTTAATTTGGCCACCTTCTCCATGGTATCATGAGTATGTTGTTGTATATAGCCGACGGGTGGGCCATGAGTTGGCGAATCAACCTGATCCAGATCGATTATCTTGTCCATGAGACTTTCCAGACCCCGAAGACGTATAATCTCGCTGCTATAGTCGTTGACGTGAACTCCAACGGACATCGTGTCCTTGTCCTCCAGGATATTGCCAACCGGGAAGATGAAGCCATCGTCTATGTACTTCGAGCGGACCATTGGCGTCGTCTGATAGATCTGCGGGTGGATCTGCAGATCGTTGCTAACGTAGACGATCCGGAACGGCTTTACGGAGACCACGACTATGTGGGCAGTGTAAAACCTACGATGATTAGATCGTTTGTACATCGTCGAGTGAGCCACGCCGATGTAATACGGATAACGATAAAGCTCAAACGGCGTACCGCCTCGGAGATGGGAGACGTGATCCTTGAAGTTTAACCCCGTACGCACCGATTCGTCGTGTATGAAGCGGCAGAATCCATCCAGTGAGCAATGCATCACCCGGAATGGATCCAGATTGTGCACGAAGTAGAGCTGATCGCCGTCGATCAACGACATCCAGTGTTTGTCGCGTGGCATCTCGTCTTTCTCCGAGGCGTTGATCATAGGACTTCCGCCCTTTATTCGGGGTATGATCGGGTAGTTGTCTAACATGTCCCAGAAGACGGTAAAATCCATAAACTTTTTCGGGTGGAAGGCCATGGCCTCGTTGAAGGAGACGAAGAGACGATCCCCGACGGTAAAGAGACGAGGTTCTATCGGACCGTCGCCGACCCACCATTGTTTGGGAGAGGGTATGCCCAGAATGGCGCCCTCCGTGATCGGTTCCATACGATGGTTGAACCTCTGAGTGTAGAGCCAATTATCGGCGAAATGGTTCGCCGGCCAGTCGTTCTTCGGTTCGTATTTCTCCCGGTCTAACCATATTCTGGCAACCAGGACCAGCTGGCCATGGTACCAGGTAATCGCTGGACTGTTGGCGAAATAGACATTGTCATGAGGCGGGTCTATGAATCGTTTGGCCGCCTCTCGCTCGATGTACGGCGAAAACGAGTGCACCAGTGACGTAGTGACGCGTTTGCGCAGACCGTGAGACCTTCCGCTCTCGTTGAACAGATAGCCTCCGAGCTCGAACGCGTGAGGCAGGCGCTCGGTCACGTGCAACGTTCGGTCCTCTTTGCTGAATGCCGGCTGATTCCTGGACCTCTCCAGTGATAGATCCAGAACGAAGAAGACAATCACCAGGATGACAATGGCGGCGATTAGCGACCATCTGTGTATACTATTCCCCATCACTGATATAGCTGCAAAGGCCATGAGTTCAACGACGAACCTAAATCAAGTCTAACGACCAGTCGTCAATTGCCAACAACCTGAAGGAAGAAAGAAAACAAACTTCATTGTATGTCGATCTCCAGTAAACAACTAGTTGTCTCGAGTTCGATATCGAGTCAACATCCAGTTGTCTCGAGTTCAATGTAACCGACGTAAATGATTTCCGGGATTGTTCTAATAAACATTTCATAGTTTCGTTTATTTATTAAATTGCTGTTGATGCAAAAAGTGGAACATTTTCCGCCGTATTAATTTTTCTTACTACATCAATATTATCATCGTTTGTTTTTGTCATACATATCTTTAATTACAGACTTCAAACGAATCAATAAACAGATGGTTTAATAATGTATTACTATCGTGACATAGTTTTAAATTTCGGTTGTAAAAATAAGCGTAGGCATGTCCGTTTAAAGATGATGAAAGCATACAAATTTAAATTTTATTATATATATATATATATATATATATATATATATATATATATATTAAATTTTAAAATTTAATTTAAATCATTTAAAATCAATATATATATATATATAATTATATATAATTATATATATTTATATAATTATATAATATATATATATATATATATATATATATATATATATATATATATATATATATATATATATATATATATATATAATTATATATAATTATATATAATTATATATATATATTGATTTTAAATGTTTTAGACAAATAGCGCATCCTAGTTTGAGTGGTAAAACCAAATGAACCTAGAACTAGGTCAATAACCTTTGACACTTCCTGTATGAAATATGACCTATCACAATAATATATTATCAAATACACAAGCTGAACATCCAATAAGTAATACACACAATCCACGGGATACATCTCTACCACTGTATTAAGTTAGGACATTAAGGTCGACATACAAAAATATCTGTTATCGTAAAATGTGTCGGAATCAACCGGAAGTCGAACCCAATACCTTATGATAATATAACCATGTCTTATCTTGGATAAGAGAAATGTTTTATATTATGAGACATATGTCACCTACCGTACGTCATCTAAAGGTGGTATAAAATATTAAATGATAGTATAATTATAACTAGAAAAATAAACCACAGTTTATAAAGGGTGGAGATGTTGTTATTTTGGTAGGAGTGATATCACGAATACATACAATAACTATCATTGATAAATGTTTTGTAGAAAGTATAAACACAGGCCAACATGTCTGCATCTAAATATAGACAAGGGGGCAAAAGAACTGTAAATTGAAAGCAGGCTGGCTTCAACATGAATAACAGAGATGAAAACGAATGATACACAAACACTTAATACAACATAGATAGAGACACCTGTTGTGTGAGATGACTAAAAACAAACTTGATAGGTATATTATACAACAAAAAACGTAGGTTAACAAACCGACCATCCAAACATTAGGTATAACAAAAATAAACAGAAATAGCATTTAATCTTTTAGTGAACAACATTCTAACTAGTCACGAAATGAAGTGTTTACTGAACTGCACAAGTTCTTAGGTTCTGGTCCACCAGGTTCTTTGTTGATTCTTGGGTGTTCACTAACAGATATGACATACACTCTTAGGTGATTTCTAGTTCCACCTGTAACAATCCTGAAGTCGTACATTTTACTTCTGTTAATTTTAATCTAATATTTAAAATGTTCAACATCTTACTCAATATGTTAACTGGACAAGTGTTCAATCATTGAACACGTTGACGTCAAAGAAGCCAATTAAGATCAATATAGATTCAAATTGGATGATTAATAACAATACCATGACAGTCTATTTACAAGCGAATTGATTCAATGGAATTTGTTATTCAGGAATTAGTGTGATTGGACCAGGGTAGTGCCGTGATGATTACAAGATAACCAAAATATTGTACAATTAAAACCCTCAATATTAACTAATATTGGTGAGTCATTCAATCCATTTGTAGACCATAAATCCTGACCTTCTCAGTTCAAAACTATACACTATTTTGGCGGATGAATATCACCAATCCAAGATGGCTGCTACTTTTTGTCCAATTTAGCAGGAACATTTATTTTCCACACAAACATTGAGGTAATGTTTATGTTTTAAGTCAACAAATGATTAAACAATTACTGGAAACATTTATGAAATAAACAGTTGTATGTAATCTTAAAGGATGGTGCAAAACGAGGTGAATACATGGACTCCGTATTATTGCCCACCCTGATGGTGCCCTGGTCCACCTAAAACACGGTCGACGGGTTGTGGACCCCAACGGCCGTGCTATAAAGGGGTCCTACTGTATAAGGATAGACCTGCGTAATACTAATATAACTATAACTATGTATCAATGTTGGTGATAATAGCAGTTTAGATACTTTTATTCTGCTCTTAGTATCTATCCATTATACTGACTGGAATTTAATACATTTCAAACGCTTACCTGCAAATACCATTATCATAGGTCGGGCTAAGTTATTTAGCCTTGGGGAGACCCAGACCTTGGGTACATGGCCAAAATGTGACAGACTAGGGAAATATCCAAGAAATATTTTCATGTATAATATATAATAATAGTAGTATTTTATTTAGTGCCTTATTCAACTGAAATTGCTCTAAGACGCTTAACACTTAAAACCCAATTAAACACAGGGGTATAATATTTAAACCCAGAAACTAGAGTTTTACAGTGCTATGGTTTAACCACTACAGTATCTGAGGACAAACAAACAAACAGGTGACATTTTTCATTGTCAAGTTATGGATTTTAACCTGCAAAATAGCCACTAGTTTCATAATAACTCATTAATCAACCCTATATAACCCTCCCCCACATACATACCTTAAATCTACCCTTGAAGGCTGTTTACACGAAATAGGAATGAGGCCTATTTCCTGCTGGGTTTTTTGTTCACAAATATCACGTAAACATTAAATATTTATATCCTACATCGACACCTAATATCCGCAATACAATTGATCAGTACAAATATTAATAAACAAAATTATCATTACAACAGCCTTAATAAGTAATAACAATCTGCTGTGGTGACATATTTAGCGATACAATCACTGTTGACATACGGTATTATCCCCAGTCTGTTGACATGTCCAGTGACACTTCAACTGTTGACATTTGACTATTATTATCGCAGCGTCGAGTGTTGACTCGTATACTGTTGACATAGATAGTTACATACAGACTCTTGTTGACACTTACAGTGTTCCCTCAATTGTTAACACTTCTAGCAAATATATACCGGGGTAATGGTATACCCGAGTGTTTAGCCTATACTTCGCATACGATAAACCATCAACCTATCATATGACTATGAATATGATGCTGCCACCTAGAGGCAAAACATTTCAAGCTTAAAAATGTCAGGTACCTTTTCTGGATTATGACCACGTTTGCTATCATATTACGTCAACAGTACTGTAGCCAGTTCAAATAATTGAGTGGCAAAAATATACGTAGAGACATTATATTTTAGAAGAATAACTTAAAACATGGGACTAGGAGAATCACTTTCCAGAAAGCTAGTAACACACACTCAAATTACTGAAGTGGTCATGGTAGTGAGCCAAATCCTGGTATAACTATAATTTAGGATGAAACCACTATCTGGTCCTCACTGAGCCATGGCATGAGTATCCAATGCTGTAACTGGTAGATAGATATACACCGGATACTCCCCGGGAAGGTAATGATGTCAGCAAAAGGTATATGTCTATACCATTGGGAATGCAAATAAGGAGATCCATTAGCTAGGGGAAAATGTCAAACACAACCGAATAGAAGAATTGATATTGGTCTATAAATTTATAAATAAAGAATTTTTTTTATTCTTAGTGGGTTAATGAGTGAGTCTGTGAATGAGGGTTAGTAAATGAGTTAATTTGATTTGTTTAGCCGTGGGACAATTAGGGCCAAGGGATGACTCTATAAGGAAACAAATCCCACAAATTCACACATGAGTCAGATTCGAACACAAAACTCGGAGGTTTGCAACACAGTGCTCTAACCGCTATACTACAAGAGAATCAGTTAATGAACTCAACACCCTGGAGAAGGAGGGGTGCTTTTATTAGAG
Organism: Paralvinella palmiformis; assembly: GCA_025642065.1. Taxonomy (NCBI): domain Eukaryota; kingdom Metazoa; phylum Annelida; class Polychaeta; order Terebellida; family Alvinellidae; genus Paralvinella; species Paralvinella palmiformis. Next base: position 413,550 of record JAODUP010000161.1, read on the forward strand.
TATTTGCGTAAATTGGACATTTATATAACAAGTGTACTCAACCATTGAGTTAAGTTACTAGTACTAAATACTAAGATTCGGGATTCTTAGATCTGGAGGAAAGAAGGAAGCTTTGTGTTGAAGAAAACTCTATTCTGTGTTACTGCTTGTGGTTAATATTGTAAAGCAATGTCAATATGATTGAAGAATATTAATTTCTACATAAATACATCAATTGTATTTTGTATGTCACTGTGCTTAGCTGCGGAGGATGTTACGATAAGGCGTCGATGGGGGGGGGGACATGGGGTCAATTTAATTCCGGGATTGGAATTGATTGTCAAAAACAATTAAATCCACATGTTAATTTACCATTTAATTTTTTAATTCAGAAATATTTCTTCTGTGACAATCCTACTTGGAATATAAACTACTCAGAGTACCTACTCGTGGTAAATAGTAAAACGAGTAGGTTAAAAAAAGAGTCAGTAAAAAAGGGAATTGGAATTGATAAATTTGGAGTTGACCAAATGCAATTGAGTGGAATTGGAATTGACCTAATGGAAATGACCCCATGTCTGGCTGATAACAATAAATCTAATTCCACTGATGGCCACCAGGGGTCTGTTCAGGACTAATGCCTATCAGCTATCAGTTATACCAGCCTCTCATTTAAGAAGAAGTAAACAGACAATAACACAAACAAATGATATATTAAAGAACATAAATACCAATAACTAAATATTAATAACCATCCCCCCGACATATCTGGATTAATACTTTGCTACTAGGTAACAGGTAACCAAGTTAAATGGTTTACCTATATACATATGGCAAAGGTTATATAACCCTTGCCATACCTGTATCATTAACATATTACACCTATGCTGCTGACACATCTGTTTATATCCACACTGCTGATTACCTAATTATTCCTACGCCATAAATATATATGATTATATTTATCCTGATAACATACCTAGTTATAATTTTCCTAAATTGACATATCTTAGCATTACACCTACATAGCTGCTTTAGTTTAATAAGAAAATGAATCAGTTAAAGAGACTGAATAGCCATTTTTTATGAATAAGTCAACAATATAAAGATACGTTATTGTGACTTATTATCACTTAGTTATTTAAAATCACATAAAAATCAGTTCATATCGCGTCACAATCAGTAAGATTATGATGGCTGATGTTTTACATCCAATTTTGTGCACAAGTTAGGCTAAATGGGCTCATTGAGTGACAGGGTTGGCTTTCTCCCCAACAGAAAGGAAATTCTCTCCTGCCATGGGGAGAAATACCTTTCTCCTGGGGAGAAATGGCAGAAACTGGGGAGAAACTTCCAGGTGTGTTTATTTTAAGGTGCAAAACATAACCATGTGTAAGCCAAGGTATCACCAAGTACATTTGTACAGGGATACAATTAAATTATTAATGTTTTCATCTGTTTAATAATGTTTAAGAAAAACAAGAAGTGCCTCCAGACATAATCTAGCTGTCTACTTCCCTTGAATATGTTGAATGTTATGTGGTAAAGTGCATAACAAAACTACAAACATGCAAGATGAAGCAATTTGTCCGGCCACAATATTCAACATTTACAAAGTATAAATTTGTATGTCATAAGTGCACCTCAAGAGACTATATGTAAATGATGACATTATCAATAGCCATGTGAATTTATATTACTGATGATCAGCCAACATATATCTGCCTAAGAATAACTAACTAATCTGCTGAGATTGATAACCCCCATCAGTGTCACATTAATCTAGCCAATATGAAGCCTATCTATCATATTATAATTAGGCAGTGCAGATACTTCCCTATGCTATGGTGTAATAACAATCATACACCACTGACCCACTGCTATATATTTAATATGCATCAGTGGGTGAGTGTTATTACACAGCCACATCTCTTCACAGTGATACATACATGTAGTTATTACTACAGACTACATGATGTTGTCAGTAGTAGTCAAGCATGACTAGATACACCATCACCCTCCTCATAGTTAATTAGGTTATTGATAGTGTTATGTTGCCTTGCATAACAAAGCAGTCATTATAAAATCATATTTATTCAGCATTGTAATGTATATCACTGCACATATACCAGAAATAAATAATCTCAATCTTTTACCTCACAATCTTAAACGTGATGAATTATTGACATACACTTTAAATAAGTATGTGGCGTGTGGACAAGATTTAAATAACTTATGCTTATGTATATTGGTTTAAAATTGTTAAAGTCTCTATTAAATTGGGTATTTTCATGGCAATTTTCCCCAAATTCAGTTTCTCCCCTTTCTGCCATTTGTCCCCTGGGCAGAAAGTATTTCTGCCATATCGGCAGAAACTGGATAATTACCATGATTTTTACCATGTACGGGAGAAACCTGCCAACCCTGTCGAGTGACCGCCAAAGGTAATGATGAACTTCATTATTTTTAAACGAAGCAACGTCAAAGATGAAACAACCTTCAGATATGTCCACGTCGAGATTCACATATTATTGGTAAGAAGATTATGTCCCATTAAGATGATGGAAGGAAGTAACATTAAATGTTCCTGTATGCAAATATACATATATTTAGAAATGTAATAATAAAGATAGATCACTGGGTTCCGGCAAAAAACCCTCTAGGTCAAAAGCCTTCTAGATTAAAAGCCCTCACATATTTAGTAGCTCAAAAGCCACCTAGGTCAAAAACCCTCATATATATATATTTGGATATGCTATTTTCATAGAAATATTTTAGTAATATTTTTAATAATGGTATATAAAAAGTACACATAGATCTATGGCACATTCAGACAACAACTTATTATTTTTGTACGGCCAATTTATTCATAGCAATAGAAATAAGCTCAGCATTAAATCATGACAGTAATTATTGAAAGGTATTTTTCAAAAGAAAATATAACCCTATAAATAAATAAAATATATCAATTTAAAATTTCATATTTTCCATCGTGTGATTTCCCAAATGAACCTTTTTCCTGATGACGATCAATTTCATATTAAACTAAATGTGAGGGCTTTTTGACGATTTCAGAATACAAGGGGGCTTTTAACCGGGGAGCTTTCGACCTACACCCAGATCACTAGATGATGACTTTCCAATCTGGATATCTACATGATATATTCCTATACAGTACTCCAGTATTCCCACCAATGAACCTCTTTATATTTAGGGTGATGGATACATGTCTACTGTTATGGCATATCTGTCAATACACAGTGACTGTGTCACAGACTAGAAGTATATTTGATTATCGATTCTATACATACTAATAAACAATGTGTGGTTTGGGTTTGTGTGAGTGTCCCCCCATTACATTACTAATACTAATAGATCTACTATGCGGCAGTATGCCTATATTTACAAGTACCAAGACGTACGCGTACAAACCAACGTTTAATTTGTATCTATCTGCCTGTAACACCTGGTTTACCGACCTATCTGACCATCACCTAACTAGTGATTCATTGTTCCCACCTACCTTTGTTCTCCATCATTGATCGAGTTTTACTGTAGACCCTAATCAACGTCCTGCTAACATAAAATTATACGCCGTGCCTCGTGGTTGTTGACATGCTGTGAATCCATTTCAGTAACATATATCCGGTTATGTCATAGCACCGTGATGTGTTCCTTTCCGTCTAAATTACACTCGCAGGACACACACAGACATATATACTTCAGCCTGCCAATACACATACACACAGTCGGAAAACATGACCAGTCGGGGCAGCGAACCGTGAACTCGGAACTGTGCTATAAACCACAGGAACAAGTTAAAATTTGTCACAATGAAATGGCGGTGCTCCAGGGAGTATTAATAGTAGTACTACAACATTTGTTGTTTGCCTTCTATAGACGTATGTCACTCTTCTTACAGTTGAAATTATACTCCTGTTATACTCCTGTTAAAGTGTTATATAAGCTGTAAATGTCCTGTTAAAGGGTCACGGCTCACCGACCACAGTAAGTAGGAGTTACTAACCTAATCGCTAGATGGCGCCACGAACTGTTCTCTAGATGGCGATACCATCAGAATGTTTTGGGTACAACTATTGTTTTTTTTTATTAATTGTGCTTATTAATTATTTTACACTGTAAATTTAGAGGGGGTCACTCCCTGTTAGTGAGTGTAGTGAGAGACGTAAATTAAACTCAGTATATATAATAAATAGAAATAAAAACATTATATTGATATTATATACGCCAGATTTTGATTAAATGAATTTTATTCATTAATTTTGGTTGAAAAATAACTGCTTATAAGGGCACGTTACATTAGCGTGTAATCCCAACATGCTAAATACAGAGAGGTAGTCAAGCATTATGTGTATGGATGTGTGTGGGGGGGGGGGGTGACTTAGTACATGTGTTAATGATCAACATAAAGGTGTGCATTTGTCTTCTCGTGCATCTGGGTGTTGTGTATGTGCGTAAATTTGTGTGCGCGCGTGTCTACCATTGTGTGGAAGCTATGCAGACACCAACAAGGCGAGAACGTATGCAGATAACCTTGACTAGCCGCAGAAAGGTCATATGTCAAACGTTTTTTAACCTATTTAGGTCGGCTGACTCTTCTGTACCAATTATATTTATGCTATCATTAACATGTCCAACATATATATCCACCCTCGACTATCAAACTATATCAGGATTCATAGGTGCTTCTTATACTATAACCTTACTGGGCCATTCTTCTTTATTGCGACATTCTTCTTCTACAGAAAACGGTGACAGTTAATTATATTTGGGATGAGAACCCTTCTGTGTGTAAACTGGATCAAAATGGCGTCGATATCTGTGTGAAGATGTCAGCGAGAGAAGACTTGCTCCAGTTATGACTTGATGCAGTTCGCGTAGAGTGTGTGTATGTGTATATGACCAGATGGTAGTTCGTGTAGAGTGTGTATATGTGTATAGGACCTGATGGTAGTTAGTTTAGAGTGTATTTATGCATATATGACCTGGTGGTAGTTAGTGCAGAGTTTTTTTATAACGTATTTATGACCTGATGATAGTTAGGGTAGAGTGTATTAATGTATATATGGCCCAATGGTAGTTTGGTTTAGGTTTTGTTGTTGGGGGAGAATCCCCAGGCGGTCGCTTAATCAGCACATCCTCTATGTTGGAGTGGTTGAGAAAGTTCCTCCCCCACCACTCACAGGGGAGCAGTACCGAAAGATGGAGCCGAAATACCCTGAGGGTGGTCACTGCCAGAGTGGTTTACGTCCTCAGGGGATTTTTAACGTCCCCCTTTATTTTTAAATAATTCAGTGGAGACGGCAGCGCCATTTAACGTGGTCAGCCACCCACGATGTAGTGAGCCGAGAAATTAATCCATGGAAAGGTTTCGACCTCTTACGGGGTTCGAACCTGCGACCGTTGGCATCAAGTGCCGGGTACTTAACCGCTAGGCCACCGGAGCTCACTCAATAGTAGTTAGTGTAGAGTGTGTTTATGTATATATGACCCAGTGGTAGTTAGTACTGAGTGTATTTATGTATATATGTATTTGGTGTTGTCTATAGTTAGTGTAGAGTGTGTTTATGTATATATGTACTCGGTGTTGTCTATCGTTAGTGTGGAGTGTGTTTATGTATATATGTACTTGGTGTTGTCTATGTCACTAAGTGAGACAATTTTAACTTAAGTATAGGGGTGTGTATTTGACTATGTTGTAATAACGTCATAAAGACTACTTGTGATTATATTCTTTTCAAATAGAGGGAAAAACACACATACACTCACACGCATATATATATATATATATATATATATATATATGTGTGTGTGTGTATATGTATGTGTGTGTGTGTGTTTTAGCTGTGTATAATAAGGCACAGGCACAGAGAATCTCGAACCGTGAATTCAAACTCTGGACGTTTCTTCAGGGATTGTATTATTACTTCATAAAAAACACACTATACACTACACGCTATATATATATATATATATATATATATATATATATATATATATATATATATGTGTGTGTGTGTGTGTGTGTGTGTGTGTGTGTGTGTGTGTGTGTGTGTGTATGTATGTGTGTGTGTGTTTTAGCTGTGTATAATAAGGCACAGGCACAGAGAATCTCGAACCGTGAATTCAAACTCTGGACGTTTCTTCAGGGGACTGACTCCAGAGTGGCGACTTTTCTTGCTGAGACATGTGTAATGTCTCACCAGTCAGTGTGTGTGTGTGCGTGCGCGTGTGTGTGTGTGTGTGTGCGTGCGTGCGTGCGCGCGTGTGTTTCGGACACATATGTATGCAATATATGGAAAAGGTCAAAGGCAAATAACGTGCCTAAAATAAAACAGGACTACTAAATAGCAGTGTAAAAGTGAAGGACATTTATGACTGAAAGTAATTAAGTAACTCATATGACAATAGACTTAGCATGAGATGACAGCAAACCAAAAGTAAATAGGCAACAAATATATGGATGAGTGAAATAAATTAATCAGTCAATCAGACAGGCAGTCAAAGTAAGCCCTCAGGAGATCAACTAGTTAGCCAACTAGTCAAGCAGTATCTTAAATAAACACCTAGCTCACTCGCCTATTGTGTGCGTGGATGAATAAAACTGCACTAGATATCTTTATAACCACAAAAACCGGTACCTATGCTAATTCAATGTACGGACAGGCAAGAACAGCTTAAAGGGAAACTGTGTCGCTGCCAAAACCGAACACTTTATATGTTTTGTCGAGCATACCCAAAGATTCGACGAGCTGTGTTTAACTTAGAAAAACATGTCCATAATAGTTCTCAAACACCATAAGCCTTCCAGTCAATAATGACATTATATTACACAGCATAGTCTACGACCTTACACCTCTCTCATTGATATTCTTACCACATCTCTCTCTCTTTCTCTCTCTGTATATATATATATATATATAGAGAGAGAGAGACCTTATGTGTTTTATATACCTAAACCCACACCGTGACTAGGCAGTGGCTTATATTGACGCTTCTACTAGAATTGGGACGCTCTATACGATATAAATATATCGTTTTAGTGGCTAGCATTAAGTACAAACTTAAGCACTAGCAACCTATTAATCATCGTTTATGCTCCATGAAAACATACCAATTTCACTATAAATCATATCACCGCCATACGGGAACAATGGCTGAATGTGAGAATTTATTTCATAAAGCGTCATTTGTTTGTGTGTAGATGGTCGATTATTGTTCGAGGTGTTTTAGTATTATAAGAATTGCAATATGGTGACGATGCTGTTCAAACGTACATTTTGTTCTATGGCTTTTATTCACATTAACAGTAACTATTCTACACCCCCCCCTCCCAAGATGAATTACTTATTTGCAGACACTGAGTTGGATCCTCATTTTTATAATGGCTTTTAGACGCCGTCTTGAAAACACATTTCGTTTTAACCCTCAACCGAGTCAAAGGCCTCACTTGTCGCCGTGCTAAGCAATATATAGTAACGTGGACTAGGTAGGCTAGCAAGCATCACCCAGATTTTGGCACCAAGTCTGGGCTCGTCTCTGTACTTGACACTTAGGGTCAAAAGAGTAAAATACTGAATGTGAAATTGGCCAAAATAGTCACTTTGATACTGACTGTCCTCATAATTTTGAGTCTAACCTCTCGGTATTACTAAAACTAATGGGTCAACCGAATTAAAGGCTTATGTTGGCAATATGCCCGATACTAAGGGTCACTGGTTTCACCTGTCACGATACGTAAAACCAACAACCAACTGAGTCAAAGACTCGACCGCATTGACTCCGTATGTATCGCTGCTATTTTATACGTTGTAAGGTCTGTTGACCTCTTCTTAACCTGGTATTAAGGATAAGATATGTAACGCTTGCAAATTAAACAGTAACTAACCCTGATAATGTTTCTTCCATCGAACAATTGTAATGCAAATAAGTCATTCAGTCTGGTAAACTTAATACGTTTGTGTTATCTTACGTGTTCTATTATAAATGTGCGAACTTTCTCAGCAACAATTACACGTCTAACCGTAGATTGTGTCGGTAATTTGTGGCTAACGGTAGAAATTAGATCGTCGTTGTTGTTCCATGGTTCGTGTTTAGTTATCAAGACGATACGACAAACCTCTCCCTTATAGCCTATGGCAATTATTTGTCTAAGTTCTCTCTCTCTCTATATATATATATATGTGTGTGTGTGTGTGTCACACATACACACACGCGCGCACAAAGACACACAGAGTAAGTGTATGTATGTGTGCGTGTGTGACACTGTGTGTGTGAGACACTGTGTGTGTGTGTGTGTGTGTGAGAGAGAGAGATATTGTTAATAACACACACAACGCACACACACAGACATTATATGTAAGTCATGTTTTGTATCTACATTTAATCAGTAAAGACATCAAATATAAACAAGACCAGAAGATTCTAGCAGGTCAAGGGTCAACTAGCGTAAATAAAATGTTATCGTCCATTTATACTCAAAAGGATAAATTCTCCACATATTGATAGCATACTATTTAGTAATCGTCAGAAAATTACACTATCAAGTTCTTTGTATAATAAAAATAAGCTGTCATTATATCCCTTTATCGTGACAGATAACATATTGCAACCAAGAATGGCTTCATGTGTGTTCTAGAAAAAAATCCTTTCGGGTCTTGTTATGTCAAATGGAGTGGATTCTGTAAGACGCGTAGGCTGTTTGACTTTATTAAGTTAGAGACCTATTTATCTCTAAGCGAAAGGGGTGTCTATCATTTGATCTTATTAGGTCAGATGTTGTAGTGTCTTTAAGGAAGGAAACTGAAAGTTGTTTCCATCGTTTGTAAAGTATATGCTATGACCTTTTGACCTAAAACTAGCGATAAGAAATCTTCATCTAGACGTTAGCAGTCGTAGGGGCGGGTTATTAGAGAGATAGACCTAGAATTGTGATAAATATACTGAGATATCACATTCTCAGGCTGTACATTGTTGTCTGAAGTTGACCTACTTTGTCCTTACACGTTAACGCTTGCCAATGATGCTCCCTCATCTTTCGTTAGTATGTACCAAATTATATATACCTTCAGTATAGCAAGCCGTACTTATTGGAACAAGAGGAGATTGGAAATCCTTGAAAACTAAAAACACCGGAAACACTTGATTGTCTTATTCAGAATTTGTTTTCATTATTGAATAATGTTGTAATGTCTTGTATATATCATATATCAGACGCACCACTGTAGCCCAGTCATGAGATGAAATCTCCTCGACATTTTCATCTGTCGAATATTTCATCCATCATCAAAATGCGTCGGCCCCCCGCTGTATCCCTAGTCAGCCAGGGTGGAGGTTAAGCAAAACAATCTTTACATTATATATCACTGGCATGAGGCGACACCTGGTACATATTTACACATACCTGACTGTAGCCGGTGTCAAATGTCTTGGCGTATTATGGCAAAGCTCGTACCATTTGGCGATATGTACGAAAGTAATCGGTGATGGAAGGAGAATTTATACTTACGGCAGCTGACATGGCCATCGTACTGGTTTTCGTCGGTGCTGTAATAATAAGAAGACATGCTGCTGTCGTACACGCGGCCGGTCTCGAGCAGAACTGAAAACTTTTGTCATCTTGTCAATGCGCACAGAAAAAATACAGGGGGCGCCACATAGAGCTGTTGTTGGTTTTCTTCCGATGGGGGTGCCCCAATCTAGGTCGTTCATGTGCAGTGCACCGTGTCGGACACGCCGACCAATCACGTGTGAGAATTTCGTGTCATAAGTCAAGTGAAGCCGGTTTTCTAAAGATTTTATCAGCTTTGTTATTCTTCGTTGATATTGGAGATAATGAGACTGTCTCCGGGCCGTTATATGTACCGTTGAAGAAGAGCAAGAGTTTTACTCCTATGATCAGTACAATAGTAGGTTTCTCAAAGCTAATATATATATAGCGAAGTGTTAGATATGGGGGGGGGTAGGTGTAAAGTCGGTCAGGTGCTACTGAAGTGTGTGAGTGTGTGTGTGTGTCTGTGTGTGCACATAGTATGACACTGGCTCAGAATTATAAAAGCTACGCGTACCTAAATTTCGATATCCCTAAACCTATACATCGATGTATAAAGCTGTATGTCCGTCTATAAATCTATGCATCCATAAATTTATACATGACAATTATGTCTGAACGAAGACACAGGTGAACAGCTTCGTATACCTAACAAATACATGTGTATGTGTCAAACTCTACGAATGTCCGTACATATATGTATTTGTTTGTTTATTTGTTTGTGCGTATGTGCGAGCACGCGTATATGTCTACCGGGGGATATATATCATTTGAAGCTATGAATATTTCCACCGGCACATTTCAGACATGGATCCTGTCTTCGGTTTCAGCCGCTTCCTCGTTGTTATTAAGATTCAGTCGTTAACAATAAAACATGCAAAAAACAGGAAGACCAATAACTGTGCTCGAGCAATACAAGTCTACCCTCTACCAGCCCCAGCCACATAGACTTAAAAGTATAGTATACAAAATTCATCCATTGCATCAAAATATTATGGAAATAAGATCAAACCTGATTAATTAATAAAAAACTTTGTTGTCTTTCTTTTAATCATTTATATCGTATGAGTGAAAGGTGACATTAATTGTAATATAAGTTATTGTCAATGACGCTCTATGGAATATCGATTTTATAGTTTAAGCTCTTCGTTGCAACCAAAATTGCTGTACTTGTCATAGTTCTTTGAGTGATAATTTACAATATGCGTGTGACACACCTAAGATAGGATATCATAACATAGACGTGGCACCAAAACAAGGAAATTGTATCAAAATAAAGAGATGGCACAAAAAAAGATATGGCATCAATACAAAAACGTGGCATAAAACAAAGACATGGCATCAAAACAAAGACACGGCATCAAAACAAAGACATGGCATCAAAACAAAAACATGCAGACTTGCCATCAGCACAAAGCTAGGATAACAGAAAATAAAACATGAAACGAAACATATGGCATCAGGATAAGTTGGTTTCAGAACAGCAGCCTGACATCACAACAGAACAACATAATATACGAACAACCTCACGCTATCAGAATTAAAATATTACGAGAAACAAACGGCAGTAGAAATGACGACATGACAAAAGAAGAATTTCATAAAAGGAAGATGGCATAATAATAAACAATGTGTATCAATAGGAGCACATGACATTCAAAGAAGAAGAACATCAAGATGGCAGCATGACTTTGAAATAAGACATTTTAACACCCGAAAACAACAACATCACATTATACAACACGTGATAGTTATCTAACCGGGTGTACAATAGACACTATTATTTTATCATCACAGTTAGAAGAAGAAGTAAAATCAATCGATTAATCTGTTAGTTATTACTAATTTCTAATAACCTTTTACCTACAATATAATCAATTTCGCTGAGTATTGATAATTAGATATCATATTTTAAAACGCGAATAAACACAGATATATGGATTAAGCAGATTTTAAAGAATTAACACTTTTTTTCCAATCACGTAAGTTATAACGCGAGTGGAAAATTCCACAAGATTCTGTGATGATTATTTCTTCCTGATTATAATTAATAGAGAAATGAAAATGGAAATATTTTAATATTATTCCTATAAAAGTATGTGAGACGATATACTGAGTAAATAATAATAATAATAATAATAATAATAATAATGTAGATTTAATGATATACCTTTACTAATAGGAGCCAATCAAAATGCTATGCAACGATATCCAATAAGATGTATGGAAAAAAAACCAATAAGAAATTTGAACCATCAACATTCGACGAGTGAGTTTTCAGAAGAGATTTAAACTTTTCAAGAGACGATTTATTTCTGATATCCACCTGTTACGTGAAGTGGAGCTACAATACTACAGAGACAGTCGCCATATTACCTGAGAAGAGACATCATTATCTGAAATAGTATCTCACTTGATGACCTGAGTTTTTGGAATGACTTTCTAATGGACACCACTCCACACAGGTGTTGAGATGTTGTCGTACCATTGATACAACCAGCCTACTGTGTAACCAGCGTTGTTGTGTGTTTTTGTTTTGAAGAATTGGAGTGATATTTTACATTTTTGAGTGTTTGTCGCTTTTAGAGACAACCCGCTAAATGCAATATATTCGAGTATGGTTGATTTCACTGATAACAAACTAATATCGAACAATCAAGTCGATCATACGCACGCACGCAGGCACACACACGCGCGCGCGCACACACACACACACACATATATATATATATATATATATATATACACACACATTGGCCCCCGTTTATTTACCGTATATATTTATAAGTATTTAATGAAGTTTGAGCCATGTTTCCTGTTTTTAAAGCTTTAATTCTCACTTTAATGGTGATTTAATAACCATGTCAAATATTACGACTACAGACTTTTCAAACGGTTCAGTGTACATCTTACTATCATGTCATATACATATAACAGCTAAACCTACAACCTACAGACGGGTTATATATGTATATATAGGGGATGTAAAAGAAACATAAGTAGTTTTAATGCTTACAGAGTCTCATAGCAGGATGTGTGACGGCCTGGATGTCGTGTTACGCCAAAAGCCGTCAAACCTGCTCTTAACACCACTCGTCGGGACTTATTGAAAGTGGCGTTTACAGACAGGTGGAGCTTCCGGACAGGTGGAGCTTCCAGACAGGTGGAGCTTCCAGACATGTGGAACTTCCAGACAGGTGGAACCCAGATACTTAATTATAGGTGGAATTTCCAGTGACTGAACAACATAGAGCACATACTATTTACTTGTATTCGTGCCTACACATACTTTATACGCATTTGCACGTAGAGCTAATTTGTCAACAAATAACAAAACATTACGTTTCTGTAACTTCATCTTTTTGTCAAAGGAACGTATCCAGGCTTTTTCTATTGCTGCGATACTCGACGGGGATGGGGGTTAATTTGACGTTCTTGAAATGACAAGAGGCGTGATCGTTCTAGAAAGTCAATAATTTCATTTATACTCGATAACAAACATCATAATTTATAGGATGCTTCCAATGGATACAATTCTATGAATACAGGCATAAAATCACAGATAATTGCGGCTTCGATTCACCACTAACATATTTGAATTTTACCGAAGGTTAGAAAGATATAATCATAACATACGCAGCATAAATTAACTGGTGGCATAAAATACATGTTAATTTCCTCGTTTTATGTGCATATATATGCACGTACATTGCACAACCCACCATTTACCTGTGTTCAACATCCTTAGCATGTTCTTTTTTACATTGAGTGCTTTAAGCCAAAATCTAACTTGATAAAGGTGTAGTTTTAGTGGCTGTGTTTACCACGTTAGCTCTCAAAATGGTATATAAATCACTGTCAATGACTTGATCTAAATATCCGAAGACCATTCAATAAACATCGATCCAATTTCTTCCGTATTTTAGAACATACCCGGCTGTACCAAACCGAACATATACCGGAATTAACGGTACCGAGCCAGTTCATGACATCATAGCATGTGTGAAGCATCTCAGATTCACTCTGAGGACCTTAGAAATAACAATAAAAATTGGGGGACGTCCATTACAGCCCCTATCTACACACACACGCGCACACACACAAACACACACACACACACACACACACACACACACACACCGCCATTCACCTCGGTAGCTTCCCTACCTCTATATATGTCCTGAGTTTCTCCATTATGTCCAATGTTAACAGTATTAACATAGGACATAATGTCAGACAGTTTCAAACGTTTTTTTTCCCTTGGCACTGATAAAGGGTATATAGAGGGTATATAATACCGAACCTTTTGAGCGTTAAACTTTATTTACCTCATTATTATTATTATTATTATTATTATTATATATCATATTTATATAGCACTATTTTCATAAACTATATCATGTTCAAAAGTGCTTTACAATACAAGACATATAAACGTAAAATGTTAAAATGACATGGAATAATATATATTAAATGTAAAATAAAATATTACAATATAATGGTGATTAATTGCTTTTGACGTAATAGTATGATTTAAAAAAAGACAAATAAAATAAACTTAATCAACTAAATTAAATCGTTATAATATACTGATATAACAATATATCGAACTGCTATTAACTAGAAGATAAAAATAGAATATAAACATGTTATATATACACATTATTAAGAATGACTAGATTTGTTCAATGGTTATAGTGACCTAGAAAATAATGTGTTTTTAAAGTTTTTTTGAAAGTCTCTGTTGTCTTAGATTCTCTAATATCGGCCGGTAGTCTATTCCAGAGACTGGGTGCTGCATAATTAAAACATCTGCTTCCATATGATGTGGTCCGCATCTTAGGTACTACCAATAGTTGTGTAATCTGAGATTTTAGAGTCCTGCCTGGGTATACATCTGTAACATGTCTCTCAAATACACAGGAGATCGATCGTAAAGTACTCGTCTATAGTCGAGAGGACTCAAGCATTCCACTCGTGTTTTATTATTTAAAAAACCCGATGGATTTAAATGAATCATAAATTATGTGAGATTCGATTATGTATATTTTAAAGCCACACGTTTCATAAAAGTGATAACGTTATTCTTTCTGCTATAGACACATATTTTCTTGTCACTGCGTACCCGTACCTGACAAGAAATCGTAAACACTTGACAACTGGCTACACATTTATCATGTGGCCAAAAGCTACTTTAGATAGTGAAAGGATGACCAGATATGAACTACGTTATTGGTGGATGAAACATTTCTCAGACACGGGCAATACCGGAGTTCGATCTCACGGCCAGAAAATCGGTAACGACTTAAGGATTTCTATTAAGGGTTTTCGATTGCAGAGACCTAATTGTGCAGGACTTTGTCAGCGTATCTGGATCAATTTTATTTATTTGTGGGTCTTGGTCGTTGGTGCATTTTATTATTACCTTAGAATTTGATTTTGTTTTAAAAGATTATACCAGAAGATGTTACTAGTCAATGCCGTGATAAAGATAGGTAAATGTGTACATATTATGAAGCTAAAACAACTGACGGTAGACGTTTGTAAGTGCTATATTTAATATAACCAAGTTTATAGAAATGTGAATGTATTAATCATTTTCATAACAAAGAGTAATTTATTTACGCATGAATCGTTCTTTGTAAATATGTAAATCTTTAGTCAGCTTTATATTTGTACTATGTTAATTATATTTTATTAACTAATATTTGTAGTTGTACGAATTAAGAGAACAAATGCCAAATTATTGTTAATATATTCATTTAATATCATGGCTACTGTTCATTACTTTCTTATTAGATTTGTTCTGTTAACTCCTTTGTTTTGATAATATATTACAGGTGTAAAATTAATATTAATGCAATCGAACTGAATATAAAATAGGCTTAATTAATGTCATGTGTTTCTTTATTTGTTGCATTTCGGGTTAGCGGAAGTTCAGGAGGCGTGTACTGTACAGGAAACTTCGGTTTAGTTCACGTCAGATCAATTCAACACAAACATACTTGAACGAACTTTATCAAATACATAACTAATGCTTCAGTCGACTAAAAAAACAGCAATTAAATTCGTAGAAACTAATTTATTATAATGATTATTAACCGTGTGTCACTTGGAGCCATAAACGTGTTGATATATAGGTGGCGCTTGGTGTTGTTGTTAAGAGGCTTTGTTGCCGTCATCTGGGCTGTTTGCTGATTGGTCATTTGATACGACCTTCTGAGATGATGACGGCGCTGGCTGCGGTGCGGGAACTAATCGAGACTTGAGCCGGGAGAACTGCGCTAAGTCGATCTTGGAAAACTGTCCAGCTGAGATATCCGGCTGATTAAAATGAAGAAATGTTGGATAGATAAAAAGTAGCAGACATTTATCCGGAATAAAGAGATACGGTTGATCGGATGATGTCATATTGTACGTCAGAGTTTTAATTTGACTCAAAGTTTACAGCAGGACAGACGATAATTGATGTTTTACGGCCATTTTGGTGCAGATGTTAGGCTAAATGGGCCGAGCGGCCTCCAAAGGTAATGAAGCGAAGTCAAAGATGAAACACCCTTCAGATATGCCCACGCCGAGATTCGAACACGGGTGATAGTGATCTGTGATCCAATACGCTACCGTTAGACCACGGAGTCGCCCCCAAAAGGACAGAGAATGTATGATCTCCAATAGTGATTCCCAAATAAGATTCACCTTTGGCCAATGAAATCTCAGCATACATAAAGGAAAAACAGAATGTTGAAGATAACATTGATACAGACAATATGAGACGCAAAAGAGTATAGTCTGAAACATCATATATATTCCGATTAGTTATGAAGTTTGTTCAATAGAAATTCGTGATATCCACTGTGGTCAGCTATAACAAGAAGACGGGCTTAAATTAAGGTAGATTGTATTTGATTTCAATCAGCTGTACCTTAAACTGAGACAATGTTGAAATGGATAATGTTAGAAGTGGAATATTTGTATTGCGTGGTTTCTACTCTCATGAAGTCGGAGTCATCTGGACGAAACATTAGATTTAAAAAAAAACCTATCAGATCGCTAGGCTGTCGTAACTATGGCAACGTCGGAACATAAAACAAACCGTGAATAAAAACACTGCTAGGTCTAGTTCGATTTAAACCGCAACTGGGATAGATACATAATGCGTTACTATGGGAGGAATAATGCTATGGGAGGTAGAGTGGTTCGGTATGCTATGATTCCATTATATAATATAAGATATGCTTTATTAATCAGTGAATACTAGAATTTGGTTGTATTGATACATGTCGGGACATGAGCAAACGTTGTCTTAATACCACCGACTATGGAACAAATCTTTCTAAAAAGCTGAGGAGTTCAACTTTAAATACATCTTAGTCTTCTACCAGAAGGCATACAATTATAATGTAATGATCAAGACAATGGTCTAATTTACCTCGAAGAGTTACATTTTGATATACAAGTCACTAGTACTTGATACAAGGAGACCAATTACTTTAGAAGTTTCAGTTCAAATTCTATAGACTCTGATCTGGTTTCGTTTAATCAGGGAATTCCACCAGTTAATATAATTATAGCTCACTAGATTTTCAATCAGCGATGTGTAGACGTGAAACAATACAGAATCATTAACATTAAGGGATTTGATCGAACTGAATTGATGAACCGTTTCTGTTTACATTTATATCACCAATTATAACATGTTGCTCTTTATCAGTAATAAAGTCAATAATAAATGATCATAATGATGATGATACTCCAATATCGATTAACAGCTTAAAACAAATATTCAGTTTGATTTCATTGAATGTTGAACTAAAATCAATTAACGGAATTGTTACGTAAGAGTTATTCTTCTCTAAATGTTCGGTGACAGTGTTTATTTATCTATGTAACAATCGTGTCTTCTATACAGATTGCTTTCGGGTAATCAAATTTATTATTATCTAATTGAGATTGAGATTTCAAAGAGAGGTATTTCGATATATTTCGTTCTAACCATTTCAACTGTACAGAGGTTAATGGAACAGGCCTAAAGTCATTGAATTCTATAGATTTGGCATTCCTGGTTAGTGGAATAATGGTACTAATTCTCCAGATAAATGGTTTATTATATAGATAGAAATCCTTGCCAGTTGCCTGATTGGGTAACAAAATCCTCCTACTATAGTGCCACGGCTGGGATTCGAACCCCCGACCTCCAGTACAGCATGACCACGAGTAAGAAAGTCCCACGTTCTTACCCACTATAGGCCATAGAGGCGGTAGGATTAAAGAAACTTTCTCTCTTTCACTAACTTATCCTGTACTTCTTTTGAAATCCATGGTTCGTTATTTGGAAACATTTCACAGTTTTTTGATGACGCACACAACTATATCACATGTTTGTTGTGTTGCTGAACAATAGTAGGCGAAAACAATAGAATGATTGATAATTAGATGTAAAATAGGGGGAAACTATTTGTTTGTTTAATACGATCACGGTATTTGTTTATTGTATATAAACTGATTCGTATGGCAATCGATTGAACTAGACATTTATATGACACTAGTTTAAGAACTGCCAATTATTGCTTTGTTGTATCAGCATGGTTCAAATTTTGACAGGCAGACAAAACGAAATAATATCGTAAGGCGCCTTAGAGCATCTTCTAGCTGAATAGGGCGCTATATAAATATCACATATTATTATTATTATTATTTCGAGCGAAATAGGGTAATTTAGAGGTTAATTTTCGGTTGATATTCTGCTTAAAATATAACTGAAGTGTCAATGCCATATCTGTTACAATCTGAGAGAAGACTATTCTATATAAAATATATACATTGGACCAATGTATCGTTCAAGCGGGTATTGGCTACATCAGATGTAGACACAACTGACTTATGGGGTATATATTCACTTTGTAGTATGAAGTTATCTCGGATAAGGATATAGATACACATGTCTTACTCTAGGATTTGGCGGGTTCATCTTCTCCACTTTGATGGCAGCTTTACAGATATCTTTAGTACTCGGCATAGGACATTTGCCATCCATGATGTTAGCGCGTAAAGGTCGCCGGCACATTGCTTTCTGATTGGTCTGGAAAAGTACAAAATGGTTACATATTAATCTAGTATTATCCCGCCATATATGGCACGGCAACAAGAACACGCGTGGATTCTAAGTGCATGGAATGGGAATCCAGCATTAGAGATGATTCAGCGAGGAAAATCTAAGACTTCGAGACAAATTAAGTATATTACGTTAGACTGAGGAATATGAACGTCGTCTCGCAACAGGAATACTGGCAAATGAATGAGTTTATTTGGCTGTTGTGGATATATGACTATAGTACAGTCGATGTGTGTTGATTAATTTAAAAAGTAGAAACGTCTTTCTAAAATCCGGTTGTATCCATGTCATCTTTTCGTCTGTTTTTCGTATATCTAATTAAAATAATTTTTCCACAACTGGGTATAGAATGGCGGAAATGAGACGTGAGATCTTGCCGATCTTGAAAAATTAAGCAAATAGTTTTCATAATATCCAGACTTCATAATTATGCTTTATTATATGTTTTAAGCGGTTTGCAAATAATTTGATGATCTTTGGAAATGTCAGTTGGTACAATTGTTAGCTAATAAAGCTGTTACCTGTAGACAATAAAGTACACAATTTTAAGGCATCGAAATTAATGGCTGAAAATACAATATAGCAATTATGGGAACCCATCGACAAAAATGCCGAGTTCAGACCTCGGGATTTTATTTTATGACTCACAGATGGGTTTTATACTATCTGTGTGGGCTTTTATACAAACTGTATGGGTTTTTAAATAATCTGTATGGGGTTTTATACCATCTTTATGGGCTTTTATACTATCTGTATGGACTTTTATACTATCTGTATGGAGTTTGATACAATCTGCATGGGCTTTTATACTATCTGTATGGACTTTTATATTATCCGTGTGGAGTTTTACTTCGCAGTAAATAAGTTAAAGGTGAAACATTTCTTGTCTCAGTATAACCAGCTGATATTTAGCTTCATAACACAGCATAGAGAATAACTCATATAACCTTGATTGCCAGCATACGTGCCAGCACATATTCAGACACTGCTGTAAGAGGTTCAGACAAACATAAATATAAATATTGCTGCTCTACGGCCACAGTGGTGGACACTCCAAAGGTATTGAGGCAAAGTAAAATAGGATACATCCTTCACACATAGCTCAACCGCAATTCGAACCCAGTTTCTCAAGATTTGTTGCCAACCGCACTACCAAGGTAGGCCAACTAGACACCAACACAGACAAATAAGAAAGAACGATCACCTATCAATACCGAATTAACCCAACATATTATCCAAGCAATATGGGAATATACCTTATAGAAAGGCTGGAACATTATGCCAGGACCAAGCCACGTTCCTTTCTTACAACAGATCCGTTCAGCTATACCTCCAGTGCACCTGATGAACCCACACCACGGATTCCAAGGGTCGTAATAAAGACCATCTTCTAGTTTCATACAGTAATCTGGATAGGAAAGGTTCGCATAAATTAGCTAACAAAATGGTTTCATCAAATGTACATCATCATCACAATCATCATTATCATCATCATCATCATCACTCATCATCACTCATAACCATTATACAGCATTATCATCA
The DNA here is from genome assembly GCA_025642065.1 of Paralvinella palmiformis. Taxonomy (NCBI): domain Eukaryota; kingdom Metazoa; phylum Annelida; class Polychaeta; order Terebellida; family Alvinellidae; genus Paralvinella; species Paralvinella palmiformis. The sequence goes on from JAODUP010000161.1 coordinate 433,754, forward strand.
CTGTTGCTGATATATATATACATTTTATTCACTATTTCCTTTTTCAGCATAATAATTATATAAAAGATAAACCTTTTCAAATACCTTACATCGGAAATTTAGAGCCTGACATATGCCCAATTATTCTTTATAATTTATTCGAATTGTATTCATTTATTCAGTGCAGTTAATTGTTAGACACTGTCTAAGGTAATGTGGTAATGTGTTGTACACGTGCGCGCGCAAACACCCACGCACGCACACACACACACACACACACACATATAGACACTTACCTGTGAGTGTGTATTATAAACACTATTATTTTTACTACTTATTAACATATTACGGTTTAGACTTTAATATGTTATAATGTTATGTTGTTGTGGTGAAATAGACTTAAGCGAATTAGCAATATAGCTCGTGGGTCATAACATCCTGTAAAAAATGGCTGTTAATATCAAGATGTCAGTTTGTGAATTTTGCGGATATATTAATTTAACACTGCTGATGTCACACTAACAAACAATAAAACCAATAACAACAACAACTACTACTACTATTACTATTACTTATACTACTATCCTCATATGGCTCCCTTTATTAATGCGTCGACACTGGAAATGTAAGTTATAAAATGGAGATGCTATAATAATTTTGAAGGAAGTATAATAATAAAAAAGATCAGTTAGATTATAATTTCTCACTTCATCGTGCGTCGCCGGTGATTTTTAATTAATTACATTATTGAGAAACTTAAAGAGAAATAAAACGACAAATGTCTGTTACGTACTATCGTCGTTTGTACTATAAATACTGACGATAGGCGTCTCCACCTGTCATCATTTGCTTAATTAATAACAACTTTATCTACTCGGTTTACTTCAGATGGCGTCACATTGTACGGTCTAATATGTATGATTATGTTGAGTCAACTGACATGACGAAATGATAGCAACAGAAATCGCATTGTTTCGGCGAATTTCAGCCGAAGTTGGCCGAAAATCGCTAAATTGATTCTTTTGATAAACGTCGATGAATACTTTACCTGGCATCAGGATAAACAGAAAGGTAATTTAATTTTACAGCAGTGTATTATCAATAAATAATATCAGTTGATCATCGAATTATGTCGGTGAATCTAATAGCCCGAAAACTACTACTACTACTACTATTACTACTATTACTACTACTACTACTACTATTATTATTATTATTATAACTATTACTACTACTTTTAATATTACTACTACTATTACTCTTACTACTACTATTACTACTACTACTATTATTACTAGTATAACTACTACTACTATTACTACTACTATCACTAATTTAATTACTAGTATAACTACTACTACTACTACTATTATTACTACTACTATTATTACTAGTATAACTACTACTACTACTAATACTAATACTACTATTAGAGGGCATAGATTCTGGAGACAAAGGTATTACATCACAACTAAACTAATTGATAGATTACAAAAGTAACTAATTATTGTAAATATAATTACTAAATTATATATTTCTACTAACACTGGATCCCTATTTCTGGTCTATCCGGACAGTGATCTACGTTATCCATAGAAGACGGTAGGGTATCCGTAATCTTGTTCAGGATCCCGCCAAACTGTAGACCGACGTTCGTTGGTTGGCGTCCCAGTGCCAGCAGACGATAAAGTTCCGCCGGACCAATGGCGCCCAATCTGGAGAACTGTTCCAGGGTAGGAGGCCTGGCATCCAACGGCTCGCGATTTCCATCTGGATCCGACGCGGACGACTTGGCCAACTCGTCGTATTCGGACTTGTCGACGTAGACGACGTTTTCGACGGCGGACACCTGACCGTCATCCGTCGGAAAGTCGACTTCCACGTTGTTGACGTCAGGATAGTCATACTTCGTCTCTTTGACGTCGTTATAGTTGCTAGGCTTGAAGGCATAAGGAGTCGGCGTTGTCCTGGTACAGCCAATAGGAGTCATCGTAACAGCGGCTACAACAACAAAGACGACACCTAGCGGATGAAGCCTTAACAAAACCATGATTTAGTTATGGGTGAAACTTTGTCAGAGTTCACAAGAAACTAGAACCCGTTCCGGGAATATATTGTAAAGAAAACTGGTATCCGTGTTCCTAGTTTTGTTTCCCTTTTTCAGATCGACATTTTTCGCGCTGGTCGTCCCTGATTTGTGTTTTCCTGAGAACGGTTTCCCGTTTTATGTATAATAATTTAGTCATTAGTATACACGGGCGAGTAGAATGGAAACACAATGGCCTTCAGACACGTGAAAACTCTCGGTGATTTGTATATTGTATGAGTTTACGATGTGCTGTGTGTGTGTGTTTGTGTGTGTGCGGTTATATTTCATTTTCCTGTTTGCAAGTATCTCCTCGAGGCTATTCGCTGTTTCAGACATAATTTTATTTCTTATTTTAAACATCTAACCACACACGCTCACACACACACACGCTCACATACACACACTTGTTCCAGTAATTTACTACCAAACCAAATAGAACATTTTTACGACAACACAAACGCCATATGTTACAAAGTGAACCATTTCGTTTCCGTACCTAAAACAATTACAGATACATTATCGTCTGGCTAAAGTAGATCGTTAGCGAAAAGCCGCGGGATATTTCTGTAATAAAAGATGGAAATAAAACAGAAACATCATCAAAAATGGCAGATCATTATCTTATCACAGGGAACAAATTTCTTCCTCCTATACCCCCAATTCACCCAACAAAAGAATTCAAGATTTAAGCAATCTTTTGTGGACATTATTGGACTGACCAAAGCGTACAATAATTAAACAGCTTTCTACTTCTAACCCCAATTTAACATTATAACAGACAATTTCAGCGACGCATGCGCAGTCCACATCTACTGCGGGGTTGCGGGTCAGCGAAGTTGTGTACATAGTGAAGTAGCATGGAGCAAGAAGTGTAATTGTTTGTAAATTTACGTTTTTGGGGATTCACAGAACTAAATCGATCTACAAATTCTTGTAGCAGTTTAATAATTTTTTATTAAATATAACGTAGAATTAGTTTTACTGATAGATAAGATTATTTGTAAGTTTATTTTTGCTTGAAAATGACATATTATAGAATATAAATCATCAAGTTGGGAACTGTAATAGACATGTTATTAATATATGAAACATATTGTGATCCCCGTGATATCACGAGTGGTATAAGGACGTTTTTTATCACATGGTTCAGCGAGCCCAGTAAAACGCGACCCGCTAATGGACTTTCGCTAGATGGCGCAGTCGTCGCGGATATTCTCTATTAAGTTTGTTCTACAGAGCTATTATAAGTTTGTTGTCATGTTGGCTCAGAAGTACACGACTTGCAATTAAATGACTCTATCTGTTTATGTAGCTGATTAGAAATTCATTTTCAGTTAGTGAGAGATACACTATATAATGTATTTATTTTAACAATTTCAAGCGTTTTGATTAATATAATTTTGTACTTGTATTTCTGCGTACAGACTTGTGCTTCGCTTGGCTAGGTATTTCAGCAGTGAGAAAATAGACACTGACACGGATAATATTGTGTCGGTTATGATCTTATGAACATGGTGATCCCTAACTTGTGGTGAGGTTGACCACAGATCTCTAACATCAGGGTTCCAACCTCATGCAGTTGGGCTGAGTCTTGTTGGCGTCTCAACTTTCGCTTTAGGTTGTTCGGTCCATTTGTTCAGCTACTTGCACAAAAATAGTGTTTTGCTTTTACATTACCAGAACGATTTATCAAAAACCTGAATCGTGTACGTCTTTTTTATAATAAAACATATGGGGTGTCAATGACTATGTAGGCATACACAGCGCCAAAACTAGTTATACCATTCTAAATCGCAGTAAATATGGGTTAATATATATATTATATTATTAGTAGATGACATCAAAAGGAATATCAATTAGATAGGTTTCAATTTAGATTTGAAATGTCCTACAGTCGAAACAGCTCTCGTGTGTTTTTTTCCAGGTGATCCCATGTATTTGGTTCAGTTACACTAAAAGCAGCATCTCCATACGATTTGAGTCTGGTCTTTGGGATCTTTAGTAGTGACAGGTTATCTTCCTGCAGTCAGCAATCAGACTGTTTCAGTTGTACTAGTTCACATATATAAAGTGGGGCTAAGTCACACACACACACACACACACACATGCACACATCTTTTTGCATGTGATCAGTAGTATATTGAATGCAATGACTGCGTTGTTTCACTGGTAACCAATGGAGACGTTTAAGTACAGGCCGTATATGTTATTTGCCAAACGAGATGCAGTACAGTTCTGCATGTGCTGCAGTTAGTTAACACATATGTATTCTTATGAGCAATGAGTTGCCATAATCTATCCTTCATACAATGAACGCATGTACCACAGCCTTGAGGGCATCGGCAGATAATTGGGATATCAAACATCTAATGCTTCGTTGTTGGATGAATGATGATTTACAAATATGGATTATGTGCGGTTTCATACTCAGTTTTTTATCAAATTTGATACAGAAGTTCCTGATATATCATCAACATGCATAGCATTGTAGGTAACAGCGTAAAGATGGTGGCGTATGCTAGAATGAGCACATCCGTTTTATTATCATTGTATTTAACGAGGTTGCTGCCAAGCCACGATCTAATTCTAGAGATGCATGTATTCAATTCTGCAAGTGATTCCGCTCTCCTTGTTTTACTTGTTATCTCCATTGTAGTAAAGAGCTGCTTATTATCTGCATACATATGTATGTTATGCATACATATGTATGTTATGCATACATATGCCATGAAGACCGAATGCATCTGAGATGGATTGGCCCGTACTGCTTCCTATAAGATAGATAGGAGCGAAACCAGATTTGTACAAGGTCCTCGAGTCCAAACTCCTGTTCCACCCTTCGTAGCAATATGTTATGGTCCACGGTGTCAAAAGCAGCTGACGAATCAAGTAATATCAATATGCCAGTGTCAGTCACGTGTGTGTGTGTGTGTATGTGTATAATATATGTATAATTCAAAAATATAAAACCAATTATACTTGAATAATTTATTAAATATTTTGAAGCTTTCTTGCTAAAAGTACATTATTCGCCTGAACTTGACTGTGAAGCTACTAAAACAGTCAACAAACCGTTTTCAAATTATGATATCATCACAGAGACACGTCAGACTGGTTGGGCACAATAACTGCTACCTACGTCATCCTATCTTAACATTCGAGATATCATATGACTATAGCAAACACAAATAACAAACATCTTGGATTATAAATAACAAATAATTTAAATATGATAAATGAAATGGATTTAAAATAAATACTGGGAAAACATCTTTCAATTGGAAATTGTGATATAATTAGCATTAGTCGTTTTGTGTGTAATTAGGTGGGGTGGGTGGAAGTAGTAGATCCAAACGAAAACTAAGCAGCATCAGCCAGGTTGATCAAATACTGATATATTTGCATTCTAACCTGCTAAATGTGCCAAATAATGTATACCAATCATATCATGATAGATAAAAGTTTCGTATATTTCACTCAAAACCAGCACCAAAGCAGATTATCGTAAAGCATGGATTATGAATGAATAAAGGATTTGGATAAAATGACCAGAAACGAAGTTAACACATGTACTCTAGAGAGTAATCTTTGGAATACATTAAAATGAAGCTGGAAATTCTTGAAATCTGACAAACATCTATAACTAAAAATGTGCAGAATATAAATCAAATTATTTTTATCAAAAAACAGTAATAATATAGAGTATCGTAATAAATGTATGACTGTAATATGTATGACTTTAATATAAAATAGATATATCTGTGTATAAAATCTACCTTAATATTACAACTGTGATGCACTTATTACTGGTTCAAGCTGATATACATATATACAGATGTATGTATATATATATATATATATATATATATGGCTAACAACAGTATCATCTGTATTTACTAGGCACTTGTTGATAGCTGGAGGCTAGAATAACCTCTAACACTAAAAACAGAACAAATCTACCTCAGTGTCACTTACGTACATGTACTACTCCCTTTATTAAAAACTAAATATAAGTAACACACAATAAATATATATCATCTACTATCAAGACATTTCTGCAAAAATTACTTAATTCATCGTTAAAAATTGTTAAATAATAATTTAAAAAAATTGGTAAAGAATCAAAAGAATTGGATACACCTATTTAAGCAACGTTACTGAAATAAGTGCCTAATTTGATTAATATAAACAACACTGGAGTTTTGAAAATCTTCATAAAGTAAATCTGCCTCTCATTATCATGTCAAGAAATGGCAAACATTTTAATAAATATTTAACTGTCTGATTGTTCATGTCTAAAATATGGACAATAAACTTTTAAATAAAGAATACACCATTTTATAAATATGTAATTTTTCATGTAAAACTTTACATATATTGTCTGGAAAGCTGACAGATAAAATCGTTAGTTTCTAAAGACTAAATAATTAAACATTTAATAGATGACAAAAGTCACTGATATTTTTGGACTAATCGGCTAAAGAAATTACCCATCTTCCCCCAGAATGGCCAATAACACATTTGTTAAGATTCATCATCTTGATTGTTTGAAAAATAATAGATCTCAGCAGACTACCAGAAGAGCTGGTTCAGGCAAAACTGCTGACCTTTTTACATACAAACATCTGAGTAAATAAGCACTTTGCCAGGAATCAGCACCAAGCTAAATTATTTTACAGCACATGTTCTGAATAACAAAGGAGCCCTTCAAATCAAATTACAGTTTCCATTTTGTTTGAAAACAAATTAGCACAACCACAGAATACATAAAATCTATGCCAGAAATGGATGTCCATAACTTTTGATAAAATATTTGGTCGGCAAAGAATGATAGCCATTGGTAAAAAGTGACATACAATTGGCAAGACAAAGGTCTCAAAAAATACTTGTCACTTACTGAAAGATGAGTAACTGAGCACCTTTAGCTGGGAGCTATTTATAGTACTATCAAATCACTCACATGGTGGCAGCACTATATAGAAGTATGAGGTATGCTATTCTCTCCATCTCTCTCTCTCTCTCTCTCTCTGTTACACACACACACACACACACACACACAAACCAGTATAGCATAAAATTACTGGAAACTATCCAACAACAATGGCAACCCCACAAGTATTAATTATTATAATTTAATTTTAATATTTCCTTACTTGTATCCTCTAATATTATTCTGCCATCAACTAATATCACATCATTTGATGACATGCTTCATTGGATTGTTGTTTGATAGATAAAAGATCAAACCATTGGATTAATATACAGTAGAATATATAAAAAGTTATTTATCAGTGTTGATATGTTATGATCATAAATATATTTTATACTTAATAAAATTCACATTTCTCTCTCTCTCTCTCTCTCTCTATATATATATATATATATATATATATATATATATAGTCTAAACTACATATTTACAAGACACATTTACTACATATTATCCCTAACATAGGCAACAACATATTCTAGTGATTACCAGATACAAATTATACCCAACCCACAGGGATGTATACTTGTTGTATACGGTAGCAAACAGTAAGGTGATGAACATTTATAGACCAATCAGAGATACTAACTGACAAATGTGTAACATCAGGTAGATCTTCACACACAATCAGGTCAGCTTTCACAATGAGGCACAAGTAAAATATTATTGGATTTGTTTAGGTGTAGGGGGTTGCATCGAATGGTATACATAATACAACAGCTGCCACACAGCTGGATCGCAGCGACTTTATTTATAAATATTTCCGTATCCCCCACAAACAAACAAACAAACAAACAAACACAAAATCATATCCCAAAAATGAGCAAGTGTCATTTGATTTGCTCTTTGCATTTGAGATCTTCTGAGATCCTTACCTTCCATATCCTAGCACATAATATATTGACATTGCTGTTATTTGTATTGACCTATAAAGTCACACAGACATAATCTAAATGTTATGACACATAATCTTGGTTCTGTAAGCTGTTTTTAAGTGGAAAACAACTAAAATCATAACGAACTTATAAAATAGACTTGGATCATAACGTACAATGTACTACAAACAAGTGTGAAGTTGCTGGTGTGTGTGTGTGTGTGTGTGTGTGTGTGTGTGTTTGATGTATAGATGTTTGAACAATCAAACAATTGCTAAGAAAACATGCGAACAATCAATTAGTGCACATACAGAAGTAGCACGCCGAATTAATGTCATCTGACAACATTATCAACAGTTATTGGTCTTCTCAAAACATACGAAGGCATCCAGCCTTTATTTCGTCGGGGTTTAAAGCAACTGGTATTCCCTGTCCACACAGATGTATGAGACCTCTATGCACCCTGAAATTTGTAAATGAACGTGAATTTAAAACAGGTCATAGTTCATAAATTAAGCACACTATATACACCATCGTAGGACAAAACTAATTTCATGACAGTAGTTCATCGTGCTAACGCGTATGATTACATCACATACAACACAGTAAAATGTTTATGGTTCTCAATACAGGGTGTTACATTACAATTTCAAGACACCATAATTTTATATTAGTTCATACTATGCTACATAAAATTAGGTTATTTCTACGATTCTTTATCCTGACAATAATTGGCACAAAATGGCCATCGGTGCTGATGTGCCATAAAACCACATTCATTCATTCATTCCTGCCAATAAAACTTTGGATTTTATTTTTTACTAATTAACAATTTCTTTAGTAAATTAGTTTTGTTTTAAACAATTTATTATATGTATGACTTTTTCACACCTTCTCTGTACGTATGATGTTGATTTAGCCTTTTATCTTGTGAGGCAGACAATTGAATAAACAAAGTTACTGAGGTTGATAAAGAAAGTGCAACTCTTTGCCAAATGCTGCAATCATTTATCAATATTTGTATGCGCAGTAGTTCACCCACCTAAAATGAAGATTCAAGTCACTGACAAGTTCCGAGTCCATACTCCACATGGATTTACGCTTAGCCAAATCCTTGTCTCGTTTCTTCTGTTCATGTTTCCGATGCGTAGATAAACGCCTGGCCTGTTCCTGCTCTACGGGTGTCGGTTGATAATCAGCAGTGACATGTAGCAACATGCCTCCATCTTGAGCAAGCTTTTCTTGTGCCTTTCTCTTGCTAGCTGACGATGTCTAAAACAGATGATTGACAGTTAGAATAGAGGATTATTATTTTTTTAAATACAATTAAAACGAGCACGATTTAACTTACTGGCTGAATAAGAGGAAATTACTGAATTTAAGATTACTAATTTCTTAGATTTTGATTAATAATACTTAAAAATCATTATAAAGAGTTTTACTGTTTACAGCTATGATAGTGAATAACTTTACTGTAACATTATTTTTACTTTATTTTAAAGGTTTGTCATAATTTAAGGTCTATAAATGACCATATTTAAGTCAGAGAAATGAAGTAAGCAAGTAAAGTTTAACAGCAGAAAGGGTCATTTAGTGCTGCCATGTTTTAGCTATTTTTAATGACATGTTCACAGATCCAGTAGGTCTATTCTAAACTTTGTCACTAAAATATGCTGATACGAAAGCGCAAGAAAGTCATAATAACATTTGGTTGATCTTTTGATGACACAAATAATTTTTATAAAACTTTATTTCTTTATTCTTATGCAAAACTAGATGTTGTAACTGTTTTCAGAGGCCATTTTGTTTGTTTGTAGTCTAAAATCAAGGTAATATAAAAGAATTTAATTTTAATTACATAATACGCATCCTGTGCCATAAGTCCACAGATTTGTATAATATGGAAAAACCATTAACTCCTGAGAGAGTACGGTTTCTTATCCTCTCCTTTGCCTAATCTTTTCATTGAAGCAAGGCCTCAAGTTTATGAGTCAGTCATGCTGTCTATGTATGTAGGATCAGTAAACAGAATCTCAATCCAGAGAATGAAGGTTTTATAATTCTGTTATTTAAATATTAGAACATATAAATGTGTGAGAATTATTGTTTATTATTAGATTTTTAAATTTACTTCTTAACAATATAAATGATGGGTTCCATTGAAGATCAGTCCAGTTTTTGAAATTTTAAGCTTCTTCTGGCAAAAGTTTATAATCTTGTATATCAGTGATATTATTCACAAGTATGTTTTGCTCTAATTAAATTACAAACAAAATAACTCGTATATCCGTCACTAAGTTCAGACACATATCATCAATATAGCATGGGGAAGACATCTGAGGAGCAATGTCAAGGTCTATGCTGTTTTCAGGATTGTACTGAATGTATGTAAGATGTTATACTGGTACTAGGACTACATGGAAAAAACTATAATTATGTTTGTCATTTTTGCAGCGATATTTAAATTTTAATACTTTTCTACTGCCGTATTTGATTGTCCAACATCTTATTATAGCTATTAGCTGGGTACTTAATTTTTATGGAAACATCTGTACAAAAAATATCTAACAGAAATGACATGACAAAAACCTAATAACAGTGTAAATTACAAACAGAATCTTAAAAGACCATGATACCAACTACCAGTTATGAAAGGATGTACTACAGTTTACAGACAACATTGGAAAATATCATATTATTTCATACCGACCTTTGATGAATTCTTTGTAGAATGTTTCATCTGACTGTCTCTTGAAGCAAATAATTTGTCATTATCAGCATCCTGAAAATAAATGCATTTCTTTTTTGTTATTCACTACTACCCCCGTGTTCGAATCTCAACATGGGCATATCTGAGGGTTGTTTCATCTTTAACTTCGCTTCATTACCCATTTAGCCTATGATGTGCACAAACGTGGCCGTAAAACACCAATCGTCATCATCTTGTTATTGATCGATAGTTTAGGTATACTTTGGAAGTGGATCTTACACATTAGGTGCTTGGATCTCGATTATTTGAACTGAAGATAGTAATATTTTAGTGGTTTTTTGCAGTTAGTCCACTGAAAATACTTCTATATCAGTGTTCTAACACCTTGTATTTTCAGTGGTCACTAATTACTCGATGCTCAATGAGTTATTGATCTAAGCTAGAAAAGTGAATATTTAAATGGAACAAACACACATTGACGTAGATCTGTTCATGTAGTACTAGTAATCTAATCATCATTCTCCATCACACATCACTCCACCAATAAAATAATTCCAATTTCTTGTATCTAAACTCACAATTATTATTTATGAATGGCTATGCTGAATGCACAATACAACAATAGATCGGAAGTTAGAATTAAGATGCCAAAATTAAAATTTTACTTCATTAGACAGAAACAGGAGGCCACAAAACAGTTTAAGACAAAACGAATAAACAATTTTTAGAAAAATGTATAAATAAAAGAACTGATTAATAAATCTCATTCTATTTGACTGTCCTGTAATGTTTCAAATTCTACCTCTCTCCCCCCACCCCCCATCAAATAAAAAAAGACTGGTACACATGTAATTGCTGTTCTATTTATAAAACTTGGTTCACAGAATCAAACACAGGATTAAACTGCCATTTACTATGAAGCAGGATTTAGATAGGTGACATGGTGACCTTAGAGTTAGCCGTATTGCCACAATTCATCATTGTAATTGAATCAAAATGATTATTTTTAAGTCATCTACAGGACAATTATGTGATGTTATGGTTATTTGCAAGATCTCAAATAGAAATAAATACACGAGGGAATGCACTTCTCATCTATGGCCCCCAGACGGGAATATCTGAAGGGCCTTTCTTTACATTTGGAGGTCGCTCGGCCCATTTAGCCTACCATGGGCACAAAGTGGCCGTATCATCATCACCATCATCATCATCATCATCTATGGCCCCCAGACACCGTATTATAAAAGAGCCAGACTGCATGAGTACGTTTTTAAATTCTTAAGATGAAGCCAAAGATGAAATGAAATCAATACTTCGTGGTGTATTCGTTAATTTTAAATACTCTCCAGCATCGTACGAAGTAATAGAATGCTAACATTTTCAAATACTTATGATCTACACTAAGTCATAAGAATATTCAAACAATGCCCAAGAATATTATTTTGAAACAAATAAAAACCTAAAAGTAATTCAAAGCAAAAATAGATTGAATTACTTTTATCTTGTTTCTCTTGAGCACCACGATAGGATGAATTATTCGAATCTCGGTGTTCATAAATATATTTCTTATTCAGAGAATTGAAATGTAATGTATTTGCATATTTATATACCCATTTCATGCCCTTACATATTTCTACTTTTTAAGACTGTAAAGTTGCATTTTAATGGCTTAGTTATAAAGTATCACCAGCTACATTTAATTCGTTTATATAATATGGATTACTAACCTCTTGGAAGTTTTCATTCACATAACCCATCGGTTTATTAGTGGTCTGTTGACCATCAGCAGAAAACATATCTAAGTTTGTGGATTTCTCAAGCGTGTCATGTTTTCTGGATTTCTTACTTTTTTCTTTCGATTTCTTTGCTGATGATGGCTTTTCCTGAGAGAACACACAGAAGACATGATAACAACAATGGGCAGTAAAACTGACATCAATAACGCATCTGTTCATCATGAGATGCCGTGTCAGATAACTAATATATACAAGTTAATTTCCCATTTTTGGCCCATCCCCAAAATTGGCCTATGGACATTTGTGGGCAAGTCTCGTGTGATTTTAGATTGTTGCAAACACAGACAATGGATGCCAGGAACAATGGATGCTATCTAATTTAATCCGTAAAAAAAACCACCACCCAAGTTCCAATGTCATCTTGATGCTAAAGCAAACTGCACTAAACTTTGTTGAAGAATGTTGCAATGTACCTTGACTACCTGTATGATATTGCCCAATCCATGTACTAGGTGCACTACTGAGCTCAACTGTTTCCGGCGATATTGTCACTAAGGTAGTAATTATTATTATTAAATTGAAACAAGTGGCTTGTCATACTGATGTAGGAACTATGTTTTATTGCGTAGGCCAAAAATAGGGATGTCAAGCTCTGCGTGTTAAGTCGTGTAATCTTGTTGTGTTGTTAATGTTATGTCTTGGGTTTCAATGATTGGCTGATTTTTTGTATTGCTTTATATTCGTTTTCAATGGATATAATACAACAGAATAATACTGCAAGAAAATATAATAACTGAACATTATATTGCCACGACCTTCATTTATGCTTTAATAGGCCAAAAATAGGGATGGAAAGGGTATTACGATAACTATATATAGCATAGATAATATACAGATATAACTAATAACAAAACTGACATCTGATTATAAATGATATAAATTAACACACCAATTCCAGAGAGGGGGGGTGTATGTGTGTGTGTGTGTGTTTAACAGTGTGGAAAAGCACTAGATGATTCATCAGGCTGAAGTGTGATTTAGTGGATAATACGTTGCTCCTTCCATGGCCAGCTGAACTTTTGTTTGTTTTTTGGGGATAATACCCAGGCTGTTGCTTATTCGGCATAGCCTCTATGTTCGAGTGGTTGAAAAACACCTCCCCCACCACTCATAGGGGAGCGGTTTGGAAAGATGGAGCCGAAATACCCCGAGGGTGGTCACTGGCAAGGTGTTTTACGTCCTCAGAGTTTTTTAAACGTCCTCCTTTATTTTTAATAATTCAGTGGAGACGGTAGCACCATTTTACGGTAGCGCCATTTTACGTGGTCAGCTACCCACGATATTGTGAGCAGAAAAATTAATCCCTGGAAAGGTTTTGACCTCTTGCTGGGTTTGAACCTGTGACCCTTGGCACCAAGTGCCAGGTGCTTAACTGCTTGGCTATCAGAACTCACTTTATGGCCAGGAGAGAACTTAATTTTTATTTTATATTGCTGTACCAATATAATTATTCCCCATTGCAACTAATCATCAATTATCATATATCATAGGAGCTAGTATATTAGTTAGTAGCAGTAGCCAGCCTTTGTGTCTAAACATATCTTAAACATGCACTACATGTGGTAATAAACTAAATATGATAACAATATATACTCATTGAAGTCCCCCAATAACACAATTAAAGTAGAATCACCCAGATAGGGGGGGGGGGGTGGAACAGGAAGAAATGATATTAATAAATTGAGAACCATTGACATAATATTATATACACGCATCTGGTTGACTCTGTCTGATGTTAGCAATAATTAATCTAACACATACTTAATAACTCTCTTATATCTAGATAAACAGTTTTATTACAAGACATAAACACAGACAGATAGTCTCCTCACACAGAAAACCTAGTTTTCAACCAGACACACACAATGTGATATTTGTTGGAGTGTTAAATACCCAGTAAACATATAAATCCAATGAATACTATGGCCTTCTTCTAACCAACGCTACTGTACTAAGAGATGTTTGGTGAACCGCTAAGTAACTGTGCAATTAACCTAAAAAACTTGAATCACCTACAGTTATTTTACCAGGAGAGTAACATGCCCCAGTTGTGAAAATGTTTAAGTTAATTGCCTAACAGTAACAGGCTATATTTATTACTGTATTCTAATTGCTGTAGCGCTCTTCACGGTAACACTTTACAAACTATATGTATATATTATTGAAAATTGTCAACCATTAGTTTATGTAATTTGCAGCTGTCGTGAAATGGCAGTTAACAAAATAAAAAGCTTATTGGCTAAATTTATGGTCATAAATAAATGAGTATGACTTCACGGCCCCAGTGACTAACTATGAAAATGCTATACCTTCCAGCCTAATCGCATGTCTACTATACAAACTGTACAAGCTAAAGCTATTTATAACAAGTAGACTGAAACTTATTTTCATTTCACTTGTTACAAATAGGCTTTGGATCGTTCAAGTGGAATGTCATGATATAGACTGAATATACAACAAATGTCCTTACATAACATACACTAGACCATGAGCTGAGCCCAATGCCACTTATAATACCCCTGATAATTGAAACCGAGTCTGATCTGAAGGATTGTATGATACATTAAGAATGTGCAATGTCTGCTACAGTCATTTAAAGGTCCGACTGCTCGAGTCCAAACACTGAAGTGGTACCCCTTCAAAAACGGGAATAAGACATGGACGATCAAGATCCAGATCAACAGTTTTCTTAAACATGTGAATCTGGAAGCGGGCATTCTCCATGAGCATAAAACCAACTTAAATAAATAAATAAAATTTATGACCTACTTATCAGCAAGACGTCGATGACGTCGAGTGCTACTGAATGAGCATAATTCTATGAAAGTGCTCAAGATGTAAGATAGAATTGCTACTTTTGATTGAAGCTTGTCTAAACTTTAAGAGTTGTACTTTAATTCACCAATAGAGTTATCTGAAAGGATGTCCTTCAAGACATGCTAACAGGGATATGAAAAAACATACTCACGATAGCTTTATGATAAGAAATTCTATTATCCCCTCACATTATTAGAATACTAATTCTGTTGTTGGACCATAGTTGGTTAATTAATTGAGAATAACCTTTTTGTTCTTAATGTCTCTAAATTAACAGTATATTATTATATTACAATATTTAGTCACATGTGTGTGTGTGTGTGTGTGTGTGTGTGTGTGTGTGTGTGTGTGTGTGTGTGTGTGTGTGCACATGCATGAGAATAACACAAAATGACAAAGACTAATCTAGCATCTGTATAAAAGATGCAAACAATATTGTTCTATGGCCGAAATCCAGAGAAATATTCTGACCTTTGACCTTTCTGTATCGGTACCGTCTTCTAGCACTTGTTTGCGGATTCGTTCATCCACTTCGCTGTCATCATCCGAATCATCGAGATCCTCACTAATATCGTCTATTACCTCTATGGAGTCAGCTCTGTGTAACTGGTGCTTTTTCTTATTTTTATCCACTTTAGCAAGAATTTCATTGACGCTATGATCCGTGTGGTTCCAGCCATCAACACTCCGTACATGAAA
Source organism: Paralvinella palmiformis (assembly GCA_025642065.1). Lineage (NCBI taxonomy): Eukaryota > Metazoa > Annelida > Polychaeta > Terebellida > Alvinellidae > Paralvinella > Paralvinella palmiformis. Next base: position 449,709 of record JAODUP010000161.1, read on the forward strand.
CTGGACCTCGGTACAGCGAACAGCTTCTACAAAGGGGAGACTCAACTGCGAGACAAACAAACAAATGAAACTGTGTCAAGAATGGCTTATCCATATGCATGTGCCACATTTAGTAGGCGTCTCTCCAACTGACTTGATGAACTGTTCATGAACATTCTTGAACTATTCATGAACTACTCATGAAATGTTCACATGACTGGTTCATGAACCATAGTTCATGAACAGTTCACCATACAAGTTCATGAATGGTTAAAGAATATTTCATGAATCTGAAAAGGTTCATGAACCATTCATAAAGTGTTACTGTTAGATCTACATAGATCTAATTCTAATCTAAGTAACGTTCAGATTTCTATTTCTATTTGACTATTATACTGTATTAGTGTATATTTTTAAACAGATACTGAGATAGCATATACTGATATAGAGTAATAGATCTAATCAACAATGGTTTATGTTTTAACACCTATAGATTATAGAGTATAGTAATAGTATAGACTGTAGTCATGTTGATCTAGTCATCTAGATCTAGTCACTAGACTAGTCTAGTGGCATCAATTGTAAATATAATGTTAGGTAATAGATCTAGAGGTCTAATGTTACCATAAGGCGTAACCATGTACTGATGTAGCCCAGTGTCAGTGACAGTCTGCCCAGAGCAGCGAGAGCTGAGCTCCAAATTTTAGTTCAGTTTAGAAATGTTTAAACCAGGCAGTTGAATTAAATTTTATTTACATGAGAAATGATTGTTATTTTTATGAATTTATGATAAAATAAATAATGAAACTAATTAGTCTGGAGTTTGTCACTTACTGAAATGTGCATATTTTACAGTGAATAGGACCATTCCATGTTCAAGAACCATTCTTGAACTGTTCATGGACCATGTGCATTGAAATGTTCATGAACAGTTCCTGCCTTGAAAATTTCATGAACTGTTCATGAATAGGACCATTTCATGTTCAAGAACCATTCATGAACTGTTCATGTGTTGTTCATGAATTCTGTGCACGAACTGTTCATGCACGATTCTTGAATAGTTCATGATCTTTTCACCGGGGACTGTACCAACACATCACTTGATCATTTGTTTCCTAGTGTCTGAGTTATAGTTCACTTTTAGTGGATCTTTTATGGAGAGTAGTCATTATGGATGTTTATCTTAGTTTAAATCACTGTAAATGTATGGATCTAAGTGAATAACCATATAGAGAATGTGAGTCAGTACGTGTATTTAGTCTATATTATACACTGCCGAACATAATTCTCATACGAGACAATGTTAATAACAGCACCGTATTACTAGACAATTTTTAACTATTGCTATAGGGACAAATCATTTCAACGTGAATTAATTTGTTGTCAATAAATAAACTAAAAAACACTGTATATTAAGATTTTGGTTGTGAATAATGAGAAATAATATAGTACACTTTAAGATTATCATGACAGAACACTGTCATCAGTCACAAATCTCATCACAAAATCTTGGATCATCAAATCACACACACACACACACACAACAGAAATATGTACATACACAAACACACAGCTCAATAAACTACCAATCTATCTTAACAATGTTGAAAGTTATCTAAATGTTTCTAATGTTACGTATTGTCATGGTGCTAATGGTAATCAATAATACGTTTAATTAACCCTAAACAATATATTTAGATCTGTAAAACATTGTCGCTAGGACAATGACAAGAACGGAGAATGAATCCATTGCTTAATGATACTGGATTTAGTTTATCAGATCAATAAAACAGAAACATACTAAATCACATTTCTTAAATAATTATATCTCACACGATAATAAAATAAATATAATTACAGACAGAGATCACATCAACAATGTAATGGTATCAGATGTAAGTGAATTGTTGTGGTGCTAGACATTAGTTCATGAGCTCTATAATATAACAACGGTATTCCTGGTCATTAATCTGTAGGCTTCATGTCAAGTATGACATTGCTTCTTCTGTTTGATTAATTCATATTTAAGCATTCATCAAACCATCCATCCAAACATTGTCTTTTCATCAGTCCAAACTGGCCATTATTCATGTTCAGACTCGAAACAAATGCTTGGCGATATGACCTGATTAACCCAAATATTCGACTAAACTAACCTGATCTTTTTGTTTAACATGACGTTTCAGATAACGTGTGAACTCTCTAGTACAAACATCCTTCACCAGGATCAGATCGATACAACCATCAGTTATATGGCCATACCTGCTCATGCCCTGTAAATAAACCAAATTTAAATTATTCAAATATTCAGAATATGTGTGCGTGTTTTAGCTGTGTATAATAAGGCACAGGCACAGAGAATCTCGAACCGTGAATTCAAACTCTGGATGATTCTTCAGCGGACTGAATCCAGAGTGGCGATTTTTCTTGCTGAGACATGTGTAGCTACCGAGGTGAATGTCAGTGTGTGTGTGTGTGTGTGTGTGTGTGTGTGTGTGTGTGTGTGTGTGTGTGTGTGTGTGTGTGTGTGTGTGTGTGACATGAATATCTGCACATGTATACATACATATGTCAGCATATTTCTCCATTTCTTTATTTTATTTTACATTCATCTAAGTCTAAAATTCTTTTACTACACATTCAATATTCCACAATATGCAACAACACACGAAATAACAAATACTCTCGTGTTGTGCATGCAGCTACGTATTAAATAACCAATCTTATGATATGATTGATCCACAGCTCTGTAAAGGAACCAATTAGCAACACATAACAGTTCTGAAAATGATGTCACATCTTACAAAACACGAACAATTAAAATGATGTCACTTACAGTTTTATATTTTTTAAATATCTCTTTAAGAAGGCAAAGATCACTGACCTACTTCAAAACGAGACACAGTCTGGAAAACCTTTTATAAATGTCTAATATGATATTTGTGTATTCATGAGAGAGATGTTTAAGTTAAGGCATAACTGATATATGGTCAAGGAGCAACTCTGTCTTGGGCCATTAAAATTAATTAAACGTTTCTCGACCTCACATTTTCTGCAGACACTCTGGGGAGGGATGTCTTTTTTTATTTTTTTTATTTTTATTTAGCTACCGTAAAGTTTTATTTTTGTGCTAGCAACTTTTCTTGTTGATTTTGATCTAAAAAATAGCACATCAATAGCAGAATAGGAAAACACAGCCTCAATCAGGAATCATGTCAATGCAGTTGGCTCCATTGACCTGAAAGTTCTTTCTGCTAATATGCTGTAATGATGTCTAATCATTCATTAATAGCAGCCCAAAAGTATGGGCGGGTGCACCTTTTTATTTTTATTAGAAAATCTGTAATAAAAAGTTTGAGGCAGCCGCTTTCAACAGTGGCAGGTGGGGACGAGAAACATTTAATTAATTTTTAACAGCCTTATAAATAATAATAGTGTTATTATTATTATTATTATTACTGTTATTATTGTCAGTGTTATTTCTGTTATTAGATTGGTTATATCTTTACCATAGGTGATAGGTCAGACAGTGCTGGAGTGGAGAGTACTGAGACACTGGAGTACTTGCCCTTAGACATCTTCCACGGACCTTCATCTGTCGTATCTGATATTGGAGATGAGCAAATTTATGGTCAATGAATATTGTAAACATGTGCATATGTGTGCCCATATGATAATCTTTAAAGAACACACACACACACAAACACACACACAATTTTAAACTAACTATAGCAAATAAATAAATCAGATATTTTAATAAGTGCTAATAATTTACCAGACAGATTACTACTGTTGTCAGATTCATTTAATGGATCAAGACTTTGTACTTTATCAAAGACAGGTTTATCACAATCAGTCTTCTCCACTGTACACTTAGTACATCTGCAACATAATCAAAACATATGGATAAACACTTAATCTCTACAACAAATAATGTACTAAAATCACAAATATAAATTCATCTGCAAGACATTACTGTACTTTAATTTAGTTTTCAAACTGGGATAATGCATAATTAAGTCAGTACGAAATATAATGTAAAAATATTAGTTCACATGCTCCATTGATTAGAAAACTTATAACTACACAAGAAACTTTAAAAAATGTATGGGGTCATGGAGTGGACAAAACAAGATATCCTGTAGTTACAAGTCACCAACTAAACAATTGTTCTCATCTAAAGATGCAAATACTAATCTCTATCCAAATTCTGTCACTAATAAACATATTATGTCACTAATAAACAAATTCTGTTACTTTAAACTGTTTATTACAATGATCATATTATAAGATACAAATTGGCTTCAACAAAATAGGAAGAGGAGTTAGATTGAAAAAAGACAAAATAGACATGAAATCCTGAATACATCAGTCAGGAACTGGGACTAAAATTAATGAATTAGAATCTTAAAGTAGAAAGATCAAATGGCTTTTCAGAAAAGCTGGTTTCTATTGAAATTATTCCCAAATATAACTTTCATGGGCACTAAAAGGGGGTTCTCTTCCAATTATGTCAGTGAATTAGTGAATAACTGTTTTGTTTAGACCAGGCAAAGGTTGCCTATATGATATATAATTTGGGGATTTGATAACCCAAACTGGCAAATCGATCTGTAGCATTAAGCAGAACTACAACTATAGTTCTTTATTTACACCGGGGAAATATCAAAGTGTATTAGTCGCTTTGTCTGAAATACTGAAGAAAACTTATGGGTAAAACAATCAATATCTTTAATCAATGACTATTTGACCAGGTAACTTAGAAATCCACATATTTATACTGGAAACTGTCAGTGGATTTGAAAACTTCCAATCCATTCACTGATGAATAATATACATGGGCCATTAAATAAATGCAACTATTTTTATCAATACATTTCCATTTACTACTACACGCACACACACACACACGCACAACACACACACTTACCCCTGCCTACACTCTTGACTGTTAAGTGGGTTATGTGAACTGTCATCTGTGTATGGAATATATTTAATCTCACACTCATAGCTCCTACAAATAAATATATATTAGTTAATTATAGATGATCAAGAATGTTATTTATTTAATTATTTGTATAAATAAATTACAATGTTTTAAGTTGAATAATCATGATTAGATAATTTTGTAAACCAGATATGTGTAACGGAGTAAAGGTAATGTTATGAGATCAATCTTCTCGGAACCAGATTAATTAAATCTTAACAATAGATTGTCTTCTATAATATAGCGAACTGAAAGGATTAATTTTGTTTCATTTCCAAAGTTTTACATTTATTTTGCATCCTGAAATGTTTTCCTACAACACATTTTAAGGAGCCTATTATAATAAATAGCCACACTGAAAACTGTTGGCACAATTCCACTACTGTATATACCCCCAGTGTATAGCTCAATTTATACCCTGTGTGTTCATATTTAAATGTGTTCAGTAGTTGTCATGATCATTGCATAAAGTAAATGGTTTTAATCTGATTACATGCTTTATTTAGATTTGTATTTAATCACAGCTTTTAATACTGTTCGAGCTACCATATATACTTGTGTATAGGCCACACTCGTGTATAAGACGCACCAGGTTTTCGGATCAATAAACCCTCCTAGAGTCGAACCCATGTATAAGACACACTAAAATCTGCAAATGTATTCAAACCCCCCAATTCATCATTAACACTGTCTTCACTGAACATCTGTTGTGTCTGTTCATGTGTCATCATACATGTCGTTGCCTTCTTCGTTGGAGTCAGTGTCAGATTTGTCATGCTGTTCATCCCACAATATATCATCTTCTGTGCCATCTAAATCATTGCTGATAGAGCACTTGTTGAACAATTTAGTAATAATGCCGGGATCGATTTAATCCCAGGCCGTTTTCACCCACCGTGTGACGATAGGTAACAATGGCCACTTCATTTCCGTAATGCTGTTTGAAGTAGTTTACTAGTAGTTCACATATGCCAGCTTTGGAAGTAATTAACACCATTGTTTGCTGTAATCGTTTTCCTTTGATGTGGCTTTTATAAGGTCATTCTTTGCGTGGCCTCATTTACCGTTCCGTTCAATTACACATGCTCACACATTTCGATAGTAATGAGACATCTTAGTCTTAGATAGATCCAAAATAACATCTGCCTCTAATAGTTTATGGAGCCGGCCGTTTTGGTCATAGTGTGGCCATTTTCGTATCGCAGCCCATTTGGACCTACACCTTTGTAGGATCAGACTGTCATACTTTTTTGGATTTCTGTTCTTTCTGGATTCCTGTGCATCAAAGATATTAATTGCGATCTGGATCATTTGACATCTCTAGATAATAAATCACCATGTGCTGGCCATTCCCAGACGGCCTTGGTACGAGCAACAGTCTGACCCTGACTACGTTCCCATAAATTATTACTTGACAACAGGCCGATGACTCACTCCTCACTGGGTCTGCGAAAATATCCATTTTAGTGATCATTACATCTTTAGACTTCGAACGTGCAACAACTCAACATGAAATTGTCCGCTAAATTCTTAAACAGACAGTGACTGGGACTTGTTAGCATGGCAGATAGCTTGGTTGGATAATCTTAGCAACTATGTAGGAATTATAACCGTCATTTAGTTATTTCTGTAGTCATGGCTACGCAATGGATGAATAAACAGTTACGTGTTGTTACAAAAACCGGATACACGTGATCAATTCGAACATCTAAAGATCATGGGTCAATATTGTCGCCTGTTAAGACGATGACCTTGGAGGCCTGTGAACTTTACACTTTGTGGTCAGGTCACTAATTAGAGCAGGATTAAGTAATCATGGCAGTTATTACGATTAAGTTGGCTTCGAAAGACAACAGCGAAAACACAACTAATTAATTATTTTTTTGTTCATATATTCATTATTAATATTGAAAGACATTATTATTGTATTTCCCCCTAAATTAAGCTGAATATTACCTTCCCTTTTAGTCTGACCCATTTCTAAGATGCACTCGCTTTTGTGGTATCAAAAGCGTGGCCTATACCCGAGTATATATAGTATGTAGCCTGAGAAACAGTGTCAATTTAAGATGTCTGGCCTTATTTGGGTCTGATGATTGTCAGACTGTAAATTAATTTCACTGAAAACAGGAACAAATAAAAGTTCATGTTCTTGATTTTCAAAAAATAAAGATATTGGAATGTAAGCTCACAATTAGCACTGCATAGTTTCCTGTTTTTCTCCTTCACAAATTAGAGTTTAAGCATTATTTTTGGATCTGACATCTCAACTTGATGCATCAGTAATTATTTTTAAACAGCACTAATTATAATTTTGAGACATAGTCCACGGGAAATGTGTCTTAGGCAATCGCTGAAAAACAAATGATAGAAATCTGAGTTTATGCATTAATTACCGTGCATTTTGATTTAAAATGAAAAGAGTTATAAACAGACAAACATCTTTTAACTTGATCACTTTTTAATTGTACGCCGATGTAGCATGGCATGTTCCTAAATTGTCACTTCATACACTGTGGTATTAATATTTAAAGGAAAATTCAGAAACTTTATCCATAAGCAGCATCATGGAACTTTCTGATTAGAAGGATTACCGGTACTATTTACAACTGAATGGAGTGAAACAAATAAAGAAATGAGGTAGCATACCTCCAACAGGTGTAATTTTGTTTGAATAACACATGAGAACATTATATGAAATCACAATACAGATTCTAAATTATTGCTAACATTTAAAAAAATTGCTTTAAATGTCTCATACATTTAAAATGTTCTCCTAAAACTGTGAGGTTTGAATTTCAGACAATCAACTTAGGAGCAGAAGATTCTAAAACAAATAAACATTAAAAAGAATATTTCTGATATAATTATTGTTATTAAATATAATTTTGTGTGTGTTTGTGTGTGTGTGTGTGTATGTGTGTGTGTGTGTGTGTGCACACATGTGTATTCAGCCATATGTGTGTGTGTGTGTGTGTGTGTGTGTGTGTGTGTGTGTGTGTGTGTGTGTGTGTGTGTGTGTGTTCACATGTGTGTGTTGACTAAATACACAAACCTGTATTTTGCCTTAGTCAGTGCTTTTAACATTCCAGCAAGCAACTTTGTGTCACCAAATTTAGAAAACCGAGGGATAAAACTTAGAACAGAGCTAAAGAATCCATAATGGCTGTTAAACATCCATTTGTAGAACTTGTCATCATTGTACACGGAAGAGATATCACATGGATACGTGTGACCTGTAAACATACAACAATCCACATGAAACAACAACAAATATGAAAACACAGAAATACTTCACAAAATATTAATATGACAAACCAATGATTTCAAATGAACATTAGGACATCAACCTGAATGTATGAAGTAGACCATTGAGAACATTGGTCTATGTAATTTAGTGGTGGAGAGGGGTGACCTGATGCAATGTTTTGTTGGGACATTTCCGCGTGTATTTTCTCCATTTGAGAACTTTGAATAATTTAATCTACACAGAAATGAAACAAAGCACTGATTGACTTTCCTATATTATGTGACGTTGTGGTTATTTAATCATCTTAATTCAATTTAAATAGTGAATTGCATAAATAACGCTAACATTAATATGTTACGTGACTTAATGACACTATACACTTATTCATACCTGAAAATTCCACCATACACTACTACTATATTAGTTATTAAATTAGCCTTATTCTACATGTAATTAATAAAACACAATTAATTTCTGTGAATTGAATTACAAGTAAATACATTTATTTTACATAATATATAAACTAAGATATATATATATATATATATATATATATATATAATATACTAGCTTATTATGGTGATTGTTTACTTGTTTAGCCAGCACACTGGACTGACATGCTATATACAGTAAAAGTTATTTATAAATAACTAGGATATATTCATTTCCATAGTAAAGAAACTGGGATAAAACGAAATTTATACAACAAAAACTTCCTTAAAGCGAAGTGATTTTTTTGGTCCCAGCAGCATTAAATCAATATAAATTGTACGTAATACAATGTTTGAAATTTCAATTTTCAGTCAGTCCAACGAGTGGTGTGATCATTGCAATCGTGAATGCAACAGCCAATATGGCAGATGCCAATTCAAAGAGTATTTTCTATCAATAATAAAATATCGCAATGGCTAGCGAACATAAACCAGTATCTCTTGACACAGAGTAGCAAGCTCTCGATGAAATTGATAAACAAACATGAAATCTAAGACTGAATGGCAATCTTCAATATCTATCTCAGGTCATTGCCTGACACTCATAATGTTTTCCTATACATGTAGGCCATTCAATACCTAGCAAGTCAGTAACAATTTAATGTCTAGAATCGGTGTCTTGTAATGGATTTTTCCATGTAAACTCATGAAAGAGAACGTGGAAACAAAAGATTAAATTAATTATTGGTTTTCATCATCCAATCAGAGACTAGGAACACATTTGCTCCGTGTCTTACTCAAAAAAGGATTATTTTCACCAATTATCGATCATGCATTGGTAGTGAATTTGAAAACTGGGATAAAACGAAGTACTATTATAATGAAATGAATTCCCAGTCCCCTTGAATTTCGTCACAACCAACTTTTACTGTATGGTCAATGAGCCATTCTGCGGGGAACTGAGAAGAGATGAATGAACCACCATCTTACACAAACAGATAACACTGAGTTCTAGAGTCCAGCATACTACCAACTGGATCATGGGAGCAGAAGGATACAGTTCTAGAGACCAGCATACTACCACCAACTGGTGGATCCTGGGAGCGGAAGGATATAGTGCATAAAACCTTTTATAAACCCTTGAAATGACTAACAATTGGCTTACGATGACGACAGTTTGGAATACCATTTCCATTGCAGAAGGTGACAAGTATTTGTGTTTACCTAATATGATGTGGATGGTAGCAGTGACTGGATCTGCAATTCCTTGTACAGTATGGCATATCTGATTGAATGTACCTATTTATGAAAGAAAACAAGTAATAGAATCGTGTGTGTATAAAAAACCTTTCATATCAACACACACACATTGAAAGTCTTCCAAATATTTATTCTATACTAACTAACAATCCAGACAATAGTTATAGAGATTCACTATTAATACTGTTGTGATTCAATTATTGTGTGGAACAATTGTGGTGATACCTACAGACCTGTTGGGATGATTCCTACAGGAATAGGGGCATGCAAGGGGTTAGTGGTGGAATGTAGCTCAATACCATTGTCCTTTTGTATCTTGTCCAGTAGATGACTGATAACCTTGGAAACGGTGCCATCACCACCCACACACACAATACTGTAAGGTCAAGGTTAAATACACACACACACTAGCTATATAAATAAAAGAAAATTTGTGTGTGTTTGTTTATTTGTCTGTGTGTGTGTGTAGCAAAATGTTCTGACAAAAGAGCCTTAAAACGCCAGTAAATATGACATTGGCTGGGACTATGATGTTTACTCATTAAAATTCGTTTTTTTATTATTCTAAGCTCTTAGTTATATGGGCAGATGGCCAAAGCAGCTTTCCATCAGGGGAAAACACGGAGTGCAGCTCTTAAACTTGTATAAGATATGGCTAAGGACACAAAATAAAAATAATCAACAATTAACAAAAAATTGAAGTATTAAAACGAATATTGCCAAAAAATCTGCTAAAATAATTTTTTTAACAGCTCTTACTTACTAGAGAATGCCAAATTTTGGGAGTATTTGGTTGTACAATGCTATTAATACATTAATTTGTGGTCTTTTGATCATGTAAACCAAAGAACAACATGAATGTATCCTGTTCAATTAAATAAAATGTGACCAATATAATCTATAAATATGAAAATTAATTTACAAAAATATAGTAGAAATTAATAATGATTAGGAATGCAGATTTTCCATCTCAACTGTCACAAAATGAGTATTGGTTAAATTGTGTCATAATCACACTATTTTCTCATTTAGAGTGAGGATGTTGTAAACCTAATATGTACAACAAGTTATGCAAATACAATGTACACCATTGATTGTACTTGAAAATAATAGCAATTCATAATAATTATAGGGTACATTTATACAAGACAGTAATTAGACAGTGAGGAATGCCTCTAGAAATTATCTTGATAAATTTCAACTAAATTCATTTAATTCTTGTGTACCAACTACCTGTGCTTAGGAAATATTTACATACGCAAATATTTCAGAATTTTAGGTTTAAACTATAAAATTTTAGAACTGATGATACACAATGATTTGATTAATGCTAATTGGGTATTTTTTTCTGAAATGGACTGCTAAATATCCCTTTTTATCATAGAAAAATATTATTGCAATGTAAGATTAATTATAAAGATTAATAAATGGGACTGAGTTTACTCATTAAGGACAGCTAGTCTATTACAAATTATATACAAATGCATATTTTTATTCTGCACTAAAATAATCAATTTGGTGTAAATATATATATATATATATATATATATATATATATATATATTGCCAGCAGATATGAGCTGTGATAATTAATTATTAATAATATGCTACCTGTAAGTAAAAGGATTACTAGAACGGTGTTGACCACAGTTGAAAAAGGTTACATTGGATAATTCTTAAGTTGGTTTCCCAAAACAGCTTATAAAATGATAATCAACAGATGTACTAGTTTACTTCAGTATAACTGTCAACACATTATTGACAACAAAGCTGTTTATTGTTTTGCAAAATTATTTTCATTTATACAAAAATAGGCATCAAATACATCATCATCAATTGATGATGATGATGATTGATGTTTTACGGCCAGATTTGTGCACAAGGTAGGCTAAATGGGCCGAGCAACCTCCAAAAGTAATGAAGTGAAGTCAAAGATGAAACAACCTTCAGATATGCCCACGCCGAGATTCGAACACAGGTGGTAGTGATCTGTGGTCCAACATGCTACCGTTAGACCACGAAGGCAGCGGCACCTTCATCAATGACTAGATAGGGATAATAATATGACTATTGTTACTTACCAGTCAACATTCTCTATATCCATATGTATTACTTCATGTTTGATATGTTCATTGTGATTCACCTCTATTAGGATAACAAGAAAAGATGATACTAAAATATATGCGTAAATCAATGGAAAATTTAATCAGTAATACTGTCTAACACCTATGTATAATACACATTCATTACTGAGTGTGAGATGTTCTGATACTAATACTAGTAGTATCAATTTTATTGACATTTTATGGGGTGAGAAATGTACATGAAAATGTTAATTCACACACACACACACACACACATATATATATAAATAAATAAACCATTTAAATGCCCAAATTAGTTTTTTTGATCTTTACATATCAATGGACTATTTTGAATTGTTTAAATATCTTTAGTTCAGATTCTCATAAAGTTTTAATGTTTTGCTACACAGGGTTGATGTAGTCTCATAGTCTGTTTGCTTGAAGAGGGTACTGATGTCAGTGAACTGATCAATGTTTCTCCAGAGATGATTGGATAGGGGACACCTAATGTATCCCCTCACAGACACATCACACCATCTTCTTCTATGGCTACTCAAATCATCCTTGCTGCTCTGCATTCTGATGGCCCATTAGTCTCGCTTCCACATCCCATTGCAGTCCTCACAAATGCCACAAACACCTTCCCATTTAACTTCAATGGCACATCAATGTTCCTTGTCAAGAACACTGACAACTCACAAACATTTCCCATCCGCACCCCCCCCCCCTCATCACTCTGTCAAGTCACACAACATTTCCAAAATCCATACTTTCCTGTGTTTTAATATCTTGTCCATTACTTGCTCTCTGACATACCTTTTTATAAATATGCATCCAAAATTATACTTTAACACCAGAGCAGCACCGATAGACCGACCCACCACACCCTCTACACTGCACTTAATTACTTTTAACACCCTTCACACAGACATCAGATCACCACCTCCATTTCCTCTGTTATTCTTTAACCCTAAATTTGCTTCCATGCACTCTTTCCATCTCAATACCTTCTCCTTCAAATCCCCTGCACACAATTACTGCTCCCATGGCAAACCTTCTATGACCTCATATGTCAGTGCTTCCAATTAACAGCCATTACTAATAATGGACTCGGCACTGGTCCCTGATGTACCCTCACCTTCACCTTAAAGTCTTCACTGTTCCCATGCTTTGTTTTATCACTGTCTGCGCCTTAATAATCCATTGTCATTACCCCTCTCAGTAGCTATTCAATCTTCAACCCTCAGTTTCCTCAATGCCCACCAAATCACTTCTCTTGACTCTCTATGGAATGTCTTCTCCAGGTACACAAACATGTAAACAATGCCTTCCTTCTGATCGGATACTTCTCTTGCAGCGCTGTACTATGAATACTGCTTTCCACAAATGCTGACTTTCTCTCTTAACCTTCTCTCCAACACCATCATTACATGTTCTACCAATGCTACCAACTAGCTCCCAGTCCCTCATCCATAACATTGTCACAGATCTTCATCATCTCCTTCATTCTGGTCTGACTTCAGCTGGATCAATGATTCCATCCCACAACTGTGTCAGTTTATCTTCCTGCCAACTTTTCATCAATTGATTTCTGTATCGCCATCTCTCTGATATTCCCTCTTGGGTCTTCAACTGTCCTATCTTCTACCATTCCATCCCATAAATGCTCTACTTTTGGCAGGTGCTCCGTATACTCCTTGCATCTCCTCCTGACCATCATTAGCTTTACACTATGCATTCACTCTCAAACAGTTCCTTCTTTGCCATCACATATTCTGCCAATGCATCTTCATCAATAGTAGTATCCAAAGATGTACACAAAATAAATCATTATTCTATATCATTTTTAATTGCAAATTTGCTTTGGTTGAGAAGAAAAGATTCATATATCATGCAAGATTATATACATAACGTATTAAGAACAGTTGGCAGTTTAAGATTTGTACATATAGCCATATATATATATATATATATATATTCTTTTTCTTCACATAAATACCTATATACTGCACTATATTTATTCCAGCCAACTCAAGCAAAGGAAGCACTTCCTTGTTATAGGTGTGGCGGCTCACTTTCTTGCCAGAAAATGGTTGAATGAACACTAACAATTTCTTGGGTCTCTTTGTAAAACCTGAAGTGAAAGATTTAAAGTTTTACGAAGAGATAGTCAGCTAGTGAGTGAGTGGGTGAGTGTTTGCTTTTGATACTTGTTCTCAACTGAGATCTATGGCCAAGGCATGCCTTCCTCTCATATATAGCTTGCTTCAACTCAAACCTCAACCTTCAGGTCTGCTGCACATTATGCTTTAACCACATATCTCATCAGAAAGAAGTATGAAAAAATTGTATGCAATCATATTATGATAAATTAGCTATGAATATCAGAATTAATACACTGATGTATATTACTAGTGATTAGAGCATTGTGTTGCAAATCTAGAGGTTCTTGGTTTGAATCCAACTCATATATGTGCGTTTGTAGGATGTTTAGCAAGGTAGTCATCTCTTGGCCATATGTTCCAGGTGCGACCAGTGCCGAGGTTAAACAAACCATTCACTGAATTAATACACAGATGTAAGCATGAAGGATCACATGAAAGAAATGTATAATTTATATCACCAGATAATCTTTTAACGTTTTATCCAATGTAAACATATATACACACACACCCCATGAGTGAGTGATATTTTTTGTTACCATCTATGACTTTCTGGATCGTTCTGGACCACTCCATACAGATATCCTGACTTGGGTTACCGAAGAGAATGATTTTATTCTTAAGACGGCCATTTTCCTTTTCCTCGTATGTCTGTATGGCGAGACCCTGGTGGAGAACAACAAACCCGATAATATTTTGGAATTTAATGCAAAATATCAAATACACCAGTTCGACGAAGTGTGAGATGTCAGCTAATTAATAAAAAGAGTTAAGTAAATAACACAGATGATGTAACCAAAGAGTGAGACAATACTGTATCGATACATAAAATTAGCATGTAGAAAGCACCTTGATTAAAACTAACTAGTTTTTCATAAATATGAGTTGTAATAATATTCTAATTAATAAATCTGGCTAGTTAAGCAACATTAGTTGAAATATATATATATATATATATAGATATATATATACATATATATATGATCTTCTAAACTCATTGTCACAATAAATCTCTTTAGTTCACAGGAACATCATTGTGGAATAATTTGCCAACCTGATAAGATACCAACCTGACAGAGACCTTCACCATCAACCTGTTTTCCTTTCCTGAGGCGCTTTATCTTGACTGACATTATTTCCTCATATTTAAGGTGAAGTTCATCTTCCGTAGCATCTTTACCTTTCTTTTTTGATTTCTTCTTATGAGCTTAAACAGAACAGGAGAAAATGACGGATAGGATGAATGTTTTTAATATTGTGTTGTTGTTTTATAAATGAAAGTGATTAGCAAAGGTTAGACTGATAATGTGTGATGTGAATAATGACATTGTTAACCATCTCTTTTATAACCAATAAAAATGGTTACAATTAATAAAGTCATAACCTAATCCGATGAATCAATTATTAATACAATAAGAAGTGTCAAATTCTGTACAGAGTATAATGGGCCTAGGATATGAAATAGTTCAGAATACAATTATGAAAATAATTGATGTGGCAATACTCATAATTTAAAATATTATACACATATATATATAGCTTCACAATATTTGTGTTACATGTCACAGATTTGGTTTTATTTATAAAATATTCATCTCAAAGTTGTCATTTGTTTATAGTTTTGTGTACTGTAAAAACGTAGACAGCATTTTACTTGATAAACCAGGTATATTATCAGACTCACAATATCAAGTACAGGTAAATGTATACTATAGTTGTAAAATCATTTGTTCTACCAACTGTTCTAATAAATTTGTTTATACCAGTAGATTTATTGGCATAATAAAGGTACCCCATAGCACTTCAAAATGATGTAACCCCAAAAATATTTTCAGTGAAAGCTAGGAATTGTGCCGAGCCACATCACATACATGGTACTTGATATATAAAAATATTAATACAATCTGAAGTGGTCAGGTGGGCAGTATTGCTTGATTTTATATGGAATGACTCAGCAGTAAATCTATGATCTGAAGAAAAAAAGACCTAAATATACCAAAGCAGCATTTGGTAAAATTATAACCTTAACTATAATGGCTTGTTTTATTGGAATACATTGCCTAATGATGTGAAGAAATCAAACAGTTTATATTATTCTCAAATCTCATATAGAAGAACGGTTACCAAAGTGTAAATGTCACATTTACAATTTGCTTTATGTGTTTTATGTAAAATAATTAAAAAATAATAACTAACAAATAATCATTGGATTTTATGACAAATGTTTTAACTTCTTAGAATTCAAGTGAAAAGTGAATATATGTATGTCTGTTTGTAAATTTTATATCATAATTATAGAACTTTCCCTAATTTTTTATCCTCTAAATGTTTTGAGATTTAGTTGGTTTTAGTGTTGTTATGGTGCCCGATGCTATGTTTTAAGCACATTTGGAATACATTTGTTTTTGGGGTATAAGTTACTTATATGATATTACCAATTAGCATTTTTTATGATAATAAGTTATTGTATATTACTATATCTATTATATAATTCATTGCACACACCATCGTCATTTTGTTTATGTCAATTTGATAGGCTATTGCTATTGACATAGTTACCAGTGTTGTCTGTTTTTACCATGTCAACTATAAATAAACTTTTCTTATCTAGAATAGTCTCTTAGAGCTTATATGATAAATATTATATAACAGGTAAAAATATCTCAAGAAAATCAAGTGTTATCTTAATACTGTAACAAAATCCAACTATAATGGCTCAGCTGCCAGTTCGGGTTATTTTCTAACTGTTCACTTGGTGCAGTACCATTTTTGCAATTTCAGATTAGGTTGGTTAATGAGAGAAAACAACATACAAATCCTATTATTTAGTCACTGTATGACACATATAGGCACACCACTCACCAGAATAGCTCGACATATATGGAAAAGGAAGAGCCTGAAAACTGGAGTTTTACTAAAAATGTTCCTGCAGCCCTGTTTATAATGGAAAGTAAAGTATATACACTACATCCCGGAGATGGAGGACAACCATGTTTGTTTACAATTATTAATCACCTGTTAAGATCAGTGACATATGCACTTAAAATGAAAAGGAAGTACGTTTTCTATTAGTGTTGTTGATCCATCAGCCTGTCAAACCATGTCTCACTCAGGGGGGCTGTCGGAGGTAGTTTAGCAATTGGTAATATAGAAATATATATTCAGACATAATTTGGATTTCTCCTGGTATGTTTTCCCTGCTGGTCAACAGTGAGCAGCGAAGATGACAAACACGATCCCACACACACGGATGTCTGCCAACCCCTTTATCAAAACTAGTCACAGCGAATGACGGCCAGTCCGAGTCACTTAGAATGATAAAATCAATATCTTATTTGTATGCCTTTCTAACTTATCTTTTCAATGTTTTAAGCTTTTTCACAATACAACTACTGAGTTTACTGTACAATGTAATGCATGTCAGGTTGATATCGGTTTTGGAAACGCTTTTTTTTCTACATGTATGTATCAGTTTCTGAATTTACTTTTGTTAATTTCACACGCACACATATATATATATATATATATATATATATAATAACATATGCCATTATCCATACTTACTCATAAGACCCAGTTCTACTGATGCCCAGGTCAGCCCTGTACGATTTAGAACTACATCTGATGTAGTTCCATCAATATCAAATATGCCTTTCAAGTCACCAGACCAGTCATTGTCTGCAGTTTCTGGTGGTTTTTCTTTTAATTCTTTCACCCTTTTTGCAGAACGCTTCTTTGGTTTTGATTCATATCTGGTTTCACATTTAACTTTTTCACTGGTATGTTTATTATTGCGCTCCTCTGGCTCCGGATCATCATCATACGGATCTGTGTCTACTTCTAAGTCCAGGGTATTTTTTGGCATTACGTGGATTGGTCCCGAACGTTTAGCTAACGGCTGATATTTTGAATTATCAGTATCGTGGTGTAACTCAACAAATTTGCCATTAGAGCTACTTCTCCTCGTATTTTTCACCTTCTTTCGCTTTGCTTCTGTTTTGGCAACTGGGCGCACGTCGTCATTTAACTCGGGCGACGAAGGGGGTGTAAATGGACGGACTTCGTCACGAGCAACTACACCCGATGAACTATCATCATCACTGTAGCTGACGTCCTCCAGTTCCATGGTGATTATTTCTCTTTAGAATCTCCAATTCTGGTATAGGATAGTGGTGCGTAGGGTGTGTTCTTGTTTAGTTGATCGATTAAAGCACTTCCTTCTCACATTCCACTGTGTTTCTAATGATGCGCAGTAGCTTCGCACCTAACCAACATCAGCGTAGCTGATTGGACGAAACACGAACCGGAAACGGCATTGTCAAACTGGGAAAAAAGCTTTGTTGACGAGAACTGCTCGATGTTTTGCGTTGTACGTTTTAACACACCCTGATACTGAAATACTTTAGGCAAGTTTATTTAATAGATCTAATTTACCATTACTCATTAGTGATTTACACTTATATAATTAGATCGGCAACTAAGTACTAGTCTAGACACTTCGACCCATCGGCATCGGTTGGACAGATCCCCCCACGCATTTCAAGACACTTCGCCCCATTGACATATCGCGCCATCGGATGATTCGCCCCACATGCCGCCTCTTTTAATAAATAGAGATTATCTTCACTGTCACAGTGTGGTTTTATCATGTGTCATTGAATAAATGTATGTGGCAAGCGAAGTGGTGTCTCATTCGCTGTGGCACAAACATTAGAAACAGAACAGTACCACGATTAAGCAAGCAATGAAGAGATGCTATTCTCATGGTGTGTAATAATCAGATGTAGATGTATTACTGCCGGTCACCGAATTTATACCAGATTGTCTTCTGACTTACATTCTGTTAGCAAGTTTTTTCGCCATCCAATGTGTTTGCCATTCCTTCCTGCTGAGCATATCAATCCAATGTTCACAAGCGTCATTGCCATGGATGCACTCATCACACCAATGTCTACTCTACTTTGCAAACTACTTAACTATACAGACCACCTAAACATAACTATGTATACATACAAGACCTAGCCCCCAATAGTGTGGTTAATTTTTAACAGAACCATTATCACCAATAATGATTGTGAAGGATGGCACTGTCGGTTCAACTCCAAAGTTTATCGCCACAACCTCCCCTTTGTGCATACAGAACTAACCATGATTGAGATCCAAGCACAGTTCATCACTGAGTCAGCGACGCTGATGACAAAATCAGGGATCAGGGATGCATCACGACTGCTTGGAATGCATTCAAAGATGGTAACATCACTCCAAAAGAAATACTAAGAACCGTTAGCTCAATTTATACCCTGTGTGTTCATATTTAAATGTGTTCAGTAGTTGTCACGATCATGGCATAAAGTAAATGGTTTTAATCTGATTACGTGCTTTATTTAGATTTGTATTTGCATTTAATCACAGCTTTTAATACTGTTCGAGCTACAATATATACTTGTGTATAGGCCACACTCGTGTATAAGACGCACCAGGTTTTAGGACCAATAACCCCCCCCCCCCCAGGGGCGAACCCATGTATAAGATGCACTAAAATCTGCAAATGTATTCAAAACCCCCAAATTCATCATTAACACTGTCTTCACTGAACATCTGTTGCATCTGTTCATGTGTCAACATACATGTCATCACCTTCTTCGTTGGAGTCAGTGTCAGATTTGTCATGCTGTTCATCCCACAATATATCATCTTCTGTGCCATCTAAATCATTGCTGATACAGCACTTGTTGAACAATTTGGTAATAATGCCGGGATTGATTTAATCCCAGGCCGTTTTCACCCACTGTGTGACGATAGGTAACAATGGCTGCTTCAGGTTGTGTGCTGCTGTACATCCGTTTCGGTAATGCTGTTTGAAGTAGTTTATTAGTAGTTCCCATATGCCAGCTTTGGGAGTAATTAACCCATTGTTTGCTGTAATCATTTTCCTTTGATGTGGCTTTTATAAGGTTATTCTTTGCGTGGCCTCATTTGCCGTTCCTTTCAATTACACATGCTCACACATTTCGATAGTAATGACACGTCTTAGATAGACCAAAAATAACATCTGCCTCTAATAGTTTATGGACGTGGCTGTATTGGTCATAGTGCGGAAAACTTTGCTGTTTTCGTATCGCAGCCCATTTGGACCTAC
>JAODUP010000161.1:472500-487500 GCA_025642065.1 Paralvinella palmiformis
AAACAATGACTACCTTGAGAAAACCCATTCTGCTAGATTTGTTTATCAAGACTTTCGGAGAACTAACAGCGTCACACAGATGATGACACAACTTGGATGGGAGTCACTAGCGGAGCACCATGGCAAGGCAAAGGTGATGATGATGTACCGAGTAATCCATGCCCTGGTTTGATCCCAGTGTAGCCCTGTCTGTATTTTGCATGTTAAGTGTTCGTCAATTCATTGAAAAGGTCCTTGAATTTGACATTGGCAGGTCCTGGAAAGTCCTGGAATCTGAGATGTCAAAATGTGTATGAACCCTGTATCAACTACCTGGGTGAGATGAAACAATCAACCCTGATTGTGTGTTCCAAGGAAATAACTTAATATATAAAATATTACAATACTATATTAGTGAGATTGTTTAGGAAATGTAGGTAGAAGCTTTTACACATTCCACATAATATAGCAGCATACATATCTTTAAACGTTTGATCACTGATTTCTCCACTAGTTGCTATATAATTGTAAACAAAATTAGTTTCAGTATCTAGTAAATTGTTGTTGGGCTAGTATGAAATTTGTTGGTCTAGTGGATTTAAAATTTACTAGCCCAGGAGCTAATGAGATGTAGAAATATTTTTCTGGCCCCCCCCCCTTCCATAACTGGTGACTTAGCCGAAATAGGAATACAAGATCCTTGAACTCGACCCCCAAAAAAAGGTTTTCCATGTTTCCCAGTGAATGAAAATATCGTGAAGTATTTGTCACATATTAAAACACAAGTAATTTGATAGCTTCTTGCTTTTGGTTTTTCAGTTATGAAATGAGTTTTCTCAGTGAAATAAAACACTTTAAGAAGGCAGAACTAAAATCTACTGAAACATTGCTCAGAACAGAAGATGGTACAGAATACTTGGAGAGCAAGGATGAATGTGGTAATATTAGGAAAAGAGTCGTCAGTGTTGGTGCCACCCTTGGTTACCTTGTTGACACCAAGCCAGATCTACAGGTGGGAGAAATTATTCCTGGCCTCATATTAGGTAAGTGTTATCATTCACTCAGAAAGTATGCTTTTACCTAAAGGTAGATATATTCAGAAACATAATTGAAGTGGCTTACAGTTCATCTTCATTTCTACAGATTACATGAAGAAGTCTGTGTCGAATAAGCGTATTTCTCTGTTGCGGCTTTTGATTGCTATCAATAACGATAACCATTAGATCAATAAACCTGTTTGCATAATTATAACACGATAATCAGTGTAATAATCCAAGAGAAAGCAGGCTTAGTGTTGTTCTTCTACTGTTGGTAAGTGCCGAGTTAATGGTAACAGTTTGAAACCCCATTTAAGACTGAATAAAAAGTGATTCATTGATTGACGTTTGGTGAAACAGACAGTGGACCAAATGAACATTTGGTTGATTACCCATATGGCCTACTCTTTGGGCTAAATGCCAGTTCAGCTAAAAACATTGTCCCTATTGGTGAAATGATTATTTGCAAAGTGATAGGGTACCCTCATTTCTTAGTTCAAAGATTAATTTAACCCATCTCAAAACATCATGGTTGGCTGACCACATTATATCTTTATACTGTGTGAATGAATTAAATAGTTTAGGCTTTTAGTGTTACTTTGGTTAAGAGAAAGTCCACTCCATGTTTCCATCCTGTTGTCATGTCAATGGTCGGATTATTACTTGCTAAACATGTTTATTTTATTTCATTAAATCACTTACTGTGTCACTGCCATGTTAAGCTTTCTTTGTTAACAGGATCTCAAGATGTGGCCAGTGACCTTGATCTACTGATAAAATACTCTGTCACTCACATAATCAATGTGGCAGCCGTTATAGGAAACTTCTTCCCAGACAAGTTCACGTATAAGAAGATCAATATTTACGATCGGCCGCATGTCGATATAGTGCAGTACTTCCCAGCATGTTTCACTTTCATTGATGAAGCCATTGCAAAGAAAGGATGCGTTCTCGTTCACTGTAACGCTGGAATCTCAAGGTCTGCAAGCATCGTGATTGGCTATTTGATGAATAGGAAACAAATGACATTTGAAGAAGCCTTCAAGTTGGTGAAAGATAAACGTCCTGCTACACGACCAAATGATGGTTTTTTGAAGCAGTTGAAAGAATATCAGCCCTAGTTATATCAGTAAATTCTAGGACACTGAATGGCCTAAATTGTGCCGATGTGTCGTTAAACGACATTCATCCATCCATCCTGTATCAGTAAATAATGGATTCATCAAATAACCAAAATAATAAAAGTCCTACCTGTATTAGTTAAAATTATGGCCCAGTTAATTAGAGTGTAGGACTCGTAGTCGAAGGGTTGGTGGGTTTGAGGCTCCCGG
Organism: Paralvinella palmiformis; assembly: GCA_025642065.1. Lineage (NCBI taxonomy): Eukaryota > Metazoa > Annelida > Polychaeta > Terebellida > Alvinellidae > Paralvinella > Paralvinella palmiformis. The sequence continues at coordinate 474,848 of JAODUP010000161.1, forward strand.
AGCAGCAGTGCTGTCATGTGACAACTGGTTCATGCATCCATTAAAATGAGAACCTGACAGGATGTGGTGGCTATGTGTTTGAGTAATGCTTGGGCCTTTAATGGCACCAGGCACTGTATGCTCCCTTAGGAGTAGAGATGTGTGCTGGGTGGAAACAGGTCTGAGTCAGGGATAATAATACTGTACAGCACCTCAGAGGAGGGTTACTTGATTCTGGCGCTATATACACATGCATTATTATTATATAAAACATGGTTTAATATGGAACAGAAGCAACGTCAATCTATGTTGGCAACATTTTTACAGTTTCCTGTAGAAATTAAAAATTAATTTAAATACTTTGTTAGGTTTTGCAAATGGTAGTAATTCTTGAATTAAAAACCTCCCCCCATCTTCAACAGCTCTTGTAGATAATATACCTTTATTAGTTAAGTTTGGAACTTACTTAAATTTATTTCAGTTTTATGCAATATATAAAGTTGTCATATGTCAATTTGCTACCAAAATGTCTGGGTTTTTCTGTTCACCAATGTTGATAAGTAGCTAAACTGGAAATCCTTTACGGATTATCGAACTTCCACAAACAGTACACAAATTACCTCTACTTAACATGATGTTATTTAATGGAAGATATCTCTCAATATATGTTTCCACAGGTTTCTTTATATTTAGTCTCCTTTTTCCCATGCATTTAATTATAAAACATTTTTAGTTTTTTTTTCATGCTACATCAATGATATTAAGTTTGTTTGCAGTCCAGGTAGTGGACTTTATGATGTGTTTGCTCATGCAATTTGATTTCCAAAGGTGACATTATATACAAAAGAACTCCCCCTCAACCCTAATTGGCACATAAACACAAAGAAGATTACTTCCATTCAGAATCAGCCAACAGGTTATTAATATAATAAAAGATTGATTGGCAGATATATAAAAAATCCATCTATTTCAATAGGTTGAGAGTAAATCTGTATATATTATATAAAACTAATATAGTTTTTGACATAAATTATGGAGATGAACATAGAAATCTGGATTACAGATAATAATAGTATAATAATAATAGTATTTTATTATATATAGCGCCTTATTCAACTTTAATTGCTCTGTAAGGCGCTTTACATTTAAAACATAATTAAAACATATTCTGAGCTCATATAGCTCAAATAAATTTCGGACACAATAAACTGGTTTAAGATTATAAATACCCCAATTTAAATAAATGGGTTTTAAGAACCTTAGAGAATATGTCTTTTTTTGCTGCGAGTTTAATGTGATTTAGCAACTTCTATCACAGTCTGGGGGGGCTGATGCTTGGAAGTATTTCTATCCGTACATTGCTGTATGGCTTTTGGGGACCCTCAAAAGTGAATAGGACTCAGATCGGAGCATTCTCACTGATATATGTTTTTTCGACCAGATCGCTTAGATACAGTGGTGCTGTTCCACTCAATACATTGAATGTGTGTGTAATGAACAGGATCTTGCATGTGTTATCTGAAACGTACAGGAAGCCACTTCAGCTGGAACAAAACTGGTGTTATATGTTCCCTTTTTCGAGCATTAGTTCTGCACTCGCTGTAGGCGGTTGGTCAGAGATAGGGGCAATATTATATAACAATGCATTGCCATAGTCCAGTCGAGAAATAATATGGGCTTGGACTAAAGTCTTGCCATGTCTCATCATTTATGGACTTACGAATAAGTCCTATATGTAGCACCCACACCCAGATGTAGCACCCACATCTGTGAATGAATTAAAATAATTTTAGTGTACTATAGTCGCCATGATCAGAAAAACGATAAACATTGGCAATTAGTGGAGAGTCCAAGTAGAAGTGTCTGAGAGAACTAATTTTCTTGGATGATAATATTTGTGTTAGTGTGCAGATTATGTAGTAATGTGTTGACTGGAAGTATTAATGTTAGCCTTGAGGAGGGAGGGGGGTGGGTGGGGATTGATGTGGATGTCAAAACTGCAATAATTGAAGTAAGTTGTTTCCAGACTTTGTGACTTGGACAAACCATTAATTTTGTCGGGTTTTATAAATTAGTGTGTATATTCTTTATGTTACTATTTTTCTTTTCAGTGAGAAGTATGGTAAATATTAACACAATAATTTATCTAGCTGTGATTTGATGCGTCACAGTGAAAACAAAGAACATTTTTTGTTATTGTTTATACCAAAAATTAAATGTATTCAACAAAACATATTCCACAGAAGGAGAGAGATTTATAAATAGGTCATAAATAGGGTAACAACTTGGTGTCAGTAACTTTACAAAAAGTTTCAGTCAGTTATTGACATTTATATCAGCTGTTGGACTCATTCAGTCACTTCATCACCAGATGTTACCAAATAAGACGACAATAGAATTCATTATTTTCAAAATGTCAAAGATTTCAGTACAGTTACTTATCCCAGCGTTGATTTGACATCTTTATTTATTTCATTTGGCATGAAATATGACGTAGAATAATCTGTCTTAAATCATGATCCCAAGTTGGGACTATCCTTATGGTGCCTTAGGGCAAGTTGTCTTTGAATGAATGTTGCACCCTTTATAAATCATACTTATATTGTAGTCTTGATAAACATGGCTCCAAAACAGATACGTCCACATGTAAAATGATGTTCTGTGTTTTGTATATGACTTTTGTAAGTGAGAGAAATGAACCAAATTTGTTAGATGAACTTATTTAGAAGATGAATGCAGATTGTTTTTATGGCGGTAATTTCTTGGAAAGAACAGTTGTTTAATTTAGACTTGTAGCACATTATCATGATGTTACATCTATTGTATGTGAGGTATTTATAGTCCAAGGCAAGATATTGTTAATATATATATATATATATATATATAGAATGAGAGAGAGAGAGAGAGAGAAATATTTATTAAATTTAAAATAAAAATGGTGCAATAATTTGTATATATATATACAGTCAGCTGTTATTAACCGGATAGTTCAGATGACATATTAATATCATCAAGTAGACTGATAGTGATAAACAATATCACATATTTCAGTTATTACTTGACTGGAGAACATTTTGAGCTTTGGTTCACAGAAACTCGACCCCATAAAAACATGGCTACGCGGAAATCAGCTGTATTTTACTTTTGCTGAAGCAATCTCTAAAGTTCAGTCAGTTCACTTGTAGATTGGTGCTGGTTGTTAAAATGGAACTGTGATATTTTGTATAATGATCGTTTTTTTTTGGAGCTGAGATTAATATATGCTAATGTACAGTGCATGGATAATGTTTTATTGTCATAATGATTATAAAAAGGTGTTAATTTTTTAATGAATAAATCTACTCTTTTTATTGTTTTCTTTGTAGTAATTATATATTGTGTGTTTGTTTTGTCTGTGTATGTATCATAAGAGATAGCAAAATAATTATCAATACTGTAAATAATACACACACACACACACACACACACATTATTTCTCCTTTTCAGGTTATATAATCATGTATTCAAACTGCAAAAATACTACCATACAATATATATTGGTATTTTCGCATGAAAAAGACGGACTATATATTTTATCACAGAGTACACAAATAGCAACATCACAATGTCACTGGGACGGCCCAAATCTGTTTTTGTTGTACCATAAGTCACTACTGAGTGATGGTACCGAATCACAGTGTTACAAGTCTCCCTGAGATGTTTGACATCCTACGGTAAAAGGTTTCAGCATAATGGAGTAGCCCATCTCATCCATGTGGTACAGGGGGGAGAGAGAGAGGGAGCAATGTTAAATCTGAACAAGCCAATATCACTCAATCAGCTTCATGGAAATCCCCGATTATATCTCCCTATTTCCTTTCTACCACATTTATTCGTCTGTTGAATCACCCCCCCCCATGTTTTTAGATTTGATTTATTTGGTACGCTAATGTAAATACATATAATAACACTGAAATACATAGATACATTAAAGTAGCAGGATAGCACAAGATAGTGAAACAACTATTTCCATTGTGGTCCTGTAATACTGTTTAATTCTTATTTATATTCTAGTTCTGCCCTTTTCGTCCGTCAGACACTTAATTCGGTCATCTCACATATCATGTCTGCTGCCATCACCTCTGACGTACCGGTACGTCATCCCAGCTACCTCCTGTCTCCCTCGGCCTCTATTAATCTCTTATCTCTCATTGTTTTCTAAGTTGTTTATTTATCTTCGCCTTTTTCCTGTTCTATTTCCTTCCTTCTTATAACTTAACGTTTTCTTTCTTTGCCGTCTTAACCATCCTCATTAATTTTCTTCTTTTACTCATTCTGTGTACTGGATTGATCCCGTCAACTCTCTGCTTGCCTATTTCATTCCAATCTATATCTTTTTTACGGCCCTTCATCTCTAGCTAGGTCATCTCTCCCTTACTCGTGTCTGATAATCTGTCTTGTCTTTTATTCCTTTCTCCCGTAATCCTGTTTTCAGTATTCATTTATCTCTAATCTGCCTGTATGCCCATCAATTTCTTGTCTCAGTTATACTCTGGCCATGATTGTCTGGTCTCCCTAATTCATGTCTGTTCATCTCTCCTGTCCCCTTACTCCTGTTTTCTAACCAATTCTGTCTCCCTAACTCATTCCTATCCGACTCCTCTGTCTCTGTCTGCTTATCAACTATCCTAATCCCTCTTTCCTGTCATTTATCCTATATTCTTCATTCCTCTCTGCCCATATCTCTCCTGTATCACTTACTCCTATCTGCCTAACACTCCTGTCTCTTTATCTGTCTAACTCCTAATCTGTCCCTTTTGCTTGTCATTTTTACTCCCGTGTTCTATTCTATTAGATACTCTTGACTCATGTCTGCCTATCTTACCTATCTCCCTTACTCCTGTCTGTCCATATTTCCTGTCAGTCTTACTCCTGTCTTGCAAGCTCTTGTCTTATTTATTCATATCTTCCACACTCCAGTACCTATCTACACTACCCATCAAATCACTCCCCTATCACCATAGTGCTTCCATCTTTAACCCCCTTTATTCTGCCTCCTGCGGTTCCCACCCCTCCCTCTACACCCAGACTGTGCTCTCTATATCCTATCTGTGGGCCTGTTATAGCCTCACTGGGTACTCCACCAGACTACAGCTAGCTCTTATACTGACACTTAATCACGACACTGTTAGCTACAGCTACGAGATAATACAACACTGGACACTGTCTGTTCACACTGTTGGCTTCGGCTAGCTACCGTAATACTAGACACTGTTGGCTAATTCTGCTGGCTGCCACAATACTGGACACTGTTTGGCTAATTCTGCTGACTGCCATAATACTGGACACTGTTGGCTTTAGCTGGCTGCCATAATAATACTAGACACTGTTAAGTAACACTGTCAGACTACTGATAACTAGAGATGCTAGCCACAGACAGTACCACAACAGAGAGATATGGTGAGTTATATACTATCTTCACTATCATTGATGGGTATTGTTCAATTGGTTAACAATGATAGAAGAGAGGAGGGGGGGTTGTCTTCACAATATTAATATGAACTCCATATTAGTCTAGTATTGGCGTGACAGGCATGTGTGTGTGTGCGTGCGCGCGCGCACGTGTGTATGCGAGAGATGCTTGCCCGGGTCACACGTGTATTCCCTTTCACTACACTTCTGTTCTATGACAATTCTCACTCTATTATTGCGTGCGTGTGCATGAACGCGCGCGCCCGCCCAGGTGTGTGTGTTTGCTGTATCATCTCTAGATGGTTGTGTTTATGTATGCGCATCTAATAATATTAAAATACGACTCAATAATAAGTGGTGTGGCTAAACAATTAAATTATCCCAGTTATTACCTTTATCATCTGTATACTCAGCCCTTTGTGCAGTAACCGTATCATACACATACACGGGCACATTTTCTCCTGCCCTAATTTCAGATGCAGCAGCCATGATAACAGAAAACAGCACATGTACCTTTTTATTAAAGAAAAGCCTGGCAATTTCTATTCAATGGCTCAAAATAAATTGTTTATGTGGAAACACAACAATTAATGGCCATAGTAATAGTCTGCATAGCATAAAGCTGAACACCTCTTTTGCTTATTGATCCTGAACAGAAGACTGAAAATCACAGACAATTTTCACCTGTTTAAGGATATTATCAGCTGTTATGTATTGATATTTTGTTAGATGTTTGTATTGCCACGATGATAATATCTACCCACGAGTTAGACATCTGCTTAATATAAGTTAGTGTTCAGTGAATAACAGATCTGACTTCATTTAATCTGAGTGATGTTCAAGCCAGGAATATGTTGTTGCTATCAGTCACTAGGTGGCAGCTTTTTGACTCTATGTGATGCCCCAAATTAAGGTATATTGCTGTTTATAGCTTATTTTATCAGCTGGGTGTTTGTGCAAAGGTTTGAAAAGTTTGCCTTCCTATCTGTCTTGCTGGTCTTCTCTATGTATGGAAATACATTTGTAAGTTTACAAATTGTAGCACAAAACAAATGATCATTTGTGAATAAATATTTGGTTTCTTTCTCATCATCTTCATTAACAAATGAAATTGATTAAGGAATAATGGCCATTATCATAAATTGCCTTTTCATTAAGAAACATAATCAATTTACTGATAATTGATGACCAAATGAATATATCTTCCGTGTAGACAATCAACCTTTGACCCAACCAGCCGACTCATCCCACTTCCGGTCACATGATGGTGTCTCTAATGATGTTACGGAGAAGCTACGCCTACACGTCTCTAGGTTTCATCGCGGTCTGGATCCTGCTAAATGTAGCCTATGTCAACAGACTAGCGTCGGACTCAAACGCTGCACTACCTCATCTCAAACATGGCCGCCAACGACATCAGGGACAAATCTTGAAAATATCCCTCACCGAGCGGCCCTCCATTACTGATGAGGATGAGGATGTGGAAAGGATATCATTAACTAAAGATGAGTTGTTGGACATTGAGAATGGCGTGGACAGGCATTCGTTTAACGTTACAGCCAGTAATAGGATACCCTTGGATAGGAAGGTACCCAACTTCAAACCTCATGGGTAAGTAATATATGTCACAAACACCTGTGTGTATTTGTCACATATACACACGCACACAAACACACTCGTGTGTTTCCATGACCTAACTGATAGAGCATTTGGCCTAAGTCATAATTGTATTACCTTGATTTGAGCGCCAGCCATATGCTATGTCTAGACGGTGTTTCATCTTTCAGCTAATAGAAACTTTAATCTGGCAAACCAAAGAAGAATGTATATCTAATATCAGTACTAGTGATTGAAACCGAATGTATCACCTGGTTTTATTTTGTGTGTGGGGGGGTGACCAATAAATCGTTTTGCCGTTTAATACTCATTCAACTGTTAAATGGCAACTTTTGGACCACCCTATATATATATATATATATATATTTCCAGCTGTCCGAAGCACTATGATACAGCCGGGCTGCCACCTGCCAGCATTATTATATGCTTCCATAACGAAGCACTAAGTACATTGTTACGTACATTGTACAGCATTGTACACACCACTCCAAGAGAACTGATTCAGGAGATTATATTAGTAGATGATGCCAGTACATATGGTGAGTCCATAGACTTGTAAACATTCGTTATTACTTAAATATGTAAACATTAATCAGCTTTAAAACATTATTATAGTAGTCAGATACTAATATTACTTGTTGTACAGGTGTAAAAAATACCAGTTTAGCTTATGAGTGGGAAATAACATTAAATTAAGGCATTCAGTTAGAAAGGGTTACATAAATTGTTGTATTGATATACTTATCGTTATCACATATAAAATATAGTCCAGGTATTATTAATATTTTGTTTAAGTTTATTGTAAACCTTTAAGAAGACTATATATTGTAGTATATAGTACAGTCAACTTTACTATGTACTTGAGTTAAGTTGTATTGCCTTGTATTGCGCTCAGATCACACAAATCCGACAACCTGGAAGTTTGCAGCACTTTTAGATTTATCAGTATATGTAAATTAAACAGTGAATCCCCCTTAAAAAATATATTAACAAAGAAATCAAATGACAACCGATGAAGTTCATAATGACTATATCATCATATAGTAAGTACATCATTTGGAGAGAAATAATTTAAACAATTCATCAATAGACCATGATCCGGACAATGTTAGAGATTGAGATAGAATTAGAGCATTTTTTGGATAATTGATGTTCGTCATCTATATATATGATAGAAGGAAGATATTCAACGGGGTCTCACGTAAATTATTCGAAGCTAGTTGTAAACAAGAAGTGAACGTATGCAATTCGAATATGCTCCTTCTACAAATGGGAGCTGTTTCTTGACTGAATCACGCATGACAAGCGATGACAATTTGAAACTCTATTGTGACATCAAAAGGAAATTAATAGACAAATATCAGTAAACATGTCATCTTTTCAATCTGGTTGGATGAGTTAGGGGTCATTAATTTTAGGGGTCATTAACTGCCGCAACCTAACCTAATCAATTGATGACTTCTAAAGTGATCAATCAACGTCACTCGCCATACTGAATGCTGAATTCATTGACAACTATACCTGCTAGTCATATCAACTCATCAGCAACTCACCGCACGGAATTCCACTGTTTAAAAGCATTCTTGACACAAGAATCACTTGTAACTGTAGTTCATGCCTTTGTTACATCTCGTATAGACTATTGTAACTCCCTGTTATATGGTATATCTGATTATAACATTAATCGCCTTCAGCGAATTCAGAATAGTGCAGCTCGCATTGTAACAAATACGAGAAAATATGATCATATCACCCCAATTCTTCAAAAACTACATTGGCTACTGTTAGACAGCGTATCATTTTAAGATTCTGTTAATAACTTATAAATCTATTAATGATATGGCGCCAGAATACCTCTGTGAACTGGTTTCTATTAGAAAGTCATCCCGAAAACTCAGGTCATCCAGTCAGATACTATTGCAGGTGCCAGTGTCTCGGCTCAAGTCATATGGTGATTGTGCATTTAGTGTTGCAGCCCCCAATTTGTGGAATAAGTTGCCGGCAAATATTAGAAATGCGTCGACTCTTGGAAATTTTAAGTCTCTTCTAAAAACACACCTATTTAAAGTCGCTTTCACAGATAAATAATTATTATCTTTTAAATCATTACAGGGTTCATACAGACATTATTTGGGGTATTATTATATTACATATTATTTGTACAGCGCCTTTGAATGGCTCCTGCTAGTAAGGGCGCTTTATTAAATATACATTATTATTATTATTATTATTCCGAACTCATTGACAACTATACCTACTAGTCATATCAACTCAACAACAACTCCCCACACTGAATGCCGAACTCATTGACAACTAAGCATAATATTAATTAATCCAAGACTGGTTGTTCTGCCATCAAAACAGCATTAGAATATATAATATAAAAACAACATCGACACAAAATCATTACATTTATAAAGGCTGCTCTATTATGGTGCTGTTGTTGTTGTATAATTGTGTTGGAAAAATCCAGTTCTGGGTTTGAATTCAATCGAGTTAGTAATGCATGTTTGTCGGATGTTGTCCTTGGGATTCACCTCAGCGCCGTATCTCAAAGATCTGACTGGAACTGGAGCTAAATAAATCACGTGTTCAGATGGGAAATCATTCCTTATCCAGTGAAATGGAAATTGTAGCATTAATTAAATACGTACGTAGAGTTATCATTTCGTTATAGATTAAAAACGAACTTGGTCGTATCCCAGTCCATCACATATTATTTCAGATACTCATTTTTTAAACAAGCTTCATGCTCCCAAATGTCAACATGTTATATCTATCTTTTCTACTGTCGTGACAGATATGTTAACATACCCAGAATCTGTCGATCTAAAAGCGATATCTTCGTTTTAGATTATTTAGGCTCAAAGCTGAACGAGAAGCTGAAGTCTTTTGACAATGTGAAGCTTCTCAGGGCTACTGAGAGACTTGGTATAGCTAAAGCCCGGATTAGAGGTAAGTCTCTCAATTATATCCGATATATTATCATTACTGACCTATTTTTATAATAACTCGGTCTATAATCATTCAGACAAATAAATTATTTTATTGTGACCTTTTTCAACTAATGCCGTATCACTGACTCCAACATACAGTTCTAGATGTGGTCAATACTTGGATGATTATACACGGAAAGTTAGTTTTTAAACGTATCATAAAAACTGACCTTTATGAATAAAACTATAGTTTTAAAACATGTTTATTATGATCTCACGATATTATATAAATATGATATACGGTTATGATGATTACATGTTATGTGTTTTCTATAATCATGCCTTTAAAGTGTAATCATTATTTCTTGATTACTATTTAGTATTAACCTAATTAGTCATCTGTACTGTACAAATATATTCCATGATGTACTATTATACTGCTCAACTAGCAATGATTAAGAAGCATCCCACATTCTTGTGGTATAAATTTATAACTTCAATAGACCCATTGCATGATGACGTCAAAAACCAAAACAAACCAGCCTCGCTTTGCATTGTGGGATTTATAGGGGTCCGCTGAGCGATAATACGGTGATAATCCTACCATTTTAACCTTAAACGTCAATGTTCCGGATCTGTTATGATCATGCCAAAAACTATAATTAATAAATTAAATTTACCAATATACTGGACTCTATTCTTCATACTTTCGTTAAATGTAATTTTAGTGTGATTTATTATGAACACCACATTTTAACAGTCTTTGTTATGTGCAGTGAATATTATTGTACTATGGTTTACAATGTTGAATACCACACGTTTTACTATCATTTATAAAGTAGCAATGACGGACGATTAGCATAAAGTTATAATCTGATTTTCAGTCTTGGAATACAATTTTTCAACAGTGCCGGCTCTTTCGGTGTCGAAGCAGAGATAAACGGTACACAGAAGTTAGTTTTTGGCATGATTATAACAAATCCGGAACATTAACGTTTACGGTTAAAATGGCGGGATTATCACGGTATTATCGCTCAGCGGACCCCCCCTATAAATCCCACAATGCAAAGCGCGGCTAGTTTTTGGGGGGTTTTGACGTCATCATGCTTCAGGCTTATTGCTGAACCAGTGGCTGCACCTTGTTCAATAGCCCCCCTTTTCAGAATTATCATTTCTGCAGCAGGAAGCTATAGTATCTGCAACTTGTTGCCTCCCCTGCGGCAGAAATATGTTTCTGCCGGCAGGAACACAACCATAGGCCTAACACAACGCATACACGCTGTAAATGAAATAAGCAAGTATCCGGAGCTGAAACTAACGACTGGTACACTACCAGGAAGTGAAACGTATTCACTGAAGATTGATCGTACAGTTCCACCGGTAGTACACGAACCCAGACGTCAACCACGTCCACTTGTGTCGAAAGTAATAGCAAAGCTGCATGAAATGGAGAAAAGTGGACATATCAGAAAAGTGACACAGTCAACAGATTGGGTTATCTCTATGGTGACTATGGATAAGAATGACAAGTTACGCATCTGTTATGATCCTAAAGATCTAAACAAACCTATACGTAGGGAGCATTATCCAATTCCAACAGTGGAAGAGATGGTATCGTCAATGTCAGGAACAAAGGGTTTCTCAAAGATCGACGCAAAATCGGGATTTTTCCAAATTAAGCTCGACTACGAGTCCAAGCTGTTAACCACATTCAACGCTCCAATATGCCATTTCCATTGGTTACGTTTACCATTTGGCATCAAATCGGCTCCAGAAATGTTTGGATAATACGCTGCAGGACAGTCATGGATGAGTCATGATATTCTTGTCACGGGAAAAACACTTCAGAGGAACATGATCAAATTATGAAGAAAGTTGTACGTAGAGCAACTGTGTGGAATCTGCGTCTCAACAAATGTGAGATAAAGAAGTCGAAAGTCAGCTACGTTGGCCACCTGGTCACTTCAAGTGGCCCAAACCTAGACTCACCAAACATAAAGGCTGTCCGACACATGCCTGTTCCTCAAAATAAGGAAGATATCCGTCGATTCCTTGGATTATTGCAATACCTGTTCAAATATGAGCGCCATAGATTCACCAGTGAAGGATGTCATCAAAAGTAAAGCTGAGTTCTTCTGGTATAAGATCCAATAAGCGAACTTTGAGCATCTGAAAGAGTTATGTTGCAGCACACCAGTGTTGGCTTATTATGATACCAGTAAGGATGTTAGGATTCGGTGTGATGCCAACAGTTTTGCTCTAGTTGGTGTCTTTTTACAAAAGGGCCACCCACTAGTTTACGCATCAAGAGCACTCAGTCTTACAGAATGTAACTATGCGCAAATTGAGAAAGAAATGCTTGCAATTGTGCACTGTTGTTAGAAATTTCACTACTACAACTTTAGCAAGGCAGTAGCAGTTGAGACTGATCAGAAGTCTATCCAGGCGATATTTGCCAAATCACTACTGTCAGCACCAATCAGGCTGCCAGCCATGATGCTAAAGCTTCAGCCTTATACCCTGGATGTAAAGTATGTTCCTGATAAGGATATACTGGTAGGTCATGCACTCAGCCGTGTCGGATCCGGATATTGAGCCTGTCACGGTTAATATGATCAACTACATTGCTGTGTCACCTGACCGATACAAGCAAGTTTCCATTGTGCGCCG
>JAODUP010000161.1:492500-810000 GCA_025642065.1 Paralvinella palmiformis
CACTACAGGATTCAACCCAATAATAGCCAGAGTCAGAATAAAAGCGTAACATCGCTGCCTACTAAATCATTATTATTCAATATATAACAATTAATTTTCACCAAACTGTTATTTGGATATCACAAGCCGGTCTTTATATAATAATACTGATAGTCACGCGTTGTTACCTACCAGTACTTCCAGATGTGCTGTGAAACAATGAATTAATAACGCTTGCAATCAGGCGTGTTTGTGTGAGCCAGAGTTGGGACTAAATATCTGCCTACTAGTCTTATCCAATAAATAACGATTAAGTTTCACCAAACTGTTATTTGGATATCGCAAACATGCCAGTCTTTGTGTAATAATAGTTGATAGTCACGCGCCATTAACTACCAGTACCTCCAGATGATTAGCGATACTATAGAAATCACTGTTCACATTGCGTGTTTCGTGTGACAAGTTTGTTTATTAGTTATAACATTGTGTTGTTTTTCGGGGAGAATCCCCAGGTTGTCGCTTATTCAGCACAGCCTAGTTATAACATCAATGCGAAGTCCGCGCGCGCGTGTGTGTGTGTGTCGCTGCCGGTGAAGCAATTGATATTGATATATTTACGACGCACTTGCTGACACCATGAGGTTGAAACAAAAGCGACAGAACTTTGCTGTTAGTGAAAAACTAGTGAGAGACTGGAGAAAGCAGAAGAAATATTTATTTGAAATGCCGAGGACGAAAGGGGCGAAACGTTATGGAGTTAGTCCGTACATCAAATTAGAGAGAGCTTTGAATGATTGGGTACTGGAGTATCGCCACAATGGATATATTGTCACCAGAATGATTAAACCAATACCGTAAAATGTCTGAAAAACCTAGTTTTGGTGTATAACAGGCAGGAGAAATCAGGATAATCTACAGCTGGACTTGTACATCAGTTTGTCCGTAATTACGTACACCCTCCGTGTATGACAGCGTGATACAGATTTCATAGTGGCTTTGATGTTGTATTTAATAAACAAACTTCTCTCAATTGTGAGCAGTGATTTCTATTGTTTTTCTTTAAAAAAGACACATTTAGTTCTGATGTATAACGCGGATATTACGGCGGCGGAAATAACGGTAATTGACCTCGACTTATACGGTGAGCATAGGCCTGAGGAAAGAATTACAGGGTCAAAAACCGACCTCGACTTACCTGGCGGGTCGACTTATACGCGAGTATACACGGTAGCCATCGCGTCCTGTCATTATCTCATTTTATGGATGAGCGAATCAGTCGCCACATGACAGCATTGCAGCTCACGGAGCCTCGAACCCATTGGATCACGGTTCAATATTGCTAATCAGAGATAAGATAACCTTGAAAATGTCAAATCCATCTATTGCTCTATGCTAAGGACTTATAGCATGGAGTTATTTTTATCCGGACTTACTCTATCTGACTCTGTCTTGTTTATGCTCAATCATAAATCAGTCTGTAAATTGTTATTGTATTTAATGCATTTAATATTGTAAAGTAATCTTTTGTATAAAATTTATTAATTAATTATTTTGTACTAAGGTATTTAACATAAATTTCTATGTACAACTAAACATAAAGTTGCATAAAATTTAAAACAAACAGAAATCAATAAATGTTTATTTTTAGAAAATATCTGGAAGAAAGTAAATAAATAACAGAAAATGCTCCATTTTTATAATAGTAAAGGTTTATGATAACTTAACCTGGATTCATCAAATTAATTATAGATATGAATTATATGATGACATCTTTGGAACAATATTAACAAATGCAGTTAATTTATGAAAAATTGAAATATTACCAATATATTAGATAATAAATCATTTATATTAAATATATATACATCTATTATTTCCCATATATATATATATATATATATATATATATATTGCTGTCTTTTTAAACCTTGTCAGTCTGAAAAAAATTATTATTATATATTGAAAACAAAATAGCGCAATGTCTACTAGTTTTTATATAAAGCCACTAAAAGTCATAGACATGATAGATTATCAGCATATCAAATTTGTACATCAATCAATTTTATATTCACAATGGGATGAAAAAGCAATTGAATATAGCTACCTTCACAAAGTGAGAAGTTTAGGTATTTTTATATTAATTAAAACACCGTCAGTAAACATTTACTTATACTAAATTTCCTACGTTTTCATTGCATCCGATCATTTGTTGATGAATTTTGCATCGTACCTTGAATATGAGATTGCCCAACCCCTGTACGAAGATGTGCCAGTGATCTCTATTATTTTTGATGATATTAGCACTATAGAATAATTATTAATATTATTTTATTTATTCAGCAAATAGAAAAAATGTGTGCACAAAACTAAGCTGTACACTGCTGAAGCTTGGTAGATTTATTGATTATGGGACATTGAGCTGTGTGTGTGTGTGTTAATAACTAAGTGATAAACTCCCAAACAGTATATTTACCTTTTAAACTTGTTCAGGTGTGGATATGTGGTGGTTCTATAGCCATATTGCCATGTTCACGTGTTGGTCATGTTTTCCGACCTGTCATTCCCTATGGATTTCCAATACATGGTCCAAAGGCGACATTACACAGAAACAACCAGAGAGTAGCCGAATCATGGATGGATGGCTTTAAGAGGTTCTACTATGCAGCAGCTGTAAGCATAGACTTTGTCTTGATAGTGTGTTCATGATAGTACAGTTTAACCTCTATAATCAGGTCAGCTGAATGGCTTTGATTTCCTCATTTAGATGAGTAAATGGGTTTGCTGCACCTTCATCTACCTCATAAAATGTATATTGTACACAAACATTGCAAATAGTGGGCTAGTTCTCTTCCAGAAATGGAATTAATATTCAGTTTCAAATCCAAAATTGCTTATTATATCAAATAGAATCAGAATTAATAAATTTGGATTTTGTAACTGTGCTATTTTATTTATATATAAATTAATTAATTTTAATACCAATATTATTGGTAATGAAAGTAATCTTGTTTAAAACGAGATTATTACTATCATGATAATAATCTCATTGTTTTAGAGAAAAGGTCGTACATTTAATCCAGTCATGGTACAAAGCTTCAACAGATTTCTTCGCAGCAAACTAAACTGCAAGGATTTTTATTGGTACTTAACTAACATTATGCCAGAAGTGGCAGTACCACCAGATAATGCTGAATATTTTGGTCAGGTTAGTATGATTTCTCTCTCTCTGTGTGTGTGTGTGTGTGTGTGAGGTTGACGAAAACTGCATAGCCTGCCTGAACCTAGATTTCATAAATGTTTTGCTTAATTGATGATTAAAAAATGGTGCCACCATGTTTGCCGATTTAATCAGTATAATTCTGTTTACAGATAAAACATAAATATCTTGGTTGTTTACAAGCTGGTGTAGAGATGCGTCTGATGTTAACTAAGTGTATCCCTCAAGCAATTGGTCAGGTATGTTTTGGGTAATTTAAACCAATCTTAGCTGTCTCAGATATACTGCACAGCCATCAGAAGACTCAACTACTACTGCCATCAGTCCAGTGTTCTCTATATGTTACAGGTTAATCTGTATATTCAGGTAATATGTATATTAACGTTTCAGTTAATATGTCTATTGCTAACTGAAAATTTCAGGTAAATTACACATTACTTGATTATACAGATTAAATATATATATATATATTGGTAATCTTCTTAAAGGTACAATTCCAGATTAAAATATGACTACATGGCAGTAGATATAGCTGCGTAAATATATTATATAATTGAAAACATATTTTTATAAAGAACGTTATCTCTAACATTATATATAATAAATTATTTGTATGGAGAAATATGTCTGTTTCTTACATTACACATACACCCTTTTCTTACACTACTCAACACAACACATGTTTCTTAAACTAAACAACACATATGTTTTATACACATATATATATATATATATATATATATATATATATATATATATATATATATATACAACACATTGTTCTTACACTACACAACCTTTTTTTTTCTTACACTACTCAATAACTGAGGTTTCAAAGTATTATATGTTCCTTTCTATTTTACATAACAAAGCAGATAATTTGTGCCATTTCATTATTCTCTGATTTCCTTTAAACATGACAACTCATATAGCCTTTGTCAGTGAGCTCCGGTGGCCTAGCGGTTAAGCACCCGGCACTCAGTGCCAACGGTCACAGGTTCGAACCCCGTAAGAAGATTAATTTCTCGGCTCACCACGTCGTGGGTGGCTGACCACGTTAAAAACCCCCTGGGGACGTAAAACACTCTGGCAGTGACCACCCTCAGGGTATTTCGGCTCCATCTTTCCGTACTGCTCCCCTGTGAGTGGTGGGGGGGGGAGGTTTCTCAACCACTCCAACATAGAGGCTGTGCCGAATAAGCCACAGCCTGGGGATTCTCCCCGAATAACAAAACAAACAGCCAGCCTTTGTTATTCGTATATATTTAGGAATGGTGGCGTTATCATAATTAGAATAAAATAATTATATTCGTAATTCCTGATAGATTACTAATAGGATTAAATGTTCTTAATAAACTTTTACTTATTCATCATTTCAGACTTTTCATCTGACCCCTGAAGGTCAACTCATGCATGGTAAACAGTGCGTTAAGTATCTAAATCCAGAATTGCACCTGCTGAAAATATCTTCTTGTGATGAGGAATCCCTTATCTGTACATATCTGGATGTAAGTTAGTTACCACCTATTAATTTTTATATATTTCCCATTTTGTTCATAAATGTGCTATTGTTTTTCTTGAAACTCCCTGCCAGTTTCATAATGCAATTATTAGTGTCTAATGCTGGAAATCTTTGGATCATAGTGCTTTCTCCCAGAATTACACGAATCTGCTGGATTAAGAAAGGGTATGGGTTTCATTCAGTGGACCTATTCGCAGTATGTACTAAGTTTGATCAATGGTAGAGCGACTGGCTAATTAGTCGGGATCAGGACAAACCCTTGGCACTCCCAAACTATATAGTTTTATGACTGACCCTTTATAACAGTCATTAAGTAGGGATCTGGTACAAGGAAATGTAAATTATATTTACAAATAAAAGAGCTACAGCACAAGACACAACCCCACATTAATGGAAAACGTATGAAATATTGCAATGTTAATAATTTAATGGCTAAAAGTGGATCATATAACAGAAAGGTTGCCAAGTTTGTTTCGGCATTCTTGTTTTTCTACAACCTTTCTCTTCACCTATAATATATATTGGATTTTTTCTGTCATCACACTTACTGTCATACCCTTCTTCATTTCACATATTCACTTTGCACCAGCTAATTACCGACATCATATTTTCTGTAATGCTTCGCTTCATTATTAATTCATATCATCATATTTTGTATATAGTCGTCATATTTTTTTACAGCCCTATCATGATCTCACATAGTATTATGTCTTATCACATTCGTCGCAATTAATGCGATGTCTTTTTACAGTCTAAACATTTTGTGTTTTATTTTAATTCCTTTATGACATTCGTGTGAGTGCTAGATTTTTCCGCGTTTAATATTATGTCTTGTTACAGTCATCACGCTTAGTTCTATGTTGTGTTACAGTCATCACAGTTGACATGTAGACATCCTGTAGATGACACTGCTCTGTGTCTCGAGTCATCCTCACTGGATGAAGCTGTTTATCTTCACAACTGTCATATCAACGTCACGGCGGCACAAAGCTGGTCATTCACCCATCACCTAGATCTGAAACTTTTACATTTAGATTGATGTAAACATATGTAAATTATGATGCACAAGTAATTTAATAGTAGGCCTATAAATATGGCATATTAATTGGAGTCCTTTTATTTTTGTTTCATCTTTTGTTAATATTCAGGTGTAGCTTTTCGTCTCATTCTTTTCTATTAATTCCTTATTATTTATAAATTTATTTTCGGATTCATTTTACAAAACTCAATATTCAGTGACGGCTTAATACTCCAACGGTTTTACACAAACTGTATACACAGTGTCGCATGACAATTCTGTCCGATTTTGACGTTCCTACTTCTCAGCCTCCACAACATTGCTCATCAAATAACATGTTATGCTTGACTTAATTAGGCTAGATACTTCATTATAGTTCAATCTAATTATATATATATTCAAGCCTCAAATAATGAGATTTGAATCCTGGACCTTCAGAAAAAAGGGGTTGGCTAACTCTATTATCTGAAATTTCCAATTAAATAATTTTTCGGTTGAAAATAATTTTCTCCCATCAACTATATTTGATTAATTCTTTTATAGTTATTGGCGATAAATATTGATCCAGATGCATGCAGGTGTGTGTATGTGTGTGTGCATGCATGTGCGCACACACAAATACAAAGGAATAGGAAGGAAAGAATGAGTGTATTAAATTTTCTTGTATCCCTTTACGAGAACTAAGAATGTATGTCTGTGTCAAATGAGCGCGATATGATTAAAGTTGTTTAAATGGAACTTGTGTCACAGTGTATTTATATAATCTTACATCAAATGATAAATAAAACTCTAATACCAATATGTCAATAACTGATATCTTTTGTAAGTTAATATTTATATTCAGTCTTGGTTAATATTACGTATTAAAAATTAGAGTAACTCTGGATAAGCTATGTATATATATATATATATATATATATATATATATTGTTAAACAAAGCACATTTTTAGGCACCTACTGTTCAGAAGATATTAGTTCGTTTATTCTTATGGACTAAATATTATACATTAGGTTACATGTGACTAACTAAGAGACTGGGTGACTAACCTTTTTTATTAAGTGAGATGTTCTAAACTCAAAAATATGTAATACACATCAGCCATCATACTGAATATATAGTAATGTGACAGAAATACTAAACTAGCGATTTAATAGCCCTGATACAGGTATTATCCAGGTATATATATATAGATAACTGATGACAATGATGGAACTATACTGTCTTAGATTCCAGTTGTGCATAAATATAGTAATATAGACATGAGAAAAATATCAGATATTCTCCAATGATATAACAATGGCTGGCTATCAACAGGTATTACTATTATACCCAAATTTTGTATATTATGTTTTTGTCGTGATAATACAAGAGTTGGTGTGTTGGTGCCATTGATAATTAACGATAATTACTAATGGCTGAAGTTTGAAAATAAATGAATGTCTTGGAGAACTTATTAACCATTTATAGCTAATGTCAAATGTATTTATTGTCCATTTCATTGGAGAAATCACGAAAGACTAGACAGTGACTGCAAATATAAAGTTTATATGAAAAAGATAGCAAAAGAAACCAGCACAATACTAAAAACTAACACCAAAATATTATTAAAAAACGCACTTTTAAGTGTAGAAGTTAATTAAAGACAAGACAAATACTTATTGGTATACTGTGATTATTATATTATGTTAACATATTTATACACCATCAAACATTATTGATTCTAGCCATCTCTCTAGTACATATATAGGTGAGTATTATCAGTTATATTAATCAATATTAAAACAAAAATGACTATCAAATCGCTGAAATGGCAGTTTTTAACGTGGCTGGTTATATAGTTATTGTTATGATAATACATGTAGTGTAAACAAATAATTAACTAATCTTTGATACACATATAAGTCATAAGATTAACCCTTTAAATCCTTCTATGGCTGTTTGATTGTTGATGTTCTTTTAAACAAATTAAATATAACCATGTTGCTGATTTGCATGTGTCTGCTAATAAGTTCAGTTCTTTAGACATTAGATGACTAGATAATTTCACGTGGAAGACATTCTCAAAAGTCATTAAAACTCTGGCTTCTCCTGGATGGACAAATGGCAGCAGACGATGAATGGGAAGTGTTTAAGGTCAAGGAGGGCAGTGGATCATCTGTAACAACAAACCATTCTCCTGGATAACGTGTATCACTGGAAATATCATAGATATAAATTTGAACTGTTATAGTATATATATATATATATATATATATATAGAGAGAGAGAGAGAGGGGGGGTGCACACATGCACACATTTCTGTCGAAATTGAACATCTCGTCACACATACACACCTAGATTCCTCTTGTTCGTCGTTTTTCTTCTTTCCAAACACAAAACAAGAGACTATACACAACACGACTAGTAGAAGGACTGTGACAATAACAAGCCAAGCCAATACTCCAGTCAGAAAGGGGACATTCAACAGAAAAGTATCTGAAAATACACGTCCATCTCTACAAATATAATCTACAGTTGACTCAATACTACTCAGCTACTGAGCTAGCCTTGTGATTTAACGAATAACACGTCAATAATTAACTAAATAATCACATATTAATATGTGGGTTACCTGTAGCTAATCCCGCCGTAGAAAGGGTCTGAAAAATAAAACTTAAATTTAAAGTCTGTTCTATTTCCAACAATAAAATCTTATTTGAAAATTATTTGGCTCTTGTTTTTACTCTGCCAGATCGTTTTGTGTCTAAACTCCGTCATCGTCGTCCGTAATCTTACTATTTAGCTTTAAGTTTTTGTTTAGCAAGTCATGGCCGCGTTATAGCGTATGCCATATAATTATATTGAATTGGTGCTTTTATAGAAATAACCATTGACCTCCTTTTGGGTCAATGGGAATAACGATATATGTTCCACATTCTGGGCTCTGATGAATTGACCAGATGGAGTTGTGAGTCCCTAAGCAATTGTGACATTATGACACACACACACACATATATATGTTATCTATTTTCCTCTCTCTATGTAACTTTGTGACACGTATATATAACAGGGTATGATACTAAAAATGTACAGCATTAGCAACTGTGGCTTGTGTATTATGTGAAGTACTAGCCAGGTACGTATGTTTTAACTGGTACTGATTTGCTGAGGACGCGAGTGATACGAACGAATTATTTATTTAGTTTTTTTAATTTAGCCACCGAAGAAGCTATATGATGATATGGGAGCATTTGAGAGTTTATTCTATCATTTTCTTTTAACTATAAAGGTTTATTTTACATAATTTGCTGAAAACGGACTAAAAGTTGTTCCATTTATCCATGTTTATCCAAGTTTATTCATGTTTACATCAAAATATGAAAGGTCAAATGTCGAGGTCGTGTCGATAAAAGCATTTCACCGAGTTGCTAATTCGTTCTGTAAACGCCCGCTTGGGGCCGGTGGCGCTGTGTACGTAAATCTAAGAATCCATATATGCGGCATGCGGATATGGCAGAAATGGAACTGCATATAAACAGAAGAGACGGGTACGGCATACGATTAGTCATGCAGCTGGGTATCGATGCGGATACGGCAAACTGAATCGCTCCATGTAGCGATTCGTACGGCAACTTGTAAAAAAAACCGGACAGCGGAATCTAGAATATGACGTCAGGGACAGGTGTTTCCCGAACAATTTGGCGGGATCTTAGATTCTATAGTAAACCTTAAAGGTCACAGGAAAAAGTTTTCCAAATTAGTCAAAATGTTAGTGATACATATTAAAATCAATTTCAATCTGAGATATATTATATATTTTCCCTAGAAATAAAGTTACAGTGGTTTTAAAACTCACAGTCCGAAGCCTTAATCGAGAATCTTCGGAATGTGACGTCACTTTTGCCAAACAAAGTCCCAAACACTCCACGTGGCCATGCCATACCTATGTTATGTGTCCCATATTTTCTTTATCAAACATATAAATGGTGTAAGAAACATACATAAAATACCAATTATTAACTGATTATATTCGACGTGTAAGGGCTGTCAAATCCCGGCCCGAAACAAAAATACCCCCCCCCCAGGAAATTAAAAACAAAATGGCTAAAAAGACACACCGATTGCGGCACATCCCTGTATAGACTAGCATAGGCCACATATGGGAGAGCTCCAAACATCCACCGGGCTCGTTTATACAGACAAATAATACTTTATTTTAAATGAAGTTATACGATATATGGGGAGGGAGATACCCGCATACAGGCCCAGTGTGTTAACTTATCAATTAAACTTATACCAACACAAACAAATCCAACCCAACCCTTGTTCTGGATCTGGGGCCCCGGTGTCGGCGACACAGGTGTCTGCTCTGGGTCCATTTATACACTCGTTGCAGCTAATTCCTCACAATTAATACTGTCTGTGACCTTTTTCGCGAGTGGTTCAAAGCGGTAGGGCTAGATTTCCATGAAAATGTATAAACATTTGTCGGAATCTGACATTTTGTCTGCCAACTGGTCAGAAGGATTGTAAACATGCTGTCGCACAACGTGATGTTTGGTAAAGATGACGTCACACAATAATCCCTAGTGAGTGTAGTATACACTAGTAATGGCTGGTGAAAGTATCGGAAATTAAGGATTTGCGGATCATTTTAATAGAAATGTGATAGCTGGTGGTTAGAATTGCTTTGAGCGTAGTAGTGCATCAGATGGGGAATAAAATAATTGTTTGTTACGTTATATTTACTTCGAAATATGAAATTGCTTTTCCGGTTACCTTTCAGTATTGTTGCAATTTTCTCCCATCAGATTGTTGTTTTTTGACCAGATTATGGTATGCTACTTGTAGAAACACGATTCCTGTTTAAGTCATGCACCCACCAGCGGTGTTTTCTTTGCTTATTACGTTTTTAATTGCATAAATGTATATGCACTAGCAAGTTATGTTGCTCCATTTCCAACACAGAAAACTGGAACTTGACTGATTATAGCCACGTTCTTGATATGAAAATCTTTGGCATATTCCTGAATATGCACACACACGCGTACCCGCACACCTGTTTTTTTTTTTTCTGTCCATTCTGTATCTCTAGTGTATTGTCTTGTTCTTGGTATGAACATCTTCGGCAAAAGTGACTGAAAACGCAAGGAAAAACGCATACCGTATCCTGCATACCGCGTATATGGAATCTAAGCTTAATGCGAGATCAATAAAACGAATATTTTATAGCACGCCATTCGTCTCAAAATGGCGTCCATGTAAAAAAAAAGATGGCACATTCTGTTGAGAAAAGTTGGAAAACAGCCAAATTAGATTAAATTAAGAGGTGATATTTTCTTGGCGACTGTATTAGACTTTATGCTCGCCAATGGTACCAAATATTAGCACTTGCCAGCGTGGCCAGGGCGGATCCGTTGATACTCGCCGCGAGAAAGATGCGCTTGCAGTGGCGAGTGGTCAATTTCGAACCCTGATATAATCATCGTAAGCAAACATATATCATCATGTTCTCTATTTTCCTGTCTCTATATAACATTATCAAACATATATCATCATGTTCTCTATTTTCCTGTCTCTTAATCTATAACATTAGCAAACATATATCATCATGTTCTCTATTTTCCTGTCTCTATATAACATTATCAAACATATATCATCATGTTCTCTATTTTCCTGTCTCTATATAACATTATCAAACATATATCATCATGTTCTCTATTTTCCCGTCTCTATATAACATTATCAAACATATATCATCATGTTCTCTATTTTCCTGTCTCTATATAACATTATCAAACATATATCATCATGTTCTCTATTTTCCTGTCTCTATATAACATTATCAAACATATATCATCATGTTCTCTATTTTCCCGTCTCTATATAACATTATCAAACATATATCATCATGTTCTCTATTTTCCCGTCTCTATATAACATTATCAAACATATATCATCATGTTCTCTATTTTCCCGTCTCTATATAACATTATCAAACATATATCATCATGTTCTCTATTTTCCCGTCTCTATATAACATTATCAAACATATATCATCATGTTCTCTATTTTCCTGTCTCTTAATCTATAACATTAGCAAACATATATCATCATGTTCTCTATTTTCCTGTCTCTATATAACATTATCAAACATATATCGTCATGTTCTCTATTTTCCTGTCTCTTAATCTATAACATTAGCAAACATATATCATCATGTTCTCTATTTTCCCGTCTCTATATAACATTATCAAACATATATCATCATGTTCTCTATTTTCCCGTCTCTATATAACATTATCAAACATATATCATCATGTTCTCTATTTTCCCGTCTCTATATAACATTATCAAACATATATCATCATGTTCTCTATTTTCCCGTCTCTATATAACATTATCAAACATATATCATCATGTCCTCTATTTTCCTGTCTCTATTTAATATTATCACGCATATATTGTTCTGTACAAAGGCAGAACAACTTGTAACAAGTTTATGTTTTGTTCTAATCATGATGACTATTTTCATTTAGTTTTCATTATACGTTTTGCGTTTGTGTATTTTAATATTGTCCGTACTATTATACAGAAATAAAATCTAATATGCCGAATTTTCGGGGAAACCATATTGTGTGTGTGCGTGCTTTTTTTAGCTGTGTATAATAAGGCACAGGCACAGATAATCTCGAGCCGTGTATTTAAACTGGGGGGGGAGTGTTTTTTTGTAGGGGTGGTTTTAGGGTGTGTTTGTTTGTGTGTGTGTGTGTGTGTGTGTATGTGTGCCCTGTGTGTGTGTGTGTGTGTGTGTGTTGTTTGTGTGTGTGCTATACGTGTTTATATATCAACTGTGGGAATTAATCATAATGAATACACTATAATTACTATTACACATAAACCTATCATCTAAACGATAAAAACTAAAAAGAATACTGTCAACGTTAAACATATATAATCCTTATCAGACCCACCTGTTTTGATGGCTCAGCTGCGTACGAACTGTTTATATTTAAGCCACAGTCTGAAATGAACGCAGAATTATACAATATCAGTAAAATACTTCATCCGGTAAATAAATACTAAAGCAAAAATTTAAAAAAATTCGCAATAGAAATTATTTTTGGATTCGCACCTTTAAAATATGGATTTAAAAATAATTATAAAGGTGATCGTAATTATAATAATCGTAAGAAACTTTGATTCAAAATTATCCTTTTTCTTTAATCATCAGCAATCAAACTTTCAATCTCTGGATCACCTATTGGCTTCTCAATCTATGGGTAAATTTAGGGACTACCTTCTGGAATATTGGATGACGCTCATTAATGGAGCAAACAAAACACTAGAATACGGTAACAATAATACAATCCAGCCTCTTAAATAAAGGGTACAACATTCCTATGAAAGGAACGCTCATTTGTTCTTATGGATTTATAAATTAATAGTAGTATGTTCCGGATACCACCAATTTATGTTAAAAATAAAGATCGAAAAGTAATATTGAAATGGTTATATGGGCTTCATTAAGTAATGGCGTCTCCTCCTTCTAATTGATAATGCAGTTGGTCATATATCTAAACTACCTTGGTTGGTATGTCTGAAGGGTGTTTCATCTTTGATTTCGCCTCATTGCCTCGGTCCATTTAGTTTACTTTGTGCACAAAAGTGGCCGTAAAATATCAAACATTTCTTTAATGCCAACGCTGCACTTAAAAGTAAACATATTTATCAAAATATTATATAACTTATGATAAAACATAACATTTATGACAGCCGTGGAGTTTTGTCCACTTCTAGAAAATAGAGGATGACGTTTTGTCCAATAAGAAGTTGTCCGGTGGAGTTATGTGATCGAATGGATTTGTCCTAGAACTGCTGAAATAGTATCGATTACGCACAATAGAACCTGCCATAGACGCCTGCCCATGTCTAAGAAGCGCCAATCGTGGTCGCTCAAGAGAGGTTCCGCAGTCAAAGTTTACCTAATTCCGAACAGAGTCGTAGGTATTGGTCAGGTATGTAATACGGGAAGGTCAGCTGACTGAACCTGATCCGCGTCCTTCCCGGAGTCATCATAGTCGGAAGTGGATCAGCTGGTGGGGATAGTATAGTCCTGGATCTGTTATCAGCGGCTATCATTACTGGTATAGATATAGGATCCTCAATTGTATATATACCCAGTCTATGATGGATTTTTATTGGACCAAATAGTTCAGCTACATTCATCTGGAAATGTCAACACCAGATCGGGCGTTAATTAACGTCCGATAATAAATATATAGAATTGTTAATACAATATTAATAAATTATATAATTGTTAAAACAGTGTTAATAATTGATATAATTGTTAGTATAGCGTTAATAATTGATATTTGAGTATAAAGGGGTTAGGGTTAAAATAGGACTTAGCCGTATGAACACTAGCTGCACTTAACTTATGCTGCACTTAAAACACTTTAAATATATAGAACAATATATAGGGAGAGAGGGGGGTGGATGAGAGAACAAGGGAGTCACACACACACACACGAGTACACACACACACATATATAGACAGAGAGAGAGAGAGAGAGAGAGAGAGAGAACACACACACACACATACACGGAGAGAGACACGTTACTAGTTTGGACAGCAATAGATGGATACAGATAGATGGACAGGAACATACAGACTGTCACATACACAAGCATATCGTCATATAACAAACAAAGAGAACGTATTACCGTATAATTCATTCTATCCATGTAAGTCAGTTGTCTACCCAGAGGGAGCTCCTGTTGCCATTTTAGGGAATAGGTCCAGTCTCCTTCCATCTGCCAGATCTGGATCAGGATTGGCTTCTCTTTAACAAGTCGGACATTGATGGCTTCAATTACATCAACTCTGATAGGTTCGTTGTATAGTAATAACACACGACCTTCAAGACCCGTCTTCAAGGTCAACATATCTTGTTTGCCGGAGGTGGCCAAAACTACAAAAACTAATGGTGAAGCGAACAATAAATAAACAAGTCATATATGTAACATAGCCAATATGAGGATATATATATATATATATATATATATGTGTGTGTGTGTGTGATTAATGATATGATGGAGAGTATATGGGAGACATGTAGTAATAGTATTAATACTGGTGCTACTGCTACAACAACAAGCACTACTAATACCACTACTAATAGTACTACTCCTAGAAGTAGTAGTAATAGCAGCAACAGCAGTAGTAGTAGTAGTAGTAGTAGTAGTAGTAGTACTGGACGACGACGATGATGATGATCGTGGTCGTGATAGTTATAATAACAACAACAACAATAACAACAATAATAATAATATAACTAATAACAACGCTAGTAATAATAGGCATATTGGGCGCCTCCGTGGTCTAGCGGTAGCGTGTCGGACCACAGATCACTACCACCCGTGTTCGAATCCCGGCGTGGGCATATCCGAAGGTTGTTTCGTCTTTCACTTCGTCTCATTACCTTTTGAGGTCGCTCGGCCCATTTAGCCTACCTTGTGCACAAAAGTGGCCGTAAATCATCATTCATCATCAATAATAGGAATAACAGGTATAGAAGTAGAAGACAAAAGATAGAGTAACAGGACGGTACTAAGCATCCAATACCCACCCCTCCCCCCTTCCTCTCTATCTCTCCCCCTCCATCTCCCCTTACCTCCCGACAGATAGAAGCTTACCACTGAAATATGTGACAATGATAGTCCAGCTTTCTCTCCGGTTCATGGTAGCCATAACATTCCTTGATCGTTATTTATCAATATCAAATAACTGCTTCTCCGTCATCTTCTACCAAATTAATCGCTAATAATCAACAATATATATGTTTGTATCATTGAAGAAAAACGCTGCCCTCTCGTCGTCCTTGAAAATGCCAGAGATATCCTGAACAGACTCCAGCCCGCTATCCGTGGTCGCGTGAACCGTGTCCAGAAGGCTCCGACCCGAGGCTGGCAGTATGGCTCGTATTGGCTTGTCAACTTGTTGACATTACCGTACACCTAATATTGCCTCTACCTGTAGTTCGATACCAACATTGCGTTAGTTCTATTGATTTCTGGTTGTTTAGTGTGGTCTATCCGTTGTCTATTTTACCGTTCTGTTAATGTGCTGCTGAAAAATTAACGAATTTCCCTCGATTTTGTTTGTGGCTGACTGTTTTTAGTTTTATTGTAATAACCGGTTAGGGCCTGATATCATTATTACAGGGGATTGGAAATAGTAGGGGTAGTGATGTGATGGTAGTGGCGTCGATGAAAACAGTAGTAGTGGTTATGGTAGTGGTGGGAGTGGTAGTAGCGACGGTAATTATCAATATTTAACCGCCAAAGTCGGTTTAACTCAATGACTCCTAAAAAAGTCTCTAGAGTATGTTTCATAAACTGAGAGTACACAGGCTTTAGACGTATACACATACATTGGTCTGCTTAGTAGCGCAATGTACGACACGTCTCAAGGGAATCGGTCAAATATCTCCGTGTTACAATTTCCATGCGATGTTTCATCCATCAGTGAAAAGCTTCTGACCGATTAGCTAATTTTCCCGCGGAGCAGCTCAAAGAAAATATATCGAAGACCAGAACCGTGGATGTAGAAAAGGACTATTTACTCATTGATTACAGCACACGCACACGCGTGTGCGCACACACGCATACACAAGCAGTAAGTTGTTGTGGCTCGAAAGAAACCTACACATAAGAACATTTCGACACGTGCGTGTGTAATAAATTTTAAATTAACAGAATTATTATTATTAGTAGTAGTAGTAGTAGTAGTAGTAAATGTATCATCGTGTTAATGCAAGTATATTCACATTCGATAAACTATATTTGAGTATGTAAACAAATTGCTGATTTACGGCCACTTTTGCGCACAAGGTAGGCTAAATGGGTAATGAGGAGAAGCGAAAGATGAAACATCCTTCTCACATAGCCTAGCCGAGGTTTGAACCCAGATGTTATAGATAATAATAATAAGGAGTATAATTTTAAGCTTTATTATAGGTCTTTGTTTATGTATAGACATAGTATATAGCTGTTTTCTTTTTAAATGTGCATATAAACGTAACTATTTAAATAAATAAAGCTGAGCTTCAAACTATTTTAGAAATTGTTATCTTTTCCCCATTAAAGTATTAATTTTTGTATTTGTCTTTATAAAATAGAAACGTGTTCCTATTCATGTATGTAAACGTAATGACGTATTCGACGGATATTTGACATGAGTAGTAAATATTGTTATCAATCAGTTTATGCCGTCGTTCGAGGGTTGTACTTCAAACGAGGTTTGTATCGAAAGTGAACAATGCACATATCTTGTTCGTAGTACACTGTCTAGTTAGGAACATGTTGTCATTCGTTAACTTATATTTTACTCAATTTCTGTGACAGGACGTTAATATTTCTGAACAAGACGACAAATCTCTAAATATCGATCTAAACAAGACAGGAGTACTTTAATTTGTGGATGATATTTAAACAGTAATATACGACTTATTTGCTTCAGATCGTTCGACAGAATCGACCACACTTGTGAAGATTTACCTTTAAATAGATGCACCAGGTAGAGTAATAACTTTGATGTTAATGCAGATGATTAAGTCTAAGGAAGTTCAATCGTAAAGTGTGGATTATGCGAAATTAAGTCACTAACATAAGTAAGATACGCTACCGAAGCTTCGACGACCTATCAAGGTTAGTGAAGTATGTAAGAAATCATAATATGTTAAAAAGTAGCAACTATTTCGAAATTTTGGCATATTTTTGGTCAAATCTTTGTCATATTTGACTACATTTAACGACAAATTATTGAATACTTCTTTGTTAATTGTTTAACTTATGGAACAAATTATTGAATACTTCTTTGTTAATTGTTTAACTTATGGAACAAATTATGGAATACTTCTTTGTTAATTGTTTAACTTATGGACAAATTATGAATTCTTCTTTGTCAATTGTTTAACTTAAGGAACAAATTATTGAATACTTCTTTGTTAATTGTTTAACTTATGGAACAAATTATTGAATACTTCTTTGTTAATTGTTTAACTTATGGAACAAATTATTGAATACTTCTTTGTCAATTGTTTAACTTATGGAACAAATTATTGAATACTTCTTTGTCAATTGTTTAACTTATGGAACAAATTATCGAATACTTTTTGTAATTGTTTAACTTATGGAACAAATTATTGAATACTTCTTTGTAATTGTTTAACTTATGGAACAAATTATTGAATACTTCTTTGTCAATTGTTTAACTTAAGGAACAAATTATTGAATACTTCTTTGTTAATTGTTTAACTTATGGAACAAATTATTGAATACTTCTTTGTTAATTGTTTAACTTAGGAACAAATTATTGAATACTTCTTTGTAATTGTTTAACTTATGGAACAAATTATGAATACTTTTTGTCAATTGTTTAACTTAGGACAAATTATGAATACTGTTTGTTTAATTGGCTTATGAACTCTTTGTTAATTATTTAACTTGGAACAAATTATTGAATACTTCTTTGTTAATTGTTTAATTTATGGAACAAATTATTGAACT
Organism: Paralvinella palmiformis; assembly: GCA_025642065.1. Lineage (NCBI taxonomy): Eukaryota > Metazoa > Annelida > Polychaeta > Terebellida > Alvinellidae > Paralvinella > Paralvinella palmiformis. The sequence goes on from JAODUP010000161.1 coordinate 510,791, forward strand.
TAGCATGTGTAGCATTAAATAAATGTCCGTGGTTTAGCAAAGTAATATACGTACATATCAATGACTATAAAGCTCTAGGTTATGTGTTCGAATCTGGCTCATGACTCCGTTTGTGGGATTTGTTTCCCCTGACAGACGCTGCTCATCCATTTGTCTCAGGTGTGATATACACGTATATTCATATATACATCATTTTACAAACATATAGTGGCCCTATATCACCGTAAAAAAACACATAAAAATATTCTTTTCTGTAACTAAGGTTTTTCTCCATGTCTAATATATTTGACACCAAACGAGTTTTCGTATATTTTCTTAATATATTACAATTAACTGTTTCTTGGGCATTTCTAGAGGCTTTTCATATTAGAGTATCGGTTGAGTACTTTAGACGACCATCGATAGATCTCCGTATAGTTATATATATATATATATATATATATATATATATATATTGTTTAAGTAAAAGGTAAATGTTAGTAGTCACCCGTAAAGTTGTAGTTATAATGTAGTGGTGAGAGATAGGGTAGTGGCAGGGAGTTACCATTATTACTAAATGGTAAGTGAAATAATAATAATAATATTATTTTTTGTTATATTATTGGTACTATGGTAGTGGTATATCTTGACAGTAGTGATAACTGTAAGGATGGTACTGTCGACGGTACTATAGTAATGATAGATATAGGTAATTGTGGTGATGGCGATGTTAATAAGTAACAGAAGTAACAGATATTATTATTATTATTATTATTATTATTATTATTATTATTATTAGTTGTTGTTGTAGTAGGTCTAGTAGTAGTAGTAGTATTAGTAGTAGTAGTAGTAGTGTTAACTCTAATATAAAAGTTAAACTTTGCTGATTCACAATCACTTTGTACACACGGCTAACTAAATGAACCGAGCGATTTTCACGAGTAATAACGAGAGTTAAAAACTTAAACGCCTATCTACAGACAAAGCTTAGTCGGGTTTTAAACACAGGTGCTGGAAATTCGTGGCTGCCACACTACCAGTTACGCTTTATTAGTAGTAATATTAACAGCAATAGTAACATTGTAAATAGTATTGATAGGGGTGTACCGATGGATATCGTAAGCGATATGAACTTAAATAATTTACAGGTGAAGTTTGGCGTCGAAGGAGATTTCACTATCACTTATCCTCTTCGTCCCCGGTGGGACATAAGGTCACAACAATGTTTTGCCACAAGGTCCTATCTTTAGCTGACGCGTGAGCCTCACCCCACGACACCCCCCTTCTATTTCAGCTCGGCCATTACTGTCTGTAGTGCGCCCTCATTGGCTTAATTAAACTATTCATATGTACCTTTATATTCAATGTCCATATTTCTTATTGCGAGTATTATGGGTCCTAACTTCTAGAATCCAACTGTGATTTAATAATAATGATGATGATAATTACAAAAGTGATGGCATTCTGTCTTATCTTCAAATACCGTATCTGTTATAATGTATACATATTATAAACAATATTTATGAAATATAATAACTAGCTGACTCTTTTCTAGATAGATAGCTGTTAGAATGGTTCTGGTTTTGTTGTTCGTGGAGAATCCCCAGGCTGTCGCTTAATCAGCACAGCCTTCATGTTGGAGTGGTTGAGAAACCTCAACACCCCCCCCCACACCACTCACAGGGGAGCAGTACGGAAAGATGGAGCCGAAATACCCTGAGGGTGGCCACTGCCAGAGTGTTTTACGTCCTCAGGGGGTTTTTAATGTCCCCCTTTATTTTAAATAATTCAGTGGAGACGGCAGCGCCATTTAACGTGGTCAGCCACCCACGATGTAGTGAGCCGAGAAATTAATCCCTGGAAAAGTTTCGACCTCTTACGGGGTTCGAACCTGTGATCGTCGGCACCAAGTGCCGGCTGCTTAACCGCTAGGCCACCGGAGCTCACTTTGCTGTTAGTAGTCACCCCTAGAGTATATATATCATTTTACATATATCATTACGTACAATGGTCTAGTATAATCCTAATTATATATGTGAACTATATATTTACGTTATGAGATATTTCGCGATGACGGATGAGCTTATTTACAAATGCAGGACTAATATATAAACAATGATAGGAAAAATCAACAGAATGATACTCTAGGTGTGTATTTACAAATAATAATTCTCAGATTGATCGTGGATGTTGTTCTCTGATAAACACACATAACTTGTTATTGTTATTAGAGGCCAATGGGTAGTATATATAATATATATATTGAGTCCTCCAATTTACTTTTGATAATTTGTATTTATTCTTAAAGAATTTTTCTACGAACAATTATTTGTATATGTCAAGTGTGTGTATGTGAGAGTGTGTGTATGTTTGTGTGTGTGTATATATATATATATATATATATATATGTGTGTGTGTATATATATATGTGTGTGTGTGTATGTTTGTGTGTGTGCGCATATGTGTGTTGGCACTGGAACACATAACCACTCATTATTAATAGAAATATGGGTTATTCTTCATCGACCTCTTACCAGAGACTCGAAATTTGATGTCTTACGGCTCAAAGCAAAAATCATTTATTGTTTGTTGTTGGAAGCCACCTATTACTTCATGGACTGTTTTTTATAATTCGTAGATGTTACTTATAAGAATAGAATTAACGCAATAATCTATCTCGATCTAAACCACACTGGATTAATCACGGAACGGTCTTGTTAAAACTCATCAGCTACTTAAGGGATTTGAACCGGGATCTCTTCACACGGACAGACAGCACGTACCGTTCTGTTGATCGGCTGTCGATACGTTTGTGATCGAATATACCACGTCAGATGCTCGAATTAGTAACAACTACAAACAAACGTAAATATGCACTAATTAATACCATTCAAGATAAAGATGATAATTCTTCATATCAATTATGACTATAACGTTGTAATTATATACAATAATTGGATTCAACTCGCATTCCACATTTCGAGGTTAGCTTGAATTAGTCGTTATACCTATATCCCATTATAATCAACATATAATAGAGACACATGGATATTAAACAGTTCTGTGATAGAAGTCTGTGTTGTTTGTTTGTTTGTTTGTTTGTTTGTCATATTACTCATCGATGGCCAGTTGTTTTAACTTTGGGAGTATCTTCCTAAAATACAATTGCTCACTGTAAAAATAGTAGCAGTAATAATAATAATAATAATAATAATAATAATATATCCTAGCAGAGGCCATTCAACCGGTGCTGTCCAGTGATAATCCAAATAAACCATTTGAACCATTAGAACAGTTACTGCTACGACATGTCAATAGTTAGAGATGATGATTGAGTGTCTTACGGCCACTTTTGTGCACATGGTTGGCTATATGGACCGAGCGACCCCCAAAGGTAATGAAGCGAAGTCATACATGAAACGCACCCGATGGGCTAAATGGGCCGAAATACTTAACATGAACGGAGTCCAGAAAGTGAAGACCAAGATGGGCACTAAAAAGACTCCAGCTATTACCATAAATGTGGAGAGGGATGTGGGAATACAGGGATGTAGGGATTCGGGAATAAGGGAATGTAGGGATTTTATTTATCTAATCGTTTGTGTTAAAACACCAATAACCATCAATACGTAATGATTATGTTCCATTCTTTCTTTGCATCTAGACCATTTTAAGTATGTTTTAACCCCACATTGCTACAGGGTACTACAAACGACAGGGGTTTGGCCAAAACCAATATGGGAATGGAATTTAAAAATAATATTTAAACCTCTCCATTAGCAAGCAAAATCTCTCAGGTGTGCCAAAGCCGCTGGTGGAAAAAATGTCGAATATACCTCCTTAATTAGATGTGTTCATATGTGAACATTCTCATGTACGTGTACATGTTTTAAATAAACTCTATTTTAGACATTTGAATTTATTTTGGTTATCTCTCTATGACCTAAAACTTTCTTTAAATAAAACATTTATTCTCTTAGCAGGAATCGTGAATACTGAAATACGTGATGACCATTATCAAATATAAATTATATACAAATTATCACTATTGTTATTTTATTATTATTATTATTATCATCACAATCTTTATCATCGTCATATCAGTATAATATCACTCTTATTGATACCAATATAAACATTATTAGCAAGTGTAGTGTATCCAAGTCAGTTCACTGAGAATTACTCATAACGATGCTAATAGGTCATAGTGACATACGAATGGTCGTCACAGTTTTTGGGTAGGTTGTATATGGTACGACTGTAAGCTATAGATAAATACAGGGCTACACACACACACACACACACACACACACACACACACACACAACACACAATATATATATATATATATATATATATATATATATATATATATACTTGGACGATACGGGGACAATACAACTTGACTTGTAACGCAGGATTCCAGTCATTCACCATTTCCAGTCAGACACAATAGAAGTTCTACAGAACTGATAACTAGTGATTCCACAAGTGCATATATAAACACATCTTACAATGATGTAAATAGGTTTAATCTTATCTAGTATATATGCCAGGATAACTAAATAATGTAAATATTGATCAAACTGATAATCCTGGGGATGATTATTCTAAATTTAATTTTCAGGAAGACTTAGTGCGTACGTTTAATGAAATTGAAGAGATTAAAAAGAAGTTTTTTATCACGCTTGTGATGTGTGCGAAATTGAAAACTTAGATTCAGTGAAATTTTGGAAGATGAATACCCAATACTCTCTAATAACCATAAATACGGAAGGTTTACCAGCTAAAGAATTAAAACTGAAAGTGCTCATAAACAGACTAGCCAGCCAACTAATGTATTTATTTATGAAGACAATCGTTAACAATACGAATTGCCCAAAACGAGTTGTGTAATACATAACATGAGCACAAAATTAATAAAAATAATCAAGTCTAGTATTAAAGTGTCATTGGCCAAACTAATAAACAAATCATTAGAAAACGGTATTATCCCTGAAATTATGAAAATAGCCAAAGTTCAAAGTTATACCTCTATATAAAGGAAATAAATCCTGAGCAATGTACCAATTATTAAAAAAATTCCCTACTATCCAGTATATAAAAAAATGCGCAGAAAAGGTTTTATCATTTTTTGGAAAACCCAAAAGGCCTTTATGACAGTTAATATGGTTTTCGGTCAGTATATTCTTATAACCGCTATAACAGAATTCTATCCAAAACTCCTCTAATGTTTTGATAACAAACTAAATACAATTGGAGTCTCTCCAAGCCCCTCAACACCAGAAACCACACCACATTATTGAGTAAATTGAGACATTATGCGTAAGGAGACAGACCTTGGAGTGGTTGAGGACCTGCGTATTTGATCGGAAACAATTTGAGAGGTCAAAAGTTAGAAACTCATATCGCTTCGGGAGGTAACATCTGGTGTGATGAAAGGTTCAGTATTTGGTCCTTTACTGTTCATAATCCATTCCAATGATTTACTAAATGCCCTGCGGTTCACCAGATGTGTCCACTTTGCTGATGACACAACCGTTTACAGAATTTAGCGCAAGTTATGCAAAACAATACTGCCGATCTTAATCAATCATCTAACAGAATTGCTTTATGGAGGTGACGGTGGTGGAAAATAACACGCATTTCATAATATTTAATCAGAATAAATAAAGAGGTTGAAAGTTATTTTACTGTTCAATCATGCGACACGGAAACACAGTCTCGCAAAAACAATCCGCGCCTGGTGTAATTTATGAAGAATCCCGTAGGAGCTTTGCTGAGAGATAGTGACGTAATGACTAACGTCGTTGATAGTGGTACTTAACCTAGATCCTGAAGTGTAGCTCTATTGGGTTTCTTGTTTGATCGGCTGTAGTATTATTGTGGAAAATGGAGTAAAGTATAGCCGGCATACATAATGATGATGGTATTAAAGGTATCCAATCCGTTTAAAGTGAAGTCCCATTCTGTCCCGATCTATTCTAGTTTAGAGACCATCTGGATTGGAATTTCTGGCTATTCATTTGGAAAGTACCGAGGTCCGGGACGCTTCCGTCCGTCCCGGACCTCGGCCTTAGCTAAGTTCTCTCTTTCAAAACTCCGAACTCATCTGTTCTCGAATCTACTTTATTCCTCTACTCAAAACTGTACAAAAAAACTATATACACACATCGAAACTCTCCACTCCACAACCACCACCCCTACTACTACTCGTTTGTCTACTCTTCAGCCGACTTGGCTGAGTCCTGAACAATCCCCCACTACAATTCCTCCCACACATTCAAACAGGTATGTAAAGGGGAAATCTCCCCCCCACCCCCCAGCACAATCAGCGTGTTGTCCAGTGGAGACTCGCATGTCCCTTGATCCAATCTCCGCTCACTTGGCTGTACCATTACAAACATTCACTAACAAAGCTTTCACTCATTCAACCCACACCACGAAAACATCAATAGAGTACAAGCTATGACACCTACACCCGTGCGATCCCAACAACCGCCTGGCCACAAATCTCCAAGCGGCACCGAACCGGTGACCACAATTGGTCGGCCAGAAACCGTTAAACGACACAGTAATTCTTCATAACATAAATTAATTCGACAATCGGCCATGACTTTACACATTTACTGTTTTCTTCCTATGTCTCTATCGTCCTCCTGGAATAACTTCATCCTTCTTTGTTTACTTTCATGATTTACTAGAAAACTTAGTTATTATTCAGTCTGAATTTTTCATCCTTGGTGATTTCAACCTTCATTTGGATACACAATCTACTGTTACATCCACATTTAATGACATCTTGGCAAATTTTGACTTAAAACAACACCTTTCTTTCTCCAGACACGTTTATGGTCACTGGCTTGATCGCCTCATAACCCGGTCTACATCTAACTATGCTCATATAATAACTACCACAGACATATTGTTTATTTGATTATTTCACTGTCATAACAGAAATGTAAACATAATCCGTCGACTATAAATTTATATAATATTCTTTGTCGGTATACTCACAGCATTGGCATTCTTGCATTTAATCATGTCAACTTATCACAAACCCTAAAGCTGACTTATCACAATTACGCGAACAATACCACACTACGCTTAACACTTTACTGGACAAACACGTACCTGTCAGATCAAGATCCGTAAAAAAATAAGCCACTTGTACCATGAATGTCCCCTGAAAGTATTAATGTCAAAGTGCGTCGCCGATATTTAGAACGCATATGGATGAAATGAAGCACACAACTTAACAGGTCTAGATATACGAACCTGTGCCATTACTGCAATAGAACCATGATTAAAGCTAAATCTGACTTTTATATAAGCGGATTCTCGTCAAAAGCCTCCAGAAAGAAAAAAAAAACTAGGTCAAAAGCCCTCACATTTATTTAAGAGATGAGATTTGACTGTTTTTTTTAAACTGGATTGAACACCAAGAGGTAAATTATTCCATGCAATAGTACCTGTGTATTTAAAAGTTCCTTTACCAACTAAACTCCTATATCTAGGAACAACAAGCGAAGCCTGACTAGCACGAGTCCGTATACTATGTGCATTGCTAACCGGGGTAAAGTTGGGGGCTTTTAACCTAGAGGGCTTTTGACTTACACCCAAATAAACATGTTCCCCAACAACTCTGAAAATCTTCGTCTATAAATAGGACTCTCCATAGAAAAGCTTCTGTTTCTCTGCTCGTTCATGATTCAACTAATTCACTCTGCAGTTATTTTTCCACACATTTCAAGGATAAGATCACCCAAATTCATGCTTCTTTCCCAAGTTCTGCTTCTAGTTGTAATATTGATTTTCCAGTTGTACATAACCCTTGCACAGTGTTTAAACCAACCTCACGTACTGAAGTTTCTAAACTGATTTTATCATCCCCTAATAATGATAATAATAATAACATAGCCCTTATAGCGCCACATATACTAATGCTTAGGTCTAGTTCAAGGGCGCATTTACATTATATACAAGTTAAAAATAATGCCTTAGGTCAGCCTGTATGAACAAGTGAAGCTTTAGCATAGATTTAAAATTATTTAATTTGTCTGTGCTCCTGATATGAAGTGGGAGATCGTTCCACATCCGTGGAGCAAAGTGAGAAAATGCTCTGTCGCCAGCCATTTGTAATCTGGTACGAGGAACAGTCAGCAGAGATGAGTCAGACGATCTTAGATGACGTTGGGGTTTATATGTGTCCAATAGTAGTGTTAGATAGTCCGGTGCCAAGTTGTTGAGGGCTTTAAATGTTAGAAGGGGAACCTTAAATATAATCCTGTGTCTGACTGGAATCCAGTGGAGTGCTCTGAGTATGGGTGTAATGTGGTGTCTCTTTCTAGTTTTAGTTACAAGTCGAGCTGCCATATTGTGTATTCGTTGGAGCTTGGCTAGAGACGTTTCTCTTATGCCAACGAGCAGGGCACTGCAGTAGTCCAACCGGCTACTGATAAAAGCGTATACAATTGTGATAGCAGACTCTTTCGAAAGATAATTTCGGATGGATGAAATACTGTGGATGTGGAAATAAGTAGCCTTATAAATGTCCACGGTGAGTAATTGGTCAAATATAGCTACAAGATTGCGTGCTTGTAGTGTCGGAGCAATGGGAGCTCCTCCAACCACGACCTATGATATACAGTCAATGGATCTGTGTAATTTGGATGTTAATATGAGGAGCTCAGTCTTATCATCATTATGTTTTAGCTCGTGTTCGACCATCCATATACGTATATTGCTAATACAGTTTTCAACTCAAGTGAGTATTCATGGTTGGTGGGGTCGAATGCCATGTATAGCTGAGTATCGTCAGCATAGAAATAAACGTTTAAACAATTGATTCGTGCGATGTCTCCAATGGGAAGTGTATAGATAGTGAAAGGGATGGGTCCTAGGACTGACCCACGAAGGGCTGCAAATAGTAGGGTAGCTACAAGTGAAAATGCATCACCTATGCTGACTCTGACTCCTATCAGATAGATATGACTTCAGCCATGTAAGCACAGTTCTTCTACCAATACCTAACTGGGTCATCATACGTGACAGTAGTAGATTGTAGTCGACGGTGTCAAATGCAACGGATAAATCTAAAAGAACCAAGATGACAACCGTCTTATCATCAATCATCATATGGAGCTCGCTCTATCAATTTGGATAGAAATTGAAGATATGAGATTGGCCTGTAGTTTTTAAGAACCTCTGAATCAGGGCTAGATTTCTTTAGAACAGGTTTTACAAGGGCTTTTTTTCATATCAGTGGGAAAAAAGTCCTGATGATAGAGTTTCGTTGACTATCTAGGTGATAGTAGGGAGTAAGATGTCAATGTGAGTTTTGATCAACCTGGTTGGCATCGGATCCAGAAAACATGTAGCAGGAAAGAAGCTATTAAAATTCTCTGTGGGAAGAAAAGTGATATCACCTAAAACAATATGGTTTGTGTTCTATTGAAAACTTGTGTCAAGTACCTGCCGAATTATTACAATTTTGGAAATAAAATATTTGATGAAGCGATGAGCTAATTCCTGTATATTGTTCTGAGCTGGGAGTGATTGAACTGCCTTACGATGTAGGAGCCCATCAACAGTTTTAAACAGGGTGGACTGGTTTCCAGCACAGCTAACCATTTTATCATTTAAAAATTTAGCCTTTTCAGAGTTCATCAAATTATTGAGGAGTCGTTTCTGTGCTTGGTACATCTGGCGATGTCCAGTTAGAAGAGGCCGTCTCCAGAGACTTTCACGTTTCCGACGCTGTTGCCTTGCGTTCTCAATATCATCTGAGAACCAATAGATCATTTTCCGAACAGGGAATGTCTTGCTTTTGAGTGGGGCTTGTTTGTCCAGGAGAGTCCTCAGAGTTGAATTGTACTGACACACCATGGGATCGAGTTCCATTGCAGGGTGTCTTAAGATTGCACACTCTCGGATGTCATCAGCTAGGCAGTTTTGATCAATTGCTCAGATGTTTCTGAATAATATTCTAGTCGGTCGTGGTAGTTTAGACATATTCAGATGAATGCGTATGGCAATATGATCAGATATCGTAGAATGTACAGATGTCATATGTACAATGTTGTTATATTGGTGTGTGATGCCAGGTTTATGATATAACTATCCCTGTGGATAGGTTCTGACACATGTTGTACCAGATTTGTGGAGTCCAAAGGGTCATTAAGCCTTTTTGTGATAGCATTTTCATTGGCAATCCCAGTGAATGTTGTAGTCCCCAACAATAAGTAGTTGTTCTGCAATGAACGAGTACTGATCTATGATGTCGGCGAAGTCACTAAAGAAATCAGTTCCCTTTGGAGCCTTAGGTGGGCGATATAGCACCATCAACTCAATAGTAGTAGCGTCACATGTCGCAAACACAGCTAGGGCTTATACAGAAGGACTGGTCAAGTCAACATTTTCTGAGATAGGCAGTGTCTCCATAAATAGCAGGACAACCACCGCATTTCCCAACCCTTCTTCTGCTTTCTGGTCATGGTTTCTGGTTATGGTGTTTCATAACATACCTTGTTTGGGACAATAAAATCATCTTGTGATGTGTCTTTTTGATAACATTCCTTGTGTAGGAGAATAGAATTAAGTTGTACAATGCTAGTGCTTGTTCTTGTCATAGTTCTCTGGCTTCCCCTCTACCCTTCTGTCTGCTTACAAACAATTTCACTCTACAGAAACCCTCTACTGAAAGTTCATAACGACATATCGCTAAACATATCGCTAAACATGGACAGAGGAAAGGTCACTGCATTAACACTATTAGATTTGTCTGCAACTTTTGACACGATTGATTATTCTGTTCTTCTAGATCGCTTGTCGGATTGGTATGACATATTGAGCACAGCACTCACTTGTATCCGCTCATTCTTAATAAATAAGTTTCAATCTATAAAAATAAAAACCTTTTTTTCAAAGGCAGTGCCTATGTTTTGCTGTGTTCCCCAAGACTCCGTTCTTGGACCACTGCTGCTTACTCTGTATACTACACCACTGTGTTCTCTTATTCACAGCCACAAATTAGACCATCATTTATGTGCAAATGACACCCAAATAGACATATCTTTATCTACAGCAGATACTGATATTTCACCCTTAAACAGGTAGGTGACTGTCTCAGTAATATCTCTGGCTGGATTTCATCATTATAGGCAACGCAGGAGACTTACTTGTTTCTTCCCTATGTTTCTCTGACATCTCGCTGCTGTTACTACAGACTAGGAAAAAAAGGGTTTGGATTATCCCAAAATGCTGCTTAAATGAAATTTTAAGAGCACTCTTACTATAACTTTCGTGATATTTTACATAGCATTATGTCATTTTATATTGTCAATTCATTGTGTTCAATAATATTGAATACAGTTTTTACTTAATAATACTGGTTTATTCTTTTTATTGCCATCTCTTTGAACCTGTGACAAATACTAACAAAAACAATACTTTTATTCGTAAACATAAAACTTCACAAAACAACCGAAATCCATATTCAAAATATTTGTCCTTGTGTTAAAGCTAATGAATCATGCCAAGCAATATGAAAAAAAAACCAATACTTCGTGTGGCCTCCTCCCCGGGTGTTTTGGTAACCCAACCGGGCAAACCCAAGCCGGCCCCGAAAAGGATGCTCAAAACTCAGGAATTGAGAAAAACTTCTTGGGGGGTTTTCCCGAATACCCCAATCCAAAGGGTTCCCAAAAAAAAGGGGCCTGGGTCAGTTCAACCACGTTTGTTGGGGGGTTGTCCATGTTTTTCAATCCACGTGAGATTTCCGACGAAAGGTTCTCGATCAGGTTCAAATCCGGTGACATACCAGGCCAATCCATGTGCTGCACATTATCACCTTCGAGGAAACCCATGACGCGTCGCGCTCGGTGTACTGGACCATTGTCATCTTGGAACACAAACTTTGCCTGGAAGTCTCTCCTAGCAAATGGAAGCGTTTTGGTTTCCAGGAAACGTATGTTCTGGTACTGATCCATATTTCCATCCAGTACGTAGAACTCGGATTTCCCTCTGCTGTGGAAGGTACCGCATATCGTGATTCCGTCGCCACCTGCCTGTACTCTAGGCAATACACACTCATCGAGTAGAGCCTCGTGAGCTTGTCTGAGCACTCAAACACGACCATCTTGACGATACAGCAAAAATCTGGATTAGTCACTGAACACAACCTGTTGCCAGTGACCATAACACCATTTCAAGTGCCCACACGCCCACACATATCGCACTTGTTGGTGTCTTTTTTGCAGTAGGGGGCTTCCTCACGAGCCGTCTTGCCAAATAACCAGCGTTCAAAAGTCATCAGCCGATTTGCCACAGGAACATTGATGAAACGAATCCAGTCGTCACGAAGCTGAGATGAAGGTTTGTTCGGCTAATACAGTCGGAGCAGATATCGGTCATGTCTAGCTGTGGTTTTCTTGGGACAACCAGATCTTGGCCTAGGAGTCGTTAGACCAATCTCCGGATGACGCTTCAGAATCTTATAGATCGATCATTGGGTAATCCGGAACACTTGGGCAATGTCCTTCTGGCTAGACCCAACCTGGTGCATACCAACGATCCTGTTGCCCAAATCTGCACTCAATTGATGTCTCATGGTTGTTAATTATCTCATGTGAAGTTGAGAAAGACTTTTAAAAGGAAGAGGCTTTTCACTTACATAGCCCACAAGCGGTCTCAAATGGATTAACAACCAAACAAAAGGGCGCTCATTAATTGGTTAGTTTTAATCACCTCATCGGTCGTACCACACCGAAATGTTGGTAGTAGACATATTTGAGTCTATTCTACATGTTTAAGCTGGTTACAAATCAAATATGCATTATATTGGCTGGATTATCCGACTAAATGACAAAAACTAAAAACTGAGCGATATATTCTAAACTTTTTTCCTAGACTGTATCATATTCGTGACCTTCGCTATATTTCTCTTTCAGTCGCCAAAACTATTGCTACATCATTCATTACTAGTCGGCTTGATTACTGTAACTCTCTTCTTTATAATATCGCATTTTTCAGTTACTGTCCCTATTCTTTCACCTTTTCAGACTTGCTTATCCTTCCTAAGTTTCCACTCCATCTGATCATTTCTTTATGAACTTTGCATTGTACCCGGACTATGAGATTGCCCAACCCCTGCACCAAATGCGCCACTGAGCTCGAATCTTTTCGAGGATATTGGCGCAATAGAAATTTTGTAATTTGTACTATTACTGTTATTATTATTTATAATATCCACTATTAAAGATCTGATTTCCCACATTTGTGTCAAGACAGTACAGATTCAAGTGATTCGTCGGAGTCCGAGCACGAAGACAGTGGCATAAATTGAAGGCAACGGCCAAAATTAAGGCCCGGCCAAAATGTTGTCTTCGGTGTGATGCAAATGTGGGAAATGTGTTGTACAATTATATATATATATATATATATATATATATATATATATATATATATATATATATATATTATATATATATATATATATATATAGATAGAGTTGTTTTTGTTGTAAGGAACATGAACTTTAAGCAGACCCGTCTAAGACATTGATTTGCGCGACTGGTATCGCTAATTTAGACGTTAAGCCATACGTAGCATACAAACCATCGCTGGATGTGGCATACATAAAGACGGGACGGTATTTGAAGGGACCCGATCCAGAAGAGCTGTCAAATCGATAAGTAAATGCCACTTACCGGGTACAATTAATAACAAATGATTATCTAAATTGACTAAGAAGATGTTCATTTAAACACATGATCGCATTAGACCTTGCAACTAGCTTTAGGTAAAGAAGGAAGAGTTCGTAAATCACTGATAAAATCGCGACATATATATCTAGGCCTAGAGACATTGACAGTCTATCAGCTGTTTTGTGGGCATAGACTAGGCTCTTCCAGTACCACGCTGTTGCGTACACTGGATTTATATATATATATATATATATATATATATATATATATATATATATATATATATATATATATATATATATATATATATATATATTTATCTTGAACATTTAAAAATATTTTTATGATCATATGTAATTAAGCCAGTACACAGATTTCCCTGTTTTATCACACATGATGTGATTTCTGGATTCACAGAACTATTAGCGATTTCTGATTTTTATAGCTAATCTGTTCAAACTGACAACATGCATATATATATATATATATATATATATATATATATACTCCCTCTGCTGAACCAAAATATATTTGGAATACCACGTACGGTCTGAAAATATTTCGTTTCTTTTAATTTCAGACAAAATTGGCCATATCATTTATAAACGTTGATTGCATCTTTCATGTATTAAATCGCAATTGTGAATTTAGAAATATGATCAACATTAATAATTTATGCTAATCACCAAGGCATCAGTGAAGCCATCACGGTTCATGTCCTGACACTAATAGCCCACAGAAACACAATTAGTGTTTGTTTGATGTGTTCTGGCCAAATCATTTATAAACCAAGAATTTCAGGTCATTGTCATCATAACCAGTTTTCAAAGTATCATTGCTTGAACAAATATATTATTATATCGGATAAACCTTCACTATGACTATTCTTGATCATTTCGACATTCCTGCGCTGGACTGGTGTTCGTCAGCTGACCAGTTAGCATAATGGAAACAGGCCCTCAAAACAGAGGTCATGTGTATACAACAACTAACTGAACCACAAGTTTCACAGGAAAATCTGGAACCCTCCAGGAAGCGATCCAAGGTGTTTTCCTTTACGGGGAATCGCAGGGTTCCCACAACAAGTTCATCAGCAGACAGTGAGATATCAGATTACTTTGGTCAGCAATGCATTGCAGAGGACACTAATGCATTATCTTATTGGCAGCAACAACAGCTGAACTTTCCAACACTCAGTAAGCTAGCTAAACAAAACCTCACAGTACGTGCCTCTTCCGCTCCAGTCGAGCGACTATTCAGTACAGCTGGAAAGATCTTCCGCCAAGACAGATGCTCACTGAAAGACCATACATTCTAGACTCTTATGTTGATACGAATGAACTTCAAGTAGTATGTTTCTATTAAAGTTGACAATATGTGAATCAATATGACCATACAAATGTTATAACTGAAAATTAATAAACCTGAACAATAGTTACTAGTCTTGGTCGTGTTCTTGCACACAAAAATATACACCCAATTATAATATACACAGCACAGAAAATGTAACTGTAAATGTATCTATATACATTTGGAATGTAACTGTAATGTATCTAGATACATTCATTAATAATGTATCTAGATACGTAACTGTATCTAGATACATTTGGAATGTAACTGAAACTTATCTAGATACATTTGAAATATATCTGCCCCAGGTCTGCTTATATGAACAAATAGTAGGTAAACTTATGTATAAATGCACTCCAAATACATTTTAACCATTCACACCCAACTCTCTTCCCCTTAATAATGTAATACAAGAGATGGCAATCAACCTAATTTTCAGCACTACACCTCAACTCAATACAAACTCATTTAACTCCATAATAATAATATAAATATATGTTAGAAAACTGAACTGAGAATTTCATTGTAGCGTTATTGTGAGCTGGGTTCCTGGATTTGGGTGGGTTGAAGGGTGGATCGATATATCATACTTGAGTCTTGAAAGTTTTGTTCTCTATTATTCTATGTGATTTTGTTTACTCAAATTAATTGTGTTGTATATATGTATATACCCACATATGTGTATGTTCAATTTTTTATTTATTTTTATCAGGAGAGTAGGCTATAGCCCTTGTAAATTTTATGATACTAATTGTTATTATTAGACACATGACGTGCAAACAGAATTAAGTGGTACAAGCCTCACCCCTTTTGAGCAATGTTCAACTGCCCAATTATCATTGGTGTGCTACGCTAAATAAATAAATAAATAAACACACACACACACACACACACACACACACATATATATATATATATATATATATATATATATAATTCATGTGTGACAAATGCCAGGGGCCAAGCTGTCTGGGCCGAGTGGTCACTTGGGCCGAGTTGTCTAGGTACCACCTACTTGTATTCGAAAAGCCGTGTTCAAGCCAACCATCTCTCGTTACCAGTCGTATATTCATCAGTCAGCGAACTAGACTATGTGGTATGCCCGGAACGGCAGTAAACATGATTATGTTGTGATCCAAAACTGGGCGTGAACAGGTAATGTTTGTGAAATCATATATCAGTAATTACGATCTTTATTTGTATATCGTTATAGGTCTATTTGAGCGTTAACTGGTATCACACCATGTCGGTTAGATTTAGTGATACTGGTAATGTTTTTATTCTGCAATATCACATTATTCTAGTCTAGATCTAGATGATCATGAAGTAGATCTATAGATCTATCTAATAGTCTAGACTATAGATCTAATCTACCACTGACAACGCTGGCGCTCGCGCTTTTTCAGTTGCTGTTCCTACTCTGTCAGTCTTTGCCACTTCAGAACTCTCTCCCTGAACATGTTAAGTCATCAGATAGAGTCTAGCATTGTTTCTTTCGGTCACCATTTCAGACTTGCTTATCCCCCCTAAATTTGAACTGGATCCGATCATTTGTTGACGAATTTGTATCGTACCCTCAAAGGTCAACCGTGGCTATCAGATTACCTAACCCATATACCATACACCCCCCTCCCCCAAGATTGAAGATGTGCGATTGAGGTCGATTCTATTCCAGAATATTGGCACTATAGAATTTCGTTATTGTTATCATTGTTGTCTAATAAGTCTTGAGCTGGGGAATTATGGTGTTTTAGGTTCAAACACACACACACTATATGATACTGTGACACATACAGATTACACGCAAAATTGTTTTCTGAATTGCTCAATTGCCAAATCTGGACTAACATTTCCCCCCAGGTATATCCAGACATCGATACGTACGTGTAGAAGAAAAACACCCCTTTTCCGAAACTGATATCTACCTGGTGCGCACATTACATTGTACCAGTAAACTGTGCAGTTTTATCGTGAAAAATTTTAAAACGTCGAAAAGGTGAGTTAGAAAGGGATGTAAACTGGTTTGGAATTCACTATTGTTTTTAGATAGTACCCCTTTTAAACTGATAGAAAATGTATTTCGTTTTAAGTGCATGTCACTGATGTTAATGGGTAATTAATAATTGTAAACAAACATGGTTGTTCGGGAGCTCCCGTGTGTAATTCCATTATAAACAGGGCCTTGGGAATATTCTTTAGTAAAACTCCGGTTTTCAGAGTCATATTATTTCCTAGGTGTGTAGCCAGTCTGGTGAGAAAAAAGGTAGATCTAAATCATAGGATTTGTAACTTGTTTTCAAAGTCTCTCGTTAGACATCCTCACCTGGTATTGTGAAAATGGTGCTGCATCAAGCGAACAGTTGGGAAAACTACCTGAAATGGCAACTGGTCCATTAAGTTATCCCCAGTTTTGACCTGGGGGTTTAAAACTTGCATTACACATGAAGTATCAGGCATCTCAGACTGCATAGTAAATAAGTGTTTAGTTTCATGTCCTTCAAATAGTGAGCTGAGTTTTTAGAAATTATTTGTTCACAGTGTATATACATATATAAATGCATACAAGCACACTAATACTTTACAAAATTGTGCACGATAAAACTTATCATGATCTGATGATGCTGTACTGTATCAAGTGATTGCAAAATGGGCCACCCATCTTACAACGCCAAGGGTTGAGAAATGGGAAGGTCCCGTTTTAAATTGGGCAGGGTTGCAAAATGGGTTGGTACAATGCAGCGTTTTCTGTGGGATAGTGGTAGTCACACTAACGCAGTAGTGGGCCTTCTACATTGGAAGGGGGGGAGGTTTGTGGTTCTTCCATGAAAAAAAGTATTTGGTGCCTTCTAGGCCACTTTTTCACAAAAACAATAGTAGCAGATTGATTTTCTGCTGATAAAATAAATGTTGCATAGTGTCGGATGTCGGCTGTAATGACGTCACTGTTGCATTATGTTAATGTGTTAATTTTGATAGATCCTTGACCTTTGATTATCCTATGTTGCTGTAATGTTGCATAGAGACTCAAGTGAAGACTAAAGGCTTTTCATTTGATTGGTAGACGTTATTTCTATTTGACTGGAAATCCCTTCCTGGTCTAACCCTGTACTTCTAATACAGGTTGTTATAATATGTCTGAACCAGCAGACTTGTCAAGATTATAAACTTTAACTGTTTTATAAATACAGAGCTCTTCCTGTGTGTGACATATAATTTAATGAGAGTAGCACAGTCATTGTGGAGTCAGCAGAAGTGAGGATTCTAGGAGTAGACTGTGGAAGAAGTAAAATCATTCTACTAAAATATAGTCGTAGACTGTGTGTTCTTCGCCAGAACACGGCTCAGTTAGGGAACCAGGACATGGTCAGGTGAACATCAGGCATTTTCCTGGTACAGTGGTTATAGTACACTTCACCTTTCAAGTTTTCTGTTTGAATTTGGCTTATTCTTGTGTTGATGGGAGTTGTTTCCTGAGGCACAAATCCCTTGGCATGTGTCCCAGCTGAGACCAGCACTGGGACTAAAAATCCAAACTGAAGTCAGGTGAATATATTAGGAGTCTGCTAACGAGACAGTGGGTGTTGTTATTGTTAATTATGATGCTAAAGAATAATATTTATGGGGACAGTTAATACAGCTGAAGGTATTTATTACTAATTAGTAGGTACAGTAATAACATTGTATTGTAGCAGTCTTAATATAAATAAACTATAACTTCAGACTCGTTAGCTTATTATTTTAAATTAGCCACACACACACCCTTTCAATTTGGTGTGTGTGTGTGTGCATTTCATGACGCCAGAAATGTACTGAAATGCTTTGCCTATAGGTTAGTGCTGTAATCAGTAAATGTTTTATACAGGCATATGCACATAAAGTCACAGGTATATTACTATAGTATATACACCAACACATAATTGTGCTTTGTAGCATTTAGAGATTAGACAAGCTGTGTATTAAGTATATACAACCATAAATACATAGCTAAGCCTTCCAACGTCTTTGGTAGAAAGATTAGCACACTGTATATATATATGTATTCAACACTTGCCTGAAATCCACCCTTCACCCACCATCTACACTGATCCATAGGTAATTATAATATTTATAGCCTAAAGGTTATATGATGTGTGTTATACACAAGCACACTGTTAATATATATAGCATGGCAATTCTGCCATGTAATAGTCTGTTTTTGCACAGATGTAAATTTTCTAATAGTGAGAGTAGGTCATAGTATTTATTGGATTTGTATGTTTATGAGCTATCTGACCCTTCATCAAATATCACAAGGCATATTATGCTGTGGTTGAGATGTTCCTTTTTCTGTGCATGGAGAATTTCCAGGTCCACACGTTCTAAGAAAAGTTGATCTAGAGCTGTATATTCTGTGCAGTATTTTTAATTTATGTGTTTGACCTGGTTATCCAGCATTTAAATGACTGTAGCGGGCACAGTACACTCTTAAACTTAAAGCATTATAAGTACTCCCGACTCAGTAATAATAGCATTGCATCTTCAGCGTCAGTATTGGGCTTGCTTTCATTTCGGGGAGAATCCACAGGCTGTCGCTTGATCAGCACAGCCTATATGTTGGAGTGGATCAGACCATCACTCTCACAGATGAGCAGTACTGAAAGATGGAACATCTCATGTGGTTGATATGTTTACTGAAAGATGGAACATCTCATGTGGTTGATATGTTTACATGCAACTAAAGTTGTTATATAAAAGTTCACCATAGTAGTAGTCCAATTATGTCCAATCTGTACTAGGCATTCAAGGCTAAACTGTAGTTTGCTTGTCATAAATAACATTTAAATACATTATAATATCTACAGTTTTAATAGAAGACATTAGGTCTGGTTTGAAAATGCTAACATATAGTTTTAACACTATTACGGTCTGGTTTAGCTCAGATGTCAGTTTTTTAATAGCAATTATGTTATCAGCTTTAATAGTAATCGCTCCATGATGCCTGCCCATTGTACAAACTGACCTTTGAAGAAAGTGACAATTGGGTTATATAGTATTGCTTTGAAGAAAGATGCAGTAACTGAAAAATAGCTATAAATAGGGCTGCTTAGATAATTAACCTGAATATTCTCACTACTGCCGTGATCTGACTTGGGTGTTTTACACCCAGACAACACAGCTGTAGGTGATCTGACTTGGGTGTTTTACACCCAGACAACACAGCTGTAGGTGATCTGACCCAGGTGTTTTACACCCAGACACCACGGCTGTAGGTGATCTCACTTGGGTGTTTTAGTTTTACACCCAGACACCACAGCTGTAGGTGATCTGACCCGGGTATTTTACACCCAGACACCACAGCTGTAGGTGATCTGACCCGGGTATTTTACACCCAGACACCACAGCTGTAGGTGATCTGACCCGGGTATTTTACACCCAGACACCACAGCTGTAGGTGATTCGCTTTTTGTTTCTTGGTGACTTAGGGGCTGGTGGAGCATTACACATGTTTCAGCATGAAAAATCGCCATTCTGAATTCAGCCCCGATGAAGAATCATCAAGAGGATGGATTCACACTTCGAGATCTCCATGCCTGAGTGCCTTATTCCACACAGCTAAAATGTGCACACACACACAAAATCGTCTTTATCATTTTAGGTGAATGATCATGTATCTTTCTGTATCCTATATTTATCCAGGATTAATTATCATCCTTTGATTAAACCAATACCTCAGTCGCTCATCCCAGTCAAAGAAGCCTCTTTGTATACATATCATCTGAGGTGACACCAAGCTATATGATGGGAGGGTTCATTATATACTATTTTGGTCATAATATTTCCAGTACCTTACTTGTTAGTATTTGATTGTAGCTCGGACATATCTGGTTTGCTCTCTATCTATGTGTGTGTGATACATGCCATACAGGTGGAAGATGGCAGGTGGTTGTATTCACCATGCAGACACCCATCACTATACATCTGACCAGGTGATGTTATGCGATAGGTACATTCAGCTAATGAAGCTCACCAGCTTATTATAGACTGACTGAGGACAGATTGGTACCTGTTGTGTTACCTGTCATCCTAAACATCGGTTATCTTCTGTGTTAGTGTTGCCAGTGACAACAGAACTATGTCTACAAAGGTAGTCATTAGCCACTTACCATCAGTATTACGATTGATTGATTGATTGAATGATCAGTAGATGGTGTTGCTATTAATTATTCACTCCCACAGACCAGTCTGTGTTCATAATCAACAGTAACCGTGGTGATAATAATAATATTGATTTGTTTGCATTATCATTATGGTCTGTTTTCACATCATAATGATCACAATGTCGGTTGACTTTCTGTACATACATTGTTTATGATGGATTTGTATTATTGGAGTTTTGTTTAATTTAATTATTTTCATGTCTGAGTGATATGCCCATCAGACAGATAAGTTTTAAATGGGGGGGGGGAGTAGTATGATACTCCATCACACATCCAGAGTACAGTTAACTCAGTGGTAAATTATCTGAACACAGTGACCTTAGTAGAGTATGCTTACTGTTGTTGTTTGAGTGGATTGATTTATTTTAGTCCCATTATATTTATTCTAGTTCAACAAAATATAAATTAGATGTGATGATTGATTAATTATCTATCAAACACACAAAACACTCAGATGCATTATCAATGTTTAGTGCATGTATGATGTATGTATATATATATGTATAGTTTTATGGAGGTATAGGTTTTATGGATGTTTTGGTCATGGGGCTCTGAGCCAGTGCCACCAGATATATGTATATATATATCATAGCACCCCATCTCACACACACCATGGTCTAACTGATAGCACATTGGATCACATATCACTACCACCTGAGTTCGAATCTTGATGTGTGCATATCTGAAGGGTATTTCACCTTTCACCTTTGGAGGTCACTCAACCCATTTAGTCTACCGTGTGTACAAAAGTGGCCATAAAGCAACAATCAGCATCCTCACACACACACGCTAATATAGATAATACCTTATAGTAATATAATTATTGTTTTAATTTACAGGATATCATCTTACCCCATCACTGACGACTTCATTCTTTGAATGCCTGATAAGGTATGATCTATTTATTATGTTAGTGTTTAATGTCTAGTTTTATGATATTTTCATCGTGTAGATGTTACCGTTACACTTATCCGAGACAGCTTTATGACACAAAACTCTCAAATACTTGGATACAGTCTATGTTTACATAACCGCTATGCTTATTTCTTAACCGCCACTATGGCCTAGTGAGTGAGAGTTTGTCATGCGGGAGGTCAAAGGTTTGAATCCCGGCCGTCGGACTATAGTAGGGGGAGTTTTTAATCCAACCAGGCAAGGCTTTCTCCATCGAATATGTAAATTCTAAATTAATTTAGAATTAGTCTCCATGGTGAAGCAGTAAATTACAGACCATATGCCTCTCCCTCATTTGAGGTAGATAAGCCACGTAAAATAACTGCCATTTCGGCCATTATTGTTATCAGATTATTATTATATTTTCCAATTTTTTTTACCAATAAATGAGGATGATGTTATCAATCTGTTTTTTTTTGTTGTTGCTGTGATATTCTAACCTTTGTTACTGCATTAACATATTGATGTCCTGTATTGTTACTATGACATTGTGCCCTCAAATGGTGGAGGGAGCAGCACCCAAAATTTGTCGTATTATTTTTACAGCGCGAGTGATGTTTATTTTTTCCCTGAAAAATTGGATGGAATATTGTATGTATTTAAATGGTTGCAGACATCGAGAATTAAACTTAAAGTCTGCTATTTTTTATTTCTGCTATTGGTACAATCAAGCATTTCTATGATATTGATAATGACATTCTGAAATATGACAATAATTATTCTGACATTATAGATCTCTCCGTCTCTTAGTATTTCAATGACATCTTAATCTATATTTTTACAGAGATTACATAAAATCACTTACCATTGTTTGAACATTATATGTTATTCTGATCTCTTATCTATCAAAATATAATACACAGGGTTTGCACGGGTCCTTGATAACCTGGAAAGTCCTGGAATTTGAAAATTTGGATTCCAGACCTGGAATTTTTGTAGAGGTCCTTAATAGACCTGGAATTTGGACATATAGATCTATATTTCTAATCATAAGCATACAGGAATTCAGTCAATTTGACATTGCCAGGTCCTGGAAAGTCTTGGAATTTGAGATGTCAAAATGTGTATGAACCCTCATACATTTAGTGGCAGTCACATTAATATTACTATTGCAATGCCTTTATATTTATTTTCTCTTATAAATTTCAATTCTTTTTATTTCAAACAGTTAAATTATTGTTACATTTAGCAGTGATCTGTCATCTCTAGTAACAGCGAAAGGTTTCAGTTTAAAAAACTAACCATTAACTGATCATGTTTTTATATTGCTAATTAATTGCAGTGATAAATGAAATTGTTTTTGGTGATTTTCCCATCACATTCCATATAAAACTCCTTATGACACCAAACAGATATTGGTACTATATATCTCCAATTCGGATCATTCTTGAAATAAACTGATTAATTATTGAGGTGATTTTTCCTGTTTCACACAATAATATGGCCAAATACCATCTTCAAGATAAATTTTTAGTCTTTAATTTCTCTTTGTTTGATGTTGTTCATATTCTGATTTTGACTAATAGCTAGATTCATACTTGTGAAGTTAATCCATTGTTTATCGTGGAAAGAAATGTTGCAGAAAATGTTGATTTCCTCTTTTTCCTCATTCACATTGAGTCATAAACAAATGATAATTTGATGTAGTCCTAAATAGCAGTTAATCCTATCATAATCAGTCAATGATGTTTAATGCACAAGAAAATATCAGGCCTTCACTTGAATGTATTTATTTACCACATTGTCATCGGCTCAAATTGACTTTCTTACTTTCAGCACACACATTCTTCATTGGGTCAGTGCGTCCAGCACCGGGCAATCAGATCAACACCACAGAGCAGTCGCTACACGTGGCACAATGTCACATGTCCATCGTATGAACTTGAAGGTCGAGGTCCCATAGTACCACCGAACCGCTGTAAACATGCTGCATGTCTCCATGACAACCACATCTACATATATGGAGGTAGAAATGGTGGCGTCTGTCATGGTGATATGTGGCGATATAATTTGGCTGAGAAGACGTGGGAACAGTTATCATGTCACGGTGATGTGCCACTATCACCGCAGGAACATACGATGTTAGCTTACAAGGTTATTATCAACATTCAATACAACAACAGTTGTGAACCCAGGAGAATAGCTAATAGATCTCTCACAGTTACTTCTCAATTTGTCTTTACCATAGACCATATATATTCAACCTTGAGTATCAGACAGATTGTCTTTTAGGTTATTTTAAAGGGTGTTGCTTTGAGGAAATCAGCATTTATCGTGGAAAGAAATGTTGATTTCCTCTTTTTCCTCATTCATATTGAGTCGTAAACAAATGATAATTTGATGTAGTCCTAAATAGCTTCTTTCAAAAATATGCAGAATAATTTATTTTAAAAATCCCATCAAATTGATTCAGTTAAAATACTGATGTATTATATTTGTACTTGTGACCCTATGTACTTGATACAGCAAAAAGCTTAAGAGGTGTCCAATTACAAGCTACCGCAATAGATTTCAGTGATGAAATTGACATAAAAGCCCCAAAGGACAATGAATCCATTTACTTTAGAAGCCATGACAAATATTTTTGAGGTATTATTTGATCAGCTAATTGGTTTAGACAATTAAGTCTGCTCTTACCTTGTGGTGCTTGACGTTGTTTTGCAGACTAGTTTATTATGGAAAAATATGTGTTTATGTGGCGTTGCATGTTGGTATGAACTTGTGGTTTGTTTACTTGTCATTTGTTCACAGTGACTGTGATTATATGTGAAATAACACATCTGATATAATTGTGCAGCATGGTTATGTTCTATGAAATAAGATATGTCAGTCTGCCGACAACTGTTGGAGTTAATTTCTTCAATTATCATCCAAGCTAGTTTAGTTTGTTCGTTGATAAATTTCATCAAATGTTTTTCCCTTTGGGTGATCCTTGTGCATGGTACAAATAAATCTTTTTTCTTCTATAATCTAGTATTATTTCATCAACTTATATGCAGTATATGTGATAATAATTATTGTACTGCATGAAGAAAATTAATTCTTTCCAGCCTTAGAACTATAATGGCCACTATGTATTATTGTAAATATTTGTCACTTTAAAATGCACTCTTCAGACAAAAATACAGATGGGTTTGTAATATTTCGTTAACTTTCTGTACCACGAGAGAAAACTTTGAGTCTGTTGTTAGTATTTTACTTGGGGGAAAAGTGAAAAGTCAGGAACAATGGTCAGAATGGTGTTGGCAGTCCTGAAATTTAACTGAAGTAGCCAAATGTTAATTCCAGTTCAAAGATATTTTCACTAAAATCTTCAAACTTTTGATGTGGCATCCATGTAACTGTTTCCTTTCTACATATTCGTGCATGTAATTTGTTTGATTTCTAAGGAAACTGGGAACCCAGAAAGTATATCTTTCTTATATTACAGAGCAGCTTGTACCTGTTTGGTGGTCAGTTCTGGTGTTCATATGACAATGAAGCTCCACTTTGGATTCTAGATTTAGGTATTAAAGTTAATTTTGTCCAGTAATCATCACTAAATTGATAGAATGTTTTGCTAGTTTTAAATTAAATCACTATAAGATATGTATAGATAATATTGCATCAACAAGATTATTATTTGCTATCTATTCTCCTCACCAGTTTGTTAATGTTTTAATTTTGTTTTGATGCAGAATCCTCAATCTGGAGGAGAAGCTGTATAGAGAGTGACGTGCTGACACCTGGTGGCCGGCGTGGACATACAGCTGTCATAGATCATGCTATCATGTACATCTATGGTGGATACATTGATCTAAAAGGATCAAGCAATGAACTATGGATGTTTGATTTAGGTGGGAAAAAATTACACATGATTTGACGATGTACCACGAGAATATATAGATTAGGTTTAGCCAATATTTTAAGAAGAAACCGATCTATGTTCCACATATAAGTAAATTGCTGAATTGGTTTTCAGTTATTTACTTTACAATTCGAAATTGAACGCTGCTTAGATATGAACTTTGGACCATTCTCTTGTAAGAGATCGTTTTCAATCTTCACTCTCAGGGCATTATGTATTTCGTAGTTGGCAATTATAGGCATATATTCCACAGTATTCGATCTAATCATGGATATATTACATTATATAGATGAGTCAATAGACAGACACTTGAATTAACAGTGAGTTGATGGATTTAAACTTTGGTCTCTTTCAAAACTGGCATACCATCCCATAACCTATCAATAATGCTATTCCAGGGTTTGGTTTTACATATATCACTTTTACTCCATATATATATATAAATATATATATTTATATATATATTATGTGTGTGTGTGTGTGTGTATATATATATATATCTTTATTGTTATAGATGGTTTGTGCTTGTAGAAATAATTATTATCCCATAATCTACCTTCTGTGTTTTGAAATATGACCAAAGTCTGATAGATGTATCTACTTATTATATTTATCATTTGTCTACTTTATAGTTCATCATTCTTCAAATATATTCATTTTGATAATTAATGCAGTTTTTTAATATATATATTGCTTTCTGGGGTAAATGTAGTGTATTTGATTACAATATGAGGAAGTATCCCAATTTATTAATGCTGTTTTTGTCCTGAAAGATATCAGGACAATGTCTTACAAAACATATTAGCTAGATGGTGATTTTGATCTTTATTCACCAGATAATGAGATTTGGCATCTAAGTCACAACTCGATGACAAATGAGATGCTGGCTGAAGGTAGACATGGCCACTCGGCAGTCGTCTATGAAGGTGCCATGTTTGTGTATGGAGGAATGGCCAATCTTGTTGCTAAATGTGATCTGTGGAAATACGAATTCAGTAAGTCTCACAGCATGTTATCACCTGTATGTCTTTGTTTCACAGCATTGCTGATATAATTAACATGTCATCAGTGTCAAGTTTCTTGTCATTTTTTGTTATGTGCAGGGTTCCCATACGTCCTGGAAAATAACAAATTCATTTTCTAGGTTCTGGAAATGTCCTTGGATTTGATAAAATCAGGGGATAAAATAACGATTTATGGTAGTACCATCCATTAAGACGACCTAAAAATCTGAACTTTTCCCTGCAGTATTACTAGGTGATGTTTTGATCGCAGGAAATAGTTTTGTTTTCATAATTCGTTATTCGTACAAATGTGTTTTGTATACTGTCAATAGATCAAGGCAAATTATAATGATCATTTGCACAAACTGTTAGCGCATACTTAAATTAACGGCATGATTAAACATTGAATGAACTGCATACGAAGTCAATGACTTAGAAAAATTAGACATATTGACGTTTAATGTCAGTTACTACTGAGCCTTTGATGGTATGTTTTGGTCACTAATGCCGCAAAAACTGAGACAATGTAAATAACTGGTATATGCGGTCAGTTAGTAACTAACTCTCTATTGAAAATAAATTAATTAATCAGTATTTATCCCTGATTAGTATAAATATGCCCAGACAAAATATGTATATGCCAATATGGCGACACCCTAATGTCTATGCCATCAAACGAATGAGATACGATGCTCATGGGTTTGGAATGTGTGGGTACGAGTTGTCTTGTTACCGATTCTACTTTCAAATTCAAAGTCGTGAAATGGGCTACTGAGTCCAACAACATTTATCCATAATTACAAAAATCTGATAATTCACATATAAATATTTCTTTTCATTATAAAGCCATGTATAATTATCATCAACTTGTTTCACTTCTATTTTCACTTCATGACGATTGATGTCCTTTTGCATCTAGATCTAAACTAGGGTCTAGACGGCTGCTAACACATGAGATTTTTTCTCCCAATGACTGGATTTCTTTACACTAAAATAGCACAGGCCATTAAGCTGACCCCCCCCCAAAAAAAAATAAGGGTCAAAATGTTGACACAAGGTATCGACTTAATGGCTGGTACCTACAGTATAGGAGAAAAAAAGTATCAATACATAGTCTTGATATCCCATTTTAGATAGAAGTGGGTGAATCAGACAGGTAGAAGGGATGAAGAGGAGGCTGTATTATAAGAATGTCAATAACTGATCATACATTCAATAAAATGAAAACCCTCTTTTGCATGTATCTGTATTTACTTACCTTTAGATCTTGTATACTTTGTACTGGAAATAGTAATTTTGTCCTGGAAAAGACTTGGAAAATAATATTTCCTTGACTGTGGGAACCATATATGTGTCTGTTGCTTAAGCTTTGGCTTTTGGCTAGATTTGAGTAACTCTTATTTGATGTTCTGGTTTTTAGAGTAAGACTAGGTGATGATTTTTATTTTTTATTTCTTTACTATCACATGTTTTGGTTCAGCTTCTTGCCAATGGAGTAGGATTAAGTCACGTCCAAGTCCTCCAGCGTTGAAGGGCCACACAGCTTGCGTTATAGCTGACCAGATGTTGGTGTTTGGTGGAACTAGTCATGGATCAATGCTTAACACATTGTGGTGTTTTCACTTTGGTAAGACACTGATTGTAGTGCATCCTCTCTTTTTCACCCGCACAAAATATATTTCCAACTGTAATGTGCAAATGAATAATTTTATTTCTAGAATAATCTTGTATTAGGTTAATACTAGAAGAATCATGCATGGACTTATTAACCCTTTCTGTAACTGTTTTAAGTACTTTCGTCATACCTTCTATAAGCAATTTTGATATGATTTCCATGCTGTACTCATGGCTGTGATCTTTGGATATATGTATCAGAACCACAAGAGCTTCCACAGCCATATATTATATATATAATTTACACAAACAGAGAGTTATTTATCTATGTAAACTTATGGTTCTAGGTAGCAGAAAGCACACTTATGAAGATCCACTTTGTTCTCAGATATGAGAATGACTTGGGATACTTGGTCACAGTTTGACGATTTGAATATAGGGATAATCAATTTAGTGACAAGTAATTCCACTTTATGTGTATCTGGAGATACATAATTACAAAATAGTATCAACAGCAGCTCTGTTGCATTAAGCCATTCAATAACTGGATAATCTGCTCATTAGTGATAACTTCTGATTTATGTTAAGTCTGAAGCAGCATTTAGATTAACTGATTTGCTATTAATCAGTGGCGTCACAGTGTGGGATTTCTTGTGTCATTTGCATGCTATTTTTGTGGGTCTCACAAGAATCTTGTGTGGGAGAATCTTCTACAATAGTACAGCTGCTTGTCTGTGATGTTGTTTTCAGATATGAGCACTACATGACCTACAAGAACTTACAAGAATTATCAAAAACTGAGGTCTGCTGACAAATTTTCACCAACAGTACACAATAATATATGGCTCATGTTTTTATAGTTTTCTGTGATAAACTGTTACAATACATGTGCAGTAGCATTTGTGGTTAAGTGTAGCAGCACAAAAATGATAACCTTAAATAGTTTACCAGAGTTTTACAAAATGAAGAGAAACACCAACAAAATCTTAATATTTAGCATATTTGAGATAAAAACTTAGGGGGTGGGATGGAGACATATTTGTGATTTAGTTAATACATATTTTGGTTAATTAAGATTTGGTTATTCATAAGTAAAGTGTATTATGCTTTATTCAGAAAAAAAACTAAATTAGCTTCTCCTGGTTTGATTGTGTTAGTCTTTGACTTATTGATTCAATATCCTCAACATTTATAATTCTGGATAGTATTATAGATATCTGCTTATTATAATGATATGATCTGTTAATATTAACATTATATCTTACGCCTTTATTTTTCAGAATATTGACGATTGTTTGTGCTAATGATTCATATAAATTAATTTAAATCTTCATGTTGTTGGCAATATAAATAGTTGAATATGTTCACATACTTGCATGTTATCACTGAAATCGAGTTGTTATTATAGTTTGATATGTTTTATCTTTTATAATACTAATAGTGTAATTTTTCTGCTTGTATCCGTTTCATTAATTCGTAACAGGCTCAACTTCATGGTGTAGGATATCAACGCGTGGCATCTCCCCACCAGCTTCTCTACAACATGCAGTAGTGGCGGTCATTGCACGAGTGCATGATGCCACCAACAGCCATGAGCGTGCTTCTTCGCATCCACAATTACAGGCGGGGAAAGACTTGGCAAAGTGTTTTGAAATTCGTCCTTATTCTAGTCCTGCAAGTTTGACAACACACAAAGTTATTGAAACTGAACTATCGGCATTTTTTATGAAGAACAAAATCACGCCATCAGAATCGCCTCCGAATTATGAGAGAAATAGTTATATATTGAGGGGTTCTCCAGAGTTTTGTTTACCACAGGATACTGCTCCAGACTGTGTTCAACTAACTAATAATGTTCTAGAGAGGAATAAACAGCCATCTGGTATTAAAGAGTCAACTGTTTGTGATTTAACAGATAAGATAATTTCTAGTGATGGCACTATTCCTGACCTTGAACAGACAATTTCTCAAACATTTGTTAAATGCAAGGATGCTGATTTAACTAGTCCCATGACTTATGCATCTTGTGGCCTGACTAACGGGAACACGGTCAAGGTCGGAGAGACCATGAGGCACAGAGGTAGACACATTTCCAATACTCAATATAAATATGAGACATTATTTGAAGATGTCCCAGAAACCAATACTGCATTTTGTGGAGATGGCCCTGAGAAAGATTTTGGCAGCAGAGTGAGATGTTTCTCTGATGCAGAAAGCAACTTGTTAACTCATTCTGCGACACTTGCTGATGATCTGAAGCTTGAAGATATAGAAGACGATGATACTCTAAGCAGTTTCTATCTAGGTGGAGTCACTAACCAGTATATATTCAATGATTCATTGGCTAGTTCCAGTGATATTCTGAACCTCAGTAACAGCTCCGAGACAACTCAGCTGGTCAATTCTGAAAAACCACACAGACCTAACCAACCATCAAAGAAATCGCATACTCCCATAAAAATACAATGTTTGTCACCTACAGACAGGTCTCGTTCATTAGACAGTTTGCCGTATGGTACAACAAACCCACTTTTGGGATTATACAGTGACCACCAATCTTCTAGTGTGGATGAACTTAGGAATGTTCGTGAGGATGTCACACACTGTATATCTTGTGACAGGTCAGATAATGATGATGTTTTAGTAAATAGGCCCAATGAAGGAAACACTCATTCCTTGACTCACAAAAATGTTCATCCGGTTAATATGCTGAATAATAATGATCCATCTAGTGCCTGTACGGTGTTCTTAAACCCATGCTATTTTAACGATTTTGATCACGAGAAGGACATTGATATTGGGATGCTGAGCTTAGAGCCTCAGATTGGCGATATTTCGGATAGAAAAATGAACATTTTCTTGATGTCAGAGGACAGGTGGTCAACGTGCCAGGTGTGGAATGGAAAGGAACGGAATGGAAAGTTAGAGACGTATATTGGTATGGAAAATATGCAGGGAGAAACAATCAAAAGGAAATCATCAAAATCACACACAAGGAGATCTGTCTCACCGAGAAGTACAACACCTGCATTAATACCTGCCTTACCAATGGTAAGTAAAATTTCTTCCTCTATATAAACCCCAACAGTGTTAATATCAATGCAGTGTGGCAGCATCATCCCATGGGCACATGGATGTTTGGCCCACATGCGTCAGACAAACATCTTCAAACACGATACCAATATACATTCTGTTCTGATGTATTGATTACATTTCGTTACTGTAATTGTGTGTTCCTAAAGTAGTGATGGCAGTGAGTGGGCGCAATGATTAGAGACGGACTAGTGATGTACCACACTTGGGAATAACGTCACATTCGCCGGAAAATATTCGAATGATATTCGTTTATATGGCTGTGAAATTTTGAATCGGATCGAATTGCGGGAAAATGTTCGATGTTTCGAACACGAATTATGTATTTGTCTGATCCTTAGTATATATACAATCAGTATAGCTTTTTTTGTTTGTTTTAATAAATATAATATAATATATATATATATATATATATATATGTATATATATATATATATATATATATATATATATATATAATTATTTTATATAGGCACTGGTTTAATGTGCTAAATGTTAGCTTATTTAAAGTGCCAACTTTACTACTAGATCTTGAGCATTGCTCTTGAGATATATTTAGAGAGGTGTAGATTTTATAATTGTGTTAAGAGTCTTGATTTTTGGGTAAAGTTTTTAAGCCAATATTTCTATTTCTATTTATAGTTCGACCAACAGAGAGAGTTCTATATGTATATACTTGGAGGGCAGACAGCTGAGTGTAAGAGGTTTGGTTTCAATCCCATTAGTCTGTGGCAACTGACTGTCAGATTAGGTATGACGAGAGAGAGAGAGAGAGAGATGGTGTTTGTCTGTGTGTGTGTGTGTGTGTAAGAATGGGGGGTTGCAAGCATTAAAAAGTATCCTCAACACGAGGTAGTCCGCTCAAAATACCAGGTAGATAATAAAATATAATAATGGAGTATAATAACAAACTGTAAGATCAGGATAATAATATTGTGTGTTTCAATATTCTTAAATCTTTTTATAAAACGCAGGTGCTTGTGTCAGTTACCAGTTTCTTAATGAATAATTAAGTATAAAACAGAATAATTATATATATATATATACTTGTGTATAAGATAAGGTTTTAATCCTTGAACCCCCCCCCCGAACTGATCTTATACACAAGTCATTCCCAAAAAACTGTCATGTCTAGTTAACAATAATAGGTACAATTTGTTTTATGTTTAGGTTAGATCTACTCATGTTTCTACTAAACAGTTCAACTTAATTCACAATTATCAGTGACAGTTTTGTATTTTAATTTGATGTTTAAAACAAATAAAGCTCTGAGTACTGCTACTACTACTAGCAATAATTAACAATTTCAGCTTGATTAGTTGTCTTCATAGTTCGTTTTATGCATAAATATAGCTGATGTCTTTACCTGTGAAATCAGTTGTACATACACCTATCAGCATATATCTACCATTAGTTCACCTATCAACATATATCTACCATTAGTTCACCTATCAGCATATATCTACCATTAGTTCACCTATCAGCATATATCTACCATTAGTTCAATGTTTTTGATAATTTCAACATGCCAGGTCAAAATGAAAATGCCATTTTTCTGAAAATAACATCTTTTAAAGGTTTTAAATTCTGCCTCGTCTTATATTCAAGTTAGGCAATTTCTCACGATATTGTCTGATATATTAACCCTGTCTTATATACAAGATCAACTTATACACAAGTATATATGATATATATATATAGGATATAGATAATGCACAGTTTTCATTATTTACTGGATCACTGTCAAACAAGATTGTGCTAACTCCAAGATTTTTCAGGATATCTTTTAATAATTATTCTAATAACATTAAAGGAACATTTCACATTCATTTCAAATTTTCAGGACTAGCACAAATATGTTCACACAAATAGTAAGTAATATCTAATTATGAACATGAGTAATTACGTATGAAATAATCTAAACTGTTGGCAAATCTACCGTAATTCTTCTGTGGATGCCGCCATTTTTAAGCCAGATGCAGACTGGATACTCCTAAAGTCTGATGTCAGTTAATACAAGTTATTTGTGTGATCTGGTTTTAACAATGTAAACAAATATCAGCCAAGCACATAATTTTGGAACAAAAGGTACTTATGGATATAACATAATTGTTGATCCAAACAGTCTCACCAGTTACTGAAATGGCTAAAAAAACAATAAAGTGATATTCTTTATATGAAGATTGTTCTGTATTTTTGTAACAAGAAGCATCAGATCGGTTTAAATCAACTGATGACTTGATTCAATTAGCAAATTGGCAGTAGTTTGTGGGTTGAGTTGTCTGTGACCTGACTTGATCTGGATCGAGACAGCTACATGATCTTTGCGCCGGTTGACATCGGAGCACATGACTTTTCTTCTACCGACTAGGCGCCTCCGTGGTCTAGCGGTAGCGTGTTGGACCACAGATCACTACCAACCGTGTTCGAATCTCGGCGTGGGCATATCTGAAGGTTGTTTCATCTTTGACATCATTCCATTACCTTTGGAGGTCGCTCGGCCCATTTGCCTACCATGTGCACAGAACTGGCTCTAAAACACCAATCAACCTTCTACCCACCATATGTTCCGGCGTTCAAGGAAGTTGTAATGGTTAGCCTCCAGTAATTGGGATTATTTTCTTATATCTGTGATATCGGGTAGAGTTTGTGATGATTAATGGCCAATTATTATTGATTAGTTTTATGACAAATTATCTAAGAGTGAACACTTCCTTTAAGTGCCAAAATTGACCTGTATTAAAACAGGTAATTACCTAATTATCTGACACAGAGCATTGTGTTAGCTTTTATTAAAAATTATTACTCTGTGATAGAGTATATTTCAAATTAAATAATGATATATATATATATATATATATATATATATATATAAACAAAACAACAACAATACAAACACACACACACACATCAATTAGCCATCAATCTGCATCAATTTTAAGCCAACACGAGAATAATTATTTAACTGTTATGTCAATATATTTTTAGACAGCTAAGTTACATTTATGACGCCTCTGTGGTCTAGCGGTAGCATGCTGGACCACAGAACACTACCACCCGTGTTCGAATCCCGGCGTGGGCATATCTGAAGGTTGTTTCGTCTTTTACTTCGTCTCATTAAAGTGGCCGTAAAACATCAATCATCATCTAAGTTACATTTATAATGAGCCCTGTCTGATCAAGGTTCCAAATTTACCAATTCCAATTCCATTTTTACCTACTCTTTTTACTATTAGTAGGTACTCCAAATACCTACTTGGAATACCTACTCCGAGTAGTTTATATTCCAAGTGGGATTGTCACGGAAGAAATATTTCTGAATAAACAATTAAATGGTAAATTAATTTGTGGATTTATTTTTTGTAGCAAACTTCAATTCCAAGACAGTTCCATTTTTTTAAATGAGCAATTCCAGAATTTGAATTGATGGGCAATTGCTAAATTGAATTGACCCCTAAACCCTATCTAAATCTTATAATAAATAAATATATTTATAGCATATATATATATATATATATATATATATATGATCAAAATACACTTACACTGAAGTTTTTGTTGATTTTAATTTATGTTTATTTATGATTGCATTGAAATATTGAAATAATTAACTGAGATGCAATCAGCACATCATCAGCCTAGTTGCTAAATGAGATGTTATTTATGAACGCATTGATGTACGAGATGGTTGCATGTTATCATCTCACATGACAGTGATAGAACCATTGGTTTAATATGTAAGCTAACTTAATGAACAGTTCATCACCATCTTATACCCACCATACAGAAGTAAATATTTAGCATTAGAAAAATATTTAAAAACTAAGAGGTTAAGCACAACGGTCACAGGTTCGAACCCGTAAGAGATCGAAACTTTTCCAGGGATTAATTTCTCGGCTCACTACATCGTGGGTGGCTGACCACGTTAAATGGTGCTGCCGTCTCCACTGAATTATTTAAAATAAAGGGGGACGTTAAAAGCCCCCTGAGGACTCTGGCAGTGACCACCTTCAGGTTATTTCGGCTCCATCTTTCCGTACTGCTCCCCTGTAAGTGGTGGGGGAGGAGGTTTCTCAACCACTCCAACATAGAGGCTGTGCTGATTAAGTGACAGTCTGGGGATTCTCCCCGAACAACAAAAACATGATATGTATGTGAGTGTTATTATTTAATATTTAAGTATAAAAAATTAAATGGACATACCTGTGTTAGCTGGCTTGTGTGA
The DNA here is from genome assembly GCA_025642065.1 of Paralvinella palmiformis. Lineage (NCBI taxonomy): Eukaryota > Metazoa > Annelida > Polychaeta > Terebellida > Alvinellidae > Paralvinella > Paralvinella palmiformis. The sequence continues at coordinate 546,760 of JAODUP010000161.1, forward strand.
TATAGCCCGGAAATTTACCCATTTCCCGCGATGAATTTATAATACAACAAATTAATCCAAAATAACATGTCATATTAAAGATTAGTTTTAATAGATCATCGTGTTATCAGTCGTTGTGTTTATCCTATAAATTATAAAATGTTTAAATTTTCATCTACAATACCACTGACCAACCTGAATTGTAATAAACGATTTGTATGTCATCCTTTTAAGTTGAGCCCTTCGCTATATAGGTCATACTATGCGAAGGTGGCTCTTCGGTTTAACTGGTAGCATGTTGGATCACTGATCACTACCACCCAGTTCGAATCTCGGTGTGGACATATCTGAAGGGTGTTTCATTTTCTAGTTTCCTTCATTACCTTTGGAGGTCACTCAGCCCATTTAGCCTACCATGTGCACAAAGGTAGCCATAAAGCATCAATCATCATCAATCATCATCACCTTACTATGCGTGAGTGTGGGTTTGTGTTTGTGGTGTAATAATGGAAAAAACTCGCATCTAAGCAATTAATTGTATAATTTTAAAAAAAACGTCAGTGTTATATTACAGTATTTTACTTGCTTATATTTTCAGATAGACCATAGACAGAGATCACATGACGATACCGATGAGAACGACACTAACTAAACATCATATTAATATTGTCATAAGACATGACACTAACTTACTATAGATTCTCTCTTATTAACTCAGGTTTATCTCAGGATAATTAGGTTATGTATTTAAAAAAAGGACTGGTAGACATTTGTCAGAATGTTAGCACAGTACATGTATATATAAACGTGCGTATGTGTGTGTATGTGTATATGTGAGTTCATTTGGATACATACAGCCAAATGAATGCACACACACACACACACACACTGAGAAAATGATTTTGTACTTAAGATTCAAATTATACCTGGTTTATGTTGATATTCCATTAATTTCATGTTAAAATGTTGTTTTCTGGTAGATCAGAATTCTGTCATTACATAGAGTAAACATAAAATTTATGAATAATTTGCAAGTCATTGATATTTGTATACTCGGCGCCTGAATAATGACTTGTTCGACATACTTCATCTTTAAATCTTTACATGGAGATCCATTGCTATATATAAAATCACTTTTATCCTGTATTATAAACACTAGTCTAAGTTGTTAGCCATTGTTTGACATTAAACCCCCCGAAGCTGTGATAGATATGTTCAATGTATATACGTTTGTAAAACTGGCGAGTATTGCGGGTAAATTACGCCACGAACATGGTAATAGTTACAGTATTAATAATGTTTAGGAACTTCACCTGGAAATGACATTTCTGTCCTTTATGTATAATATATGATAACATATCTCTGGATCTGATTTATTTCAAGGCAGACTAGAAAGAGCTGTTTAGTAACCATAAAAGATGGGAATCAAAAATATTTTGTATTTTATTAGTCTCAAGTCTTTGCAATGTTTTCGTATTTTTATCTATGTTTTGTACTTTGTTGTTATGCCTTTCTGAGATTGTTTACCTACTGGGAAGTTTATCATTTTTTGATGAGAGTTATTAATTATCTGGCGTTGTCGTTTACGATCCTTTTTTAATATTGGTTTTTTCTTAATCTTGTTCATCTCCTGATGTGTGATATTGTCTGTGATTACTGATTAAATATTTCTATATTTGTGTTAATAGTTTGTCTTCATAAACTACCTCCAGTTTCAATTAGGCATTGAATCAGGAATATCTATAAGTTGTCTCATTATTAATAATAATGGCTGAAATGGCAGTTATTTTACGTGACTCAGACAACCTCAAATGAAGGAGATGCACATATGGTCTGTAATTTACAGCTTCATTACGGGAACTAATTCTACATAAATTCTGAATTTACTATATAAAGAAGACCTTCCCAGTTGGCTGGTTGGATTAAAAACTCCTCATACTATAGTGCCAAGGCTGGGATTCAAACCTCTGACCTCCCAAGCAGCATGTGCATAACCATGGATAAATAGTCTAACACTCTACCCAATTTGATTATTAATTAATATTTTGATATTTATCTTTATATAGATAAACATAACATACAAATATGTACTACAATAAATCAAACTTTTTTATGTTTATCTGATATTCCCTGTCATTGGAAAAGTAGTGAGTGCATATATCTATATCTGTGTGTTTCTCTGAGAGGCCTATTTCCTTTTGCAAACATGACATCGAAATCTTCATCTCCCTTTGTCATTGGTGATACACACATATCACGTTGATTTTGAGGATCGCATTCTAGATGTAAATTTTTGCTATATGAGTTGTAATAAGGTGTTTTTTCTGTTTGATAATTTGGGTAGAAGCAACAACTCCAAAGTGCATGCATGAACTCTTGTGATGATTGTTTGAAACTGAGTATGGCCTGTTTTTCACTGATGTGATTCGTGGACAAGATAAAAGCATTAGTTTTGTTTTAGATGGTTGACTGATTGAAGAACAGCAGCCTACAAGTTTGTTTTAGAACAGCGTTAATGATTTTTAAGCATGACCATCTTAAATCAGCATGTATTTTACAGTTGGGTGGGTGGATGGTGGACTAAGCAAGTTATTTATTTTCAATAAAAAGTATATATGTAAATGTGGAGATTAGAGAGCCTGTTGAGTATCAGTAAATACACAGGCATTGTTACACCAAGAAAGGAGTTTCCATGCAGGTGACAGCCAAGTTTCAAGGCAAACTATTCCCAACAAGAATTGTGCAACTGTCAGGTAGGCAGTGTGGGGAATAAATTCATGCAGCCTTAATTTTGATTTATTTATATTATAATAATAAATATTATGCGAGTTCTGTAAATAACGACCAACTTTGAGGTTCATTTATTCATCCATCATCACATATTTCTCTATACTTGTGTAGGTTATCAGAAATTGAATAAAGCATTAAACTGTTCCATTTGACTGTTTGAAGCTGTTAAGACAAAACATTTGATTAAAATTGACTGTACTTCAGAACTAGCAATAATATTATTTATGGTCTGGACTATGAGATATAAAAAAGCTAATTAAGCAAACTGATTGCTTTTCCTCAGTTAACAAGAAAGATCAGAAGATGATGATGAGTGCAGATAAACTTCTTTCAACAAAGACTACTAACATGGTGGGCACTAGAATATTCTCCTTTGCATGTTAATCAAGTTTGAAACTGTTCTATTGTTTGAATATATTGGGAACTGCAGTCACCAGGAGGGTAACAGTGATGTTGATAAAATGGCTCAATTAATTGTTCACTTTTATTGACCTTTAATTAATGTTGACCTATCATTTTAGCCTACTGGTATGTTAATTAATTGGCAAATAGATCCTTTTAGGTAAATGCCCTAATACTATCCAGTCAACCATGTAATCTTTGAACAAATGCCATTAACCTTGACTAAGTACTCTATCTGAACTCCATGAGTGAAGACAGTCTAATAAAGATGTTTTTAACTTGCTATTTAATAATTCCTGGGTTTTTTTCTAGGCCAGAGGAAAGATGTACAACCAAGTTCTATCTCCATCAGGTTAATTTAATATAATTTATTGATGCATAACATAAGAAAAGCTCTTTTAAAATGTCTCGTGCTATTTATGTTTGGTTGAGTAATATCTGACCTGACAACTGTACTGTAGTAGGTCCGAGTAATTTGGATGAAACAGCTAAATTAATTCTTTGTTTATGTCAACATTAATATTAATATAAATGAAATATTTTTCTTGAGTTTATAGGTGACTTTTGCAATAAGTCTCATCATGTCTACTATTCAAACTTAATATCTTTGGCCTTTAGTGGTACTAAAGGAAACCATTTTTACATGTGAAGCCTGAGACATGTAGATTACTTGTTCAAAACATATTCCTTCATTGTACTATTTGTAGCTAACAGGTGTTCATGGCTAATCATTATCCTTCCTGTGTTTCAGTATGCCAGGATGGTTATTTGTTTTGAATCTAATCTCTTGAAACTTTTGCTTTTAGAAACACAGTTAGATGCATGTACCATAATGAATTATCACCTCAGAGTTCGTTAATTGGCACTACTTTTAATACAAAATATATATATTTCATGTCTAAATCTAATCTGTAGCTTACAAGAAACTATCGGATGTTGTTTCTGATGTTCCCAATTACCATCATCACACAACATCCAGGTAAAAATCATACACAAAATATATACAATTAATTTTAACACACACACACACACACACACACACACACACACATATATATATATATATATATATATATACATAAACACACACACATTTAAATAGTTATCATTTATATCACAAATGCTATAACCACATCAATATATTCAAAACTGAGTTGGACAACTGCTAGCCTTAAAAAACTGCATTATCAAATACTATTTTATATCCAATAATAAACTTTTTTCCATTGCTGTTTCACAGAACAGACGAATTCAAGATTACACAACTGGAGAAGGAGATAGGAGAACTGAGGTAAGAAGTAAGGAGTCTTTGTCGCAAATTCTGCAAGTTGACATAAGCTTCCAGTTCCTCTGCTACACCAGCTGTGGAAGATCCATTGAGCTGTGTTGGTCATCTTGGATCTGACCATATTATGGAGGTTACAAAATCATTTACTTATTGAAAAAATGTGTTAAATGTTTGGAGCAACTATGAACTGCTCTGAACCAAAACATATTGGCACACCTCCAGTTCCTTTGTCATATCCAAGTGTGCTTTGGTAACTCCAAAACTATTTGCTGAAAAAAGTTCTCTGTAGGGCAGGAAAATGAAGCTAAAATTATTTGTCTAGCTCTTCTTTTTTTAAATAATTGGTACTGTTACACATTTCACTGTTTGCACATTTTGTTGTTTCACTGTCTACAAATGTTTTTATATGGTTTACATAATTAATTACATCATACATTACTTTGGGTACAGTTATATAATAATAATAATATGTGACTCAGACCTGTATCAATCCAGCACACATCTCAACGTCCAAGGGAGCATACAATGCATGCGGCCATTACAGGCACAAAGTGTTACACAGACACATATCCATCACGTCCTGTCAGGTTCTCATTTCTAACTGAGTGAACCAGTAGCCACCTGACAGCATCCAACAGCTCAGGATCCTCAGACCTGCAACCGTTTCAGTTACAAATCCTATGCTCTAACTAACTGTGCCATCACGACTTGAAGTTATATATTTATCTAAATCTATGATATACATCAATGTCAGTATTTCCCACGTAATTTTGAAATTTCCAGAAATGTATTTACATTAGTTAAACAAGTGTTTGTATCTAGATGAAATGGTTACCAAGTAAGAGTTTTAAATAAGTAACATTCAGGTTTCTATTTTATTTTTGAACTGATAGCATTTTGATTCTTAATTTTGTTTGCTTTGTATTTTAAAAGCTAGTCTTGTTGATCTAATGTCATCAATTATAAACATTGTTAAGTAACATACTATATTCCTCAGCTGAGCTCCCAGGTTTAGTTGAGTTCTGAAACAAAAGTTTAAGCCAATTGAATTACATTTTATTTTCATGAGAAATTGTTGTTACCTGCATCAATTTATGGTATAATAAATAATGACATTAATGAGTCTAGAGTTTACCATTTCCCGAAGTGTGGAAATGTTCAGTAAATTATCCCATATATTTTACTATTTTTTAATTGTTTTTCAATTGTTTATGAACAGAGCACCAGTTCATGAACAGTGGCTCAATTGTCTATTAACTGCTCATGGACTGCACCAATTGTTCATGAACTATTCATCTGTATTATTTATGAACTGTTAATATACACTTCATAAGTATTGAGTTCGTGAACTGTTCATGAATGTTGTAGTTTCATGAATAGGTCCATTTCATGTTCAAGAATAATTTATTAATCAGTAACTTGCGTATCCCTTTACTGTACAATGTCTGCTTTGAAGAATTCAAATGGCTCCCTTAATTGCCAAATACCCGATTTAATTCGCCATGTAGCGCTGATCCGATTTCCGGGGTGTACACCCATCTCACAGTGCTATCAGGATCACAAATTATAGCCAAATCGAATACGCAGTTCCAACTAAATAAGTGACTTGTACAGCTTAATTTTGCTTTGTTTTGTTTATGATCGAGGAATAAGTTCACAGAATTGCATACACACTGCTTAAGTGTAAGTATTAAATGTATTTTCATGATTTTGAATGGATAAGAAACATAACATGCATCGGCATCTGCTTTTCATGATACACCGGCTCTAACCAGAGCATGGCGCCCGCCTGGGTCCGTCGATCTCGGCCCGTCGACCTCGGCCCATGTCGACTTCGGCCCACGTGGATCTCCGCCCAGGTATTCCAAGCGATTAACATTAAGATAGTTGCTCACACCATAATGCCAATGGGCCGAGATCGACGTTGGTATCACAAATATATGTTGATTTGGTCCCATATTGCATTAAAGTGTTTATTGTAGATGCGTGTTTGTTTGTCGCCGATCTCGGCCCATGTGAATTAATATATATATATATATATATATATATATATAATATATATATTCATATGGCCTACAGTGTAGTCTATTGGAATAATATAAATATCAAACGGTTTATTTTGTATAATAGTACTGAGTAACAGCCCAGCGGGGACACTACGTATTATACACGTGAATTCTACGTAATTCATACACGTAAAAATTAAGTATATTTTTGATGAACTATATGTTAGTTGAATCTACGTAATTTTTTCTACCTGAAATCTACCTCTAACTTTACACGTGAAAACTACGTAGAAATTACGTACTGATTTGCACGTAAAATTCACGTGGTAAAATTTACAATGAATCCAACTCGTACTACTATTCATGCAATAATACAAAAATATAATAAATCACAATTTATTTAATAAAATTAAATGTTTTAAATCGTATTATCAACAATGTTAAGATGAAACTTAAGACAGACTAAGTCTAATCTACATGACATATTGCAGGTATAGCACCTGTCTAAATTGAAAGAATGAAGAATTTAACTACAATTAATACATCTACATAAATAAAGATATAAGCACATATTGACCAGATAATTTTTAGTATTTCACAATATATCTACAAATTAAGATTTTTTTGGGAAACCTTTAACATCAGTAGCACCAGCAATTAACAAGATAAATTTTAATGTCACAATAAATGTACATACATTGAATTAATCTTATTATACATCCAAAACAAATAAAAACAAGAGCTCTGGTGATACAGCTCCGTTTCCCTGTAATCTAAGTATTCTGTGATATTTGATAGAGGTCAATTAAATACTTGGGTCCCAATTTGATTTAATTGCATATTCTAGCTAACTGCTGGTACGATAATCCAAGGCTTAACACAACATTTTCTTTGAGAAACAGTGAGTACACAGCCAAGCCAAATATGTTGAAAAAATCAAATTATTTAGTGATTTTGAGAAAAAAATGTCAAGGTTAATCTTTTATGTGACATGCACAACTACATGTAACTGTTGGCACCATTACCTGAAGTTGATAACAAAGATTTCTACGAGACTTACCCAAAGACTATTTATAACAAGACGTGTTACTTCGCGTATTAATATGGGACGCCATTTTGATTTCATGGAGCGTCAGGGCCCTAGCGACCGGAGGTAGATTGTCACGGACAGCTCCCTTCGTTAGCATGGCGCCTAATGGCACTGGTTCATTCTGCGCCGCTTTCGGCTGCAGTAACAGAAAAAGTATGCACAAATAAAGACATCCCCGAAAGGAAATGAAAGCTAGTGTAAACATTTGATATGATCTAGCTTTAAAAAAATAAAGGATATTTAAAAAAATAAGCATAACAATTTGAAGTAGACACGCCCCTACTTGACATGACCCAAGCAGTAGGACCAAGCAGGATCTATCTAGATCTATATTTGTTACCAGCACCTGAATTAGTACTTGAATGTTCAGCTCATTGCTTTAATTGGTATACTTCTCTTCATAACTTAAATGCATATCAAATCAAATTCTTTAACCAACTTGAAAAAAGGAAAACACATTGTGTATGCACTTAGTCATTATTTGACAAAGTATTGTTCTGTTTCAGTCCTTGAAGTTCTATGATGATGAGATACCATGTAAACAGGCCAATCTCTTGGTTACAGATTTACTGGTGTTATCTGTTACATTAGTCAATGCATGTGTCTATTACATCTCTGGGTATATTCTGTCTAACTTTAAATAGTTCATTGATCTGGACTAAATGTCATATTTTTGTAGTAGTGGTTGTTTAGAGCTGGAAGCAATTTGGGTTATTCTGTCCATTTGATAACAAATGACTGATTGTAACTATAGATGAACCCGTGGCACAATATATTTGATGCCGCTTATTGTATGAAAGTACTAATTTCTCTATCTCTACCATGTTAACACAAACATAAACATTGTTAATATTCCATGTATATTCTTTGTTCTCAGCTGGACAGCCTATATTGCATGGTATATATTATTGACGTGTAGACTTTAAATGAACTTATAATTTTTTTAGTTAATATATGATAAACGGACATGATAAATATATGGTGAATTGTGTTACGGTTGCGTTATAATAGCTGTATATATAATTATGTGTCTATATCCAAATAAATAAAAATTTATGGACTATGATAATCTGACATGATGAAATTATGTTTGTATGCATTTACCTCATATATACCTAACTGTTTTCATTAAAAAAACTACGCCTTCCACACACAAAGCTGTGAAATAACCTAAACCATGTTCAATTATTTTCTGATCAGCTGTCAAGTGATCGCAAATTCTAGGCTATGAATTAATTGACTGGGCTGTGAAATCACTTAATTATTTATTTACAGTTTCAGAGCTTCGTTTCCTTCAATATCATGTGTGCACAATTAAACTGTTTATTAATAAAAGAGTATGTGATCATGTAACATATAGTACTTGTATTGGCAATTCATTTCAACCATCGCACATATGTACACGATCACATGTGGACAACCAGAGAGCTTTTGTTTATCTGAGAAATACCTCCGGTCGCTTGAGGCGCCACTGGTTCAAAATTCAACATGGCGCGCAAGAGTAAAGCCTCTCTGTATTTAAGCTCTCTGACTTAACTTCCTTTTGACAAAGATATATAATTATAAATATTCCATTCAAACACATTTACAAAAGTAAACACCAGTAAACTATGTAGTGCACACAATTTGCATAATTTGGGCTGTGGACTCGTAGATTTATTTATTAATTAGCAACAAATCACATTATATCTATGATATATATATATATAACGTTATTATTATCACACACAACATTATCATCGTGTTTTGAACATGGAAATTTGAACTCTTCTCACTCGCTAGCACTAGCAGGTGCATCATCTTCTTTCCTCTCCTCCTGTTCCATAGATGACCCTGAATAGATATGATAATTAACTTGTAAATTAGGAATACCTCAACAACAATTGATTGACACGAAGGGTTTATTATTTACTATGTACTGACAACATGCAGGAAGCCAAGAATTCTCCTCACTGACCTCAGATAAGTATCTATAATTTAACAGAACTTTTCCTCATAAACAAATACATAATTACTCGCCTGTGACATAACTGTGGTAGGTTGCCTCTTACAGGGTAGTTCTTTCTCATCAATGATCAAAGGATGTTTCTACAGTTGTTTCATTGCGAGATGTATGCACTCTCCCTCTAGTCTATAATGATAATCATGACATTTGAATCAATACTCATAAATGTAATTAATAACCAAGTACAATTTGATTATATTAGCATGTAACGATTACAAAAGGATGACTAGATAATGGCAAAGGAGCATTTGTTTTTTTCGCAGTTTGAATTGTTAGATCTATAATAGATCTACAAGGAGCAGCTTTTAATATTTGTTTTGTCCTCGGGTTATTCGGGGATTTTGTCCTGATTCCCATATATATATATATTTTTTTCTCACTTAATTACCACCTTAATATCGTTAACATATTGTTTAATATACCTACCGATTATCATGGATTTATCAGAGGTTCAATGAAACCGCCATATTAAAAACATCAACGAACATGGAGAAATTGTCTTCACTTCCTGGCTTTAATGCATCATGGGAAATATTTTGTGTTTGCACGACCATGATGATCATCATAACGTGAAGTTGCTTACGTGCACACGTCGTATTTACGTAAAATGTACGCGTTGAAAATTACCAGTGATAAACACATTGACACGTCGCTATGGACACGGAATATACACACAGAAAACACGTCGCGATACGTAGCGAACGTACACTACGTGTTATTTACGTACACTCTACGTGTATGTGCCGGCTGGGAGGCCACCCACGTAGGCCTACACTCGTGGTCCGTATAGGCGGGCATAAGCTTGGAGGAGCTGGTGGGTGGAGCGGTTGCCGTTCTCGTATTCTGCCCAGAAGCCAAAGATCTTCTGCAGATCGACTACAGCCTGACTGTACCACACATTCCAATGTTTTATTGTATTGACTGAAACGACTACGACTTCCTGTGCCAACCTTGTTTCCACGCACAACTCAAACACGCCTAACAACCACAATCTACCCAATGAAACAATGCTAGAGTAACTAGAGCCGGCATAGACATGATTTAATTAGAAAGCATAAAAACACGTTGACATTCAGGTAACATTAAATTTTTTATACACAAACACACATATACCATTTAATTATACACAACAAAACATAGGAATACCACTTTAACAACCAAATAGGTGGGCCCAGGTCAACGTGAGTCCGCCCGCCCATGAACCGAGTTTAATCTCCTGAACCCTGGCAAATATACAGTGATAAGTGTAATAATTGGTGTCGTTTGTAACACCAAATCTTGTAGAAATATGTAGGGTCATTTATTTGTTTGTGTTTATTTGCATAACGGGAGAAAAAGTAGTCTGAAAAGTTGACATTTACCGTCATTCCTCATGGAGGCCGAGTGGGTGATTGGCTTCGTCGTCATGACGGCAGCTCGTTTATACACTCCGGAAATCGCGAAAACGGTGCTGCCACCTGTTCACCAAGTGGTCAAACACTCGATCTGGCAAGGGAACTATTGGCCATCTTTTATTACGTTCTTAGTCTATATTGAGCTGAAACTTGTAGTATTGCAATTTTGACAGAACCAGTCGATATACATATATATAACTGAATAACGAGGGGAGATATGAAGAGGAGTTATAAAGAGGATGTTATAATGGTTGAAAATCCCTTCTCAGTGTCCTCTTGGCGATAAGTGAGGATGCCATTACAAAGCATATATTAAAATCGACGGTACACTGTATATATACCTCATGTATTAGTCAAATTATGTTTACTTAAAAGGATATTACCTCATACCTTTGTCTTAATCTAGTGGTCATTCATTATTTATTATGGACAAAATTGTCCCTGAGAAACACTTGACTATGTTCTGTTTGACACAATATTCGCATTCATATAAAAAGTTAACAGTGAAAACAAGCTGGTATCAGTTAAAATCTACTGATTTTCTCACTCCAAATTATAAATATTAGAAAAGCTATGTCCATGTGCCTAAAGAACTCCATAAAGCTATAAAATAACATGTTACCTATCAGTCTACAAAAAATGCTCATACAAATAGAAGAAATACATTCATATAGTACAAAATTAAGCTTATATAGATTTGTTGCTGTTTCATAAAGATATAATTATGTCTATTGATTAGTCCACATTTTTTTAAATTCTGAAATTGTCATGAATGTTTTTAATGTTATGGGGGGATGCATGATATAAGTAATGCTTCAAGCATCCTCCTTTTCAACTTTCTATATTTGTTTGCTTTCATTAATTATGTATTATGAATGTTGAAATAAACAATTTGAATTGAATTGAATTATATAGTATATTTGAACCATTTGTGGGAACCCTTAATATTCATAGTAATATATTTGTGAATAATCAGACCACACCCATGTGTTACAGCTTCTGATGAGTTGATATATAAATAATGTTTACAGGTTTGGCTACTGGCCTTTAGCTTTATTATTATTTATTATCCATTTTTTGAAGAAAAAGTGAAAAAAAACTGTATTCTTTAATTAATTTAGTGTCACTGGTTCATATAATTTTAACATTTCAAGTATAACTCCCTCTCTCCCTGCTCTCTCTCTCTCTCTCTCTCTCTCTCTCTCTCTCTCTCTCTCTCTCTCTTCTCTTAGACTCTCACCCCCCCTCTCTCTCTCTTAGACTCTCACCCCCTTTCTCTCTCTCTCTGTACATGTGTGTGTTAAAGTTAACAGATTAGCACTTATTATTAAATCAGGTCTTCCAAATATCAACATTAAAATTTACTTTATCTTCAGAATAGTATTTACAAAAATTAGTGATACATTTTTCTAACTTCAGGAAGGATGTGGTTACATAGACAATATCAATAGCAGGATTGGTGTAATCATAATCGGTAAACGTAATCAATTGTAATCCATTACATAATCTCATGCAGGTAGAATCTAATCGTAATCGCCCATTTCCAGACGCAATGCAATCATAATCGATTACAGTGTAATTGTAATCGTAATCAGCGATTAATTTCACGATTACCCAATATGGGTGCTTGAATATTTACCATGCTATATCATGGCAGATATATGGCTTGGTAGGTAAGGCAAAAGTTAACACTAGAACTGATTTACCCATTGAGGGACTGCTGTCATATTTGTACATATGATGATTTGTCAGTTTATTTGTTCGATATGAACATGAAAGGAAAATGTGTTGAAACACTGCTTCAGATGTTGCCGCTATTATAAGTCATATAAACAGGCATTTCAGATTAACTCATGATGTTTTCACACGATTAAGCCCAAGCTAGTCACACAGCCAGCAATCATGCACGGCTTCTTTCTGACAGCGTCGTTTTAACTAAACCTCCAAATGACCCTGATTGGCGCCAGTAATCAGATGACAAGGAGCCAATTAAATTAACGCATGCGTTAGTGAATATAAACAATGATACATCTTGGCCACTGGTGACACAGACTACACATCGGCATCAAAGGATTGGTACCAGAAGACCACTGTAGTTGGCCATAATATCCTTAACAACAGATTGGTCGATACCCAGCTCAGAAGACTGCGTTTTGGGGTACCAAGTACAGGGCCCGTCACCCGAAACACTATGCCGGCACTGTCAACAAGTGTACGATCCGGTACATTATCTGCTGAACTGCCCAGCCTACCCGAAGCACCGAAGATCACTTAAAGGTCATCTCCGCCCGGAGACCACAAACTTCCAGACCGCCACCTAGCGGCGTTGCTCATAAGGAAATCAACATTTCTACCCGACACCAAACTCCCCTTCTCCAGAAAGATCCCTACATACCAAGGACAGATCAGACCGCCCTATGGACTAGTGGATAAGAGCTTTGGGCCCGTACCCATAATCCTGCTGTTCGGGAGCCGGAGGTTCCCAGCCGCGACATTATAGTAGGAGGAGGTTTTAGTCCAACCAGGCAACTGGTAAGGTTTTTTCTCCTCCGAAATTGACTTCTATACTAAACTGAGGTTCCACCATGCCAAACATTGCATAGTACGCCATTCATCACAACAACAGTAGCCAACACCAGGTGGCTGTGCCCAATAGGCGACAGCCAATTAAATTAACGCATGCGTTAGTGAATATAAACAATGATACATCTTGGCCACTGGTGACAAACGTGGTTATTAGACGGAGATCAAAATTCATAACATCCATCAATTCGGCAATAATTAAGGCTGGAAAAAGTGGTCTTTTTACATAGGTGGTCGAGTTACAGAGGGGTTGGAATTGGGGGTTTGACTATATTCTAATTATATCATTTATTAAACAGACCTTATCTGGCTATAATCACGCCACACACGATGCATTTGATTACTAAATATGTATTCAAACAATTCCATTGACTAATCTCAGTTTGTACTAATTTCAGTTATCTATATAAATAACTGGGCATTCAGGGCAAATGCAATACTTACTCATTTGATCTATGGTGAATATTGATTTAAAAAATATTAAAACGAATTAACGTCGTACAATGGCATCAAAGTCTTTTAGACGTTTTCATTTCAAGAACATACCAGAAAATGCCTCTGGTTCTTAGAAAGCAACATGTAAACACCGTTGCGTGTTTATATCGGTATTATACATGTAAATCCAGTGAATAGTGACAAGAAATCACATTCATGTTTGAGTTATATGCATTTTAATCATGTTGGTAATCATGATTACTTTACAATGTAATCGTCATCGATTACATTCAGAATGAATATAATCGTAATTATGGTATTCTCAAGTAATAGTAATCGATTCCCTTAGTCCTATAATCTCCCCAACCCTGATCAATAGATCATATTTAAAGTAACGAACATGAACTTATAAGCAGAATAGATAAATTGTGCTTTATTGAACATATTCCAGCAATATCAATAATCTGAATGGTTTCTTGACAAAATAACACGTTCCACCAACACATATATAAGACTCAAAAATATGTTCTTAAGCTTAAAATATGTTCTAAGCATTTTCAATATGTATTTAAATTTAAAAAAAATTATTTCTATAAAAACTAAAATATGTTCACATTTCATTTGTATTTATTTATGGCTAGGTGTACATCAGATACATTTCAAATGGAATTTTCTAATTTCTAAACAAAACATGATTCAGGTATCACACTTACGTTAACGCAGCTTTGTTTATATCAAAACAGTTATAAGAAAAGTTTTAAAACATTTACAAAATGTGCCATTACAAATATTTTCCGTTTTATATTTCAATGGTATAAAAAGTATTGTCAGAAATCATGCACATGTATATCTACACACATATCTGAAGTTTATTTCAAATGGAAGAATGTTTTCTCCCACAACAAGTTATTTTTATTTCATCCTATTTGTCATGAGCTACAACATTTCAAATTGTTTCATTCATACAATTTTCCGAATTCAATTTGAACAATGTTATAAAAGATTCTGTAATTCATATATATATATATATATATATATATATATATATATATATATATATATATATATATTAAGTTACCCTATTCTCACCAGATACCACAACAATGTTGAACCAACCAAGGTCCAATATTGTACACTACACTGGTCCATTGATGGCATACTATGTTAAGCCAGCGTAGTTTTTACCACCGGGCCAATGTTGGTCCAATGCTGGCAAATAATCCTTCGTCTAATGTTGGCCCATCGTTGGTCCTACTTTGTAAACAACGTTGGTCCAATGATGGTCCTTAACAGTAAATAAAACACAACATGCATTCAAAAGCTTTATCCAGTTTTATTAATCTAATTCTACAAAATTGTTCCTTAAACGTATGTAATACAGAGGGCAACAAGTGTAATATCAAATGCAAAATATAATGAACAAACATCACCCTTCTCCAAAGAACTAAACCTACTTAATTACAATACAAAATATTCATAACGTTCACTTAGGCAAATGCATGCACAAAGCAATTGACAACCAACTACCAACTCCATTAACACCACAAAACACTGAAATCCACAGATATAGCACCAGACATGTTAACAACACACACGAAAAACAGAAGAATAGCTATAGCATCATTACAAATTAACTACAAAGGACATGTATACTGGAAATATCTCCCTAATGAAATCCAACAAACAAAATCACCAAGAATTATATAAGCTTATACTAGTTATAGGGGGCCACATATATCGCCAAAATAAAGGCATTTTACGCGTGGGTTTATCAATCTCAAAAACTACAAACACAAACAGAATACTTAATCCTATTTGAGGTAAATAAACCAACTTAATTGAATATTATAATATGTAAGTGAATCTAAACACAATTTTGATGACACGTACTGACTTTGTAACTAGTAGAATATAAACATTAGCAGACTAAACAAATCTTTGAATTCTGAAATGACTATGGTGTGAACAAATTGGATGGAAAAGAGCTACTCCATGAGGTCAGAAAGATCTAGAGAGTCTTCAAACCATGCACAGTGATATAAACTACTGTATACCGGTATACATGTTGCTGCTCTTGTCATTCTATATTTTTATTTGGTAATATTGTATGTTAACTATTTGGTAATACATTGTATTTGATGTATTTGGCAATAAATTGTATTTTGATTAACTGACGGCGAATACAATCGAGGGCGATGATTTCCGAAGGCGAATATAAAATGGAGCGAAATTAACTGCAAGGCGAATAAAATCGAGGACGAATAGTATAGTTCCCGACTAGATCCATGGACTTGCATAAAACGACATTTATATATTAGATGGTAAATAATAGGGCTGGAGTAATAGAGATTCTCTGCACACACAAAATAATAATGCACACATCACAATAAATGTCCGTATTCATAGCAGGAAATTTTATATTTAGAAGTATTATCAAGATCGTATAGGGGAAGATGAGACAGCTGGCTGTTTGGCGTGCATTGACATGAAAGAAAACTAGACCGAGCAGTCAGTGATATTTGAATGGGCTGCCATGACCAAACAGCGCTGACTTCCGGTAGTGGCAAAAAGCAACGTTCAAGCGGCTGTGCATCGAGTTTTGAACCCATTGATCTTAAAGAAAACTAGACCGAGCACTGAGTGGCGTAACATTAGACCGCCATGATCAAACAGCTCTGAATTCTGGTAGAGTAAAAAGCAACGTTGAAGCGGCTGTGCATCGAGTTTTGAACCCATTGATCTAAAAGAAAACTAGACCGAGCACTGAGTGGCGTAAAATTGGACCGCCATGATCAAACAGCTCTGATTTCCGGTAGAGTAAAAAGCAACGTTCAAGCGGCTGTGCATCGAGTTTTGAACCCATTGATCTTAAAGAAAACTAGACCGAGCACTGAGTGGCGTAAAATTGGACCGCCATGATCAAACAGCTCTGATTTCCGGTAGAGTAAAAAGCAACGTTGAAGCGGCTGTGCATCGAGTTTTGAACCCATTGATCTTAAAGAAAACTAGACCGAGCACTGAGTGGCGTAAAATTGGACCGCCATGATCAAACAGCTCTGATTTCCGGTAGAGTAAAAAGCAACGTTGAAGCGGCTGTGCATCGAGTTTTGAACCATTATTAAAAAAATAAACGAGCACTGAGTGGCGTAAAATTGGCCGTGATCAAACAGCTCTGATTTCCGCCTATTATAAAAACAATTGAAGCGGCTGTGATCGAGTTTTTGAACCCATGATTGAAAACAGACGGGGTGTTGAAAATGGCTAAAATTTGAATATCAAACAGCTCTGATTTCCGGTAGAGTAAAAAGCAACGTTAAGCGGCTGGCTTCGAGTTTTGAACCCATTGATCTTAAAGAAAACTAGACCGAGCACTGAGTGGTGTAAAATTGGACCGCCATGATCAAACAGCTCTGATTTCCGGTAGAGTAAAAAGCAACGTTGAAGCGGCTGTGCATCGAGTTTTGAACCCATTGATCTTAAAGAAAACTAGACCGAGCACTGAGTGGCGTAAAATTGGACCGCCATGATCAAACAGCTCTGATTTCCGGTAGAGTAAAAAGCAACGTTGAAGCGGCTGCGCATCGAGTTTTGAACCCATTGATCTTAAAGAAAACTAGACCGAGCACTGAGTGGCTAAAATTGGACCGCCATGATCAAACAGCTCTGATTTCCGGTAGAGTAAAAAGCAACGTTGAAGCGGCTGTGCATCGAGTTTTGAACCTATGAATACGGACATTTATTGTGATGTGTGCATTATAATTTTGTGTGTTCAGACAATCTGTATTATTCCTGTCCTATTATATACCATGAAATATGTAAATGTCATTTTATGTAAGTCAGTAGATCTAGTTTAGTTAGGATCAAACGCCAGAGACAGGCTGGGGCGTTGTTGAACAGGGTAAATATAATAATAATAATAGTTAAACTTAATTTCCCGCCAAAAAAACAACGCCTTAACAGTTATTTTAAATGTGTTCCTTATACTTATCGATCAAAATATATCCCGTTTGTATTACTTCGACGCCCACGGTTTATGTAACCAACGACACAACAATAATTCACCATGTTTATAAACCCGATTTTGCAGTCTGCGTTCCTTTTTTCCACGACCGGAAATTGGGACCTGTTTGCTATCAAATCGGCGGCCGTGTTCGGTCAAGTTTTCTTTCAGGTCAATGTTTGAACCTATGAATACGGACATTTATTGTGATGCGTGCATTACAATTTTCTGTGTTCAGACAATCTGTATTATTCCTGTCCTATTATATACCATGAAATATGTATAGGTCGTTTTATGTAAGTCAGTAGATCTAGTTTAGTTGGAATCAAAGGCCAGATACACAAGGGGCGTTTGTTGAATAGGCTAAAATATTAATAGTTAAGCTTAATTTCCGCCAAAACAAAACAACCCTTTAACAGTTATTTTAAATGTGTTCCTTATACTTATCGATCAAAATATATCCCGTTTGTATTACTTCGACGCCCACGGTTTATGTAACCAACGACACAACAATAATTCACCATGTTTATAAACCCGATTTTGCAGTCTGCGTTCCTTTTTTCCACGACCGGAAATTGGGACCTGCTTGCCATAAAATCGGCGGCCGTGTTCGGTCAAGTTTTCTTTCAGGTCAATGTCGGTGTGTAATAAATATGCGGTGCTGCCGCCTTGCGGTAGATATGGTAGATTACCAGCAAATTTGACAGTATCGTTCATACAGCGCGAAAATGAATAGATCTAAACAATTGAAGACAAGCGATTATTGTCGAGTAAAATGTCCAGGACAATCATTTGTTTTCAAATTTACAAAGGAGAAAAAAGAAAAAGAGGTAGATAACATGCCAAATATGATTGAGTTAGAGTAGACGTGCGTCCAATCAATAATCTGCACTGAATTATTAAAAATATAGGGTTACGTTAAAGATCCCCAGAGGATGTAAAACACTCTGGCACTGACCACCCTTATGGTATATCGGTTCCATATTTCCGTACTGCTCCCCTGTAAGTGGTGAGGGAGGAGGTTTCTCAACCACTCCGATATAGAGGCTGTGCTGAATAAGCGACAGCCTGGGGATTCTCCCTGAAAGACCAAGTACAAGCACAATGTTTGACTTAGTCTTAGAGGTTAATGATAATAAAATCACAAGCATTTTAGTTATAGTTGGTCCAATATGTTCACCTTCTACTGATCTAACCTCCAGGAAAAAGTAACTCAAAACGTACATCCAGACTACGAGTAC
This sequence comes from Paralvinella palmiformis, assembly GCA_025642065.1. Taxonomy (NCBI): domain Eukaryota; kingdom Metazoa; phylum Annelida; class Polychaeta; order Terebellida; family Alvinellidae; genus Paralvinella; species Paralvinella palmiformis. The sequence continues at coordinate 565,973 of JAODUP010000161.1, forward strand.
AGATTACCAGGCTGAATTGAAATGTGCTCAAGGCCAGTCAACTCAAAGTAACAGCTACGGATGACATGTCTGTAGCTCAGCTGGTGAAGGAACTTGCTAAACATATGTCTGGTCTAGCTCTTGGTTTTGTGTCATTTCAACTTCAATATTCTAATCCACAAACATAAAAGCTCCTTGCCTAAGCCTTCCTGTTACCATCAGTGAAAATACTCCATTAAAGTGTCACAAAACGCAAGATTTATACAGGTTTTAATAAAGATTTTTTGGACACTTTGAAAATTAAAGTTAATGTAATGGCATACCAGTTGAAATTATGCTATGTTATTTTTGATGAACTGGCAATACAAGAAAATGTATCATATAACCCTGAGCAAAATTTTGGAGATGTTAGCATGTAAGTATAAGTAACCAATTGGCTAGTTTGTAACCAGCAGTACTACAAGTTCTGATTTACTGAAAAATCTTCTTTGAGGTGTATTAAAATAGTAAGTGAGCATGTCCCCTTATTGTCAAAGCTATAATATGTGATCAAGGGTCAAATGATTAGTCAATAGTCATAAAACTAAGAGCATCTGTTGCAAACGATATTTTATTCACAACAATAATTGCGTCATTGAATTCTATTATCCACCACATTGAAGAATATACACAACAATCTTAAAAAGGTAGGTTTCAAAGTTGGAGATAACAATGTTGTTTCATTTTACTGTAGCGATTCAGTGTTACCTATCAGAATGGCTCCCAAACTAACCCCAAAACAATGTGGATTTTCCAGAGTTTTCAGGGAGGGTGGACACAGGGACAATTCCTTATAGCCTTCTGGCAGATCATGGTCTGTCTAACTGATAAATGATTTGTCTAGCTGTCAGCAGGATGTCGATACATTTCTATTTAATTTGAAATATATTGCTCCAGTCCAACACAATGAGCCTCTACACCTACCAATTACTTCTTCCAAGATACCTGATGCTAGCAGATGTCTCCTAGTTATTTTTAGCCCACAAACTCTGCTTACAGTAGTGGAAGACAATATAATCATTTATATAGCGGGATATATGTCTCATAAAATTACAAAAATCGTGTGTAGTAAATGTGCTGCAGGTTTAGTTGGTCTTTTAAATAAAGCAAACTCTTCCCATGTATGTATTGCTGATAGGCAATATCAAGATCTTCCCACTGTTGGTCTTGTACCCAGTTCAGATTTAACAGGAGCGTGTACATTGTTAGAAGCAGAATTACGTAATAATACTGTAAACATCCTCCAGATGAGTAAAGTTATAGGTATACCAGTAAGACTTATGCTGTGAAAGATACAAGGAAAGTCAGAATGTGATTCTTGTAAAACATTACAGTTTGTTGTATACTTTTATGTTAATATCTGTCTACACCGTGTTTTACATGAGAATAGTAGATAATTCAATAGTTGCAAGGGTAAAACGAACGTAAACGTTTAAAATTAAGGCATTGTCAGCAAACATGCATATGTTGGTCCAACGTTGGATATTGACACGAGTGATTTCGACGTTGTGCCAATATTGGACCAACTATTGCATTTTGTTGAATTTCGGTTCTTCTGTAACATGAATCCAACGATGTTAGGCCAACATTCTATCAACTATTGTATTTCGTTAAGAATGCAATATGAATCCATTGATGTTGGGCCAACCATCCATTCTGAGGCGGTACTCAACATGAATCAGTTAATAAAAACAATTATAATTATAATTAATTTCTCTAGTAACAAAGTAAAATGTGTATGTTTATTTTAAAAGACGAATTGCATAATAATATGTACACACCATTGTTATGAATTAAGTAAAATGTTATTTAACATTTAGATCTAGTGCGGTATTCAAATTCTGGCAGTTTCCGCAGACTGCGAAGGCGAGCTCGCACGTGTCATTCGTAAAATATAGGTACTATTTCGTTAAAAATATTAACTATTTATTAAATATATAACCTTCTTACGCTTAATTATCACTGTTTATACTATAATCATAGTCGTTTAGTACACAAATGCAATGTCGTTGTATGATGAGCGATACTAGGTGTGTATTCGATATAAATTACAAGTACATCTTGATACTGTTATAATTGTACTGTATGCATATTCCACCTATGGCTATTTGGTTGGGTTAATGGAAATATTTTTCTGGCCCTAGGGTGGGTCCCTATGTTTGAATCTCTTAATATTAATCATTAATTTACACTTGATTTTGAACCCCAAAAAATATCCCTATTACCCGACTGGCCGCTTTTGAGTTGAACACACATTACAGACATAATCCCACTAGCTATTTTGGTGTTCAAAAAAGGGAAATGGTTAGTAGCCCCTCCGTTGGTTTGCTCCTTTGGTCATTACCCCTCGGGTATTTTGCTCCTTAGTTACTTTGCCCCATTAATGTGACTTTGATGATTGTGAGTGTAAATTAAACAAAATGAAATTGCACATTTTAATCGCACATTTTAATCACACATTGTATTGTTTCTAATGCTTGCATAAACACTGCGCGATTAACTGCACAGGATTGAGAAAAGGAATTTATTTAAACCGGATTGTGTATCCAATGGCTTTTAGGGTATCTGACAGTGATCTGGCGCCAGCGAAATCTGAGGAACACGAAGAAATATTCTCAGTTCCTGTGAGTATGCCCTTAATTTTATTGTAAAATTGTAAAAGACACTTACCAATTGATGTATTATCATTATTATTTTTAATGAATCATATGCCTATTTATTTATCTTTATACTTTTTTATGAACAATAGCAAAACGGATTCTGAGTTTTAGCAGTTAATGGCACACACAAAATGATGGAAATAGTCCATTGGAACTTCGGCCCGAGGGACTAAAAATGTGTATGACCATATATTTTCTAATTTTATTACCTATTAATATTTTAACCACCATGCCATGCAGAACATAACTGATTAGCTGTACGCTTCCAAGCACAAATATATTGAAGTTGCAATGATGTAAAAAATTGTTCAGTTCTAAATCTTTTTAGCAGATTTGGAATCATTGACATGTAACATCGTCGACATCAACACAGACCACAACACCTTTAGTAAATCCATTCATTATTAGCGCCAAAACATAAGACTTGTTCTTTGTCAAAGGCTGTGCAAAGCCACACAAATTACACGGGGCTGCCCTCAAAAGGCAAAGCGACGGGTAATCAAGATTTGTGTATGTTGTTGACACTACATGTAAGTTGTAACTTATGCATATTAATGTGATCTGTCTTTGAATGTTATTCAATAGAAGTAGCACTATGTTCGATTCTATACAACTCTAACATAAGTGATTTACGTCTTATAAATTTCTTTGTTTACATTTACATATAATAAAATGTACTGATTTAACTCACTGCCTTGTTCTATTTCCAGAATATATTTGCTCATTAACCAATATATTTTTAGGCATGGTGATTATGTGAAAGAAACATAACAACGCACATAACAACACATCACAACGCACTTTTCATCGTAAAATAAATCATGCAAAAACTAATTCGACACGTGATCAGGCCTAGTTGTTACACTTTTTAACTGCACCAAATGAGTGGTTCATAGTCCCAGCTCACTCTTTCTCTATACCCTAGATGTCAATAGTACTCCTTTCCGCATTTATTTAACTTTATCCATCAATATATCGAGTTAGATTGTCTAATGCCTGTTTAAAACCGAATTCTTTGTGAAAGACTATTTAAAAATAATCAATAGTCTACCATGTTTTCTGCAAGGCGGCGCTGCTAATAGTTTATTTCACACAATGCCATTAGCTATCGCTCGCTGTCCGATCTTATTCTATATGGTCTTTGGTGTTACTCTTGCCGCGCCATTTGGGATTTTGAATCAGTAGTGCACCTAGCGAACGGGTGTTCTTCTGAGATATGTAAAAGCTATCTGGTTGTACACATGTGTTTGTGTACATGCGTACCGCACGGTTAAAATGAATTGCCAATACCAGTACTATATGTTACATGAGCACATACTCTCTTGTTAATTAATACTTTAATTGCGCACCAATGATATCGAAAAAAAAAACAAAGCTGCGAAACTGTAAATACAGAAGTCGTTTCACAGCCAGGTAACTTCACAGCCGATCAGAAAATAATTCAACGTGGTTTAGATTATTTCACAGCTTATTTTCTTTTGTATGTGGAAGGCGTATAGTTTGTTTTGTATATAAGTGTGTGTGTGTATATATATATATATATATATATATATATATATATATACGAGGTATATGCATGAACATAATTTTCATCATGTCAATTTATCAACAATTATCACAGACCATAATCACGGATCATGCCATGGTCCATTCATTTTGATTGATTTTGATATATAGAAATACAGCTATTATAACGCAACCACAACACAATTCATTACAAACTTTTCTTCATATATTCATCTTGTCCGTTTATCATATATTAACTTAAAACTATCATAAGTTCATTTAGAGTTTACATCTCAACAATACAGACCAATATAGGCCTGTCCAGCTGAAAACAAAGAATATACACGGAATACTAACAATGTTTATGTTTGTGTTAACATGTTACAGATAAAGAAAGTAATCCTTTCGTAATTAATAACCCATCTCCTACTTCTGTCAATACCAAAAATACCAAATAATGAATATTTCTACCACTATTTGTGGTATTTAATAATAAATTTCATAACATTTAAATTATAATCAGTGATTAATATAGATCTTTAAGTACCACTTGCTTACGTTTAAAAATAAATATGGATTCAGGTGATCATGTAAATACTCAGTTTCTTACTGTTTTTAGGGTAAAATTATATGATTATAGTAAAATAATTTTATAAGTCCAAATATATTTTTAACAATAACAAAATAAAATTCACTCCCCCATAGCATGGGTCTAGTACAGGTAACTGTAAGATTATTGCTATCTTATATACTCATTTTGTGATTAAAAGGTTGATATTGCTCAATAAAATAAAATAAGATTGTGTTTGAAACAAAACGACCTATGACAGCCAAAAGGTGCTAACTCACACTTTCATGGTTCTGAGATATAAGCATTTTAAGTTTTTGGAAGATCATTGTAAATTGAAATGGTAACAATTAAAAGTAAAAAAAATATGTACATTCTGCCTAGTACTGTTAACCTGTAAACGTTGACATGTCCACTCTTTCAGCTAAATTAGTTATAGCGTGTTTTGTGAGATAATACCTTTTGCCAGATACTTTTTCAAAACTAAAGGTACTATCTTCAGATTGCACCTTTTGGCAGGCACATTTATATAATAGAAAATCAACTAAACACTTAAAAATGTATTATCTACACCATGGCACCTTTTGGCGGGCACATTCTGGAATTAAATGTTCAATACAAATTCTCCAAAAAGGACTATTTTATAAATAATATTTTCAGATGGTAAATATGGCTTTACATATAATAAAATGAAAAAACCCAATCGTTCTTACTAAACATCACTATTATCATATTACAAAAATAACAATCTATGCAGCAGAAAAGATTGTTCAGTGACATTCGCAGTAGCACACTTAAATTAAATTGCAACACCATCCTACAATATATAAAACCTAATTCATAGTTCAATTTAATTGTATAACATTTAGTCTTCATTAATAACCGTATGCTCCTCTGTTGCATCTTGGAGAGGTATTTTATCTACAAACTTGTGGTTAAATGTTAGATGTTCATAAAAGCTCCCAAATACAGCTGGGATTATTCTGGCATTACACAAAGCCAGGAGGTCGTCCTTATTAGCGGTGGTAATTGGAATTAGCTTGAGTACATTCTTTGAAGTTTGGGTTGCTGTTTTGGCTTGACTCTTGCTTGATTTCTTCCCGACACATACTGTATATCAAACTCTCGTTGATCGTGGCTCTCTTTCACTAAAAAGCTGTTCTTGTCGAAACACAGGTATTTTATCTTCAATCAGTTGATCCTTTTTGATGTTATGGCAACTTTGACATTCTGACATAACTCTTTTGCTAGCTTCTTATGTAGGCCACAACAATGTATGGATTCTTGCGACCTGCCATATGTATAATTGTGTCCCATAAAAAGCTAAATTGATGCGACTGCGATTCGAGCTTTGAACCTTTATTTTGAAGTGTGCATTATAATTTTGTGTGTGCTGAGAAACTGTACTAATCCTGTTCTATTACATGCCACCAAAATGTAAATGTTGTTCTAGTTGGGATCAAATGCCAGAGAGGGGCCGAGGCTTGTTAACAGCTATTTTAAATGTGTTCCTTGAAAAGATATTCCTTTTTTATTACCACGGCTTATGCAACCAACGACACAAGAAAAATTCACCACGTTTATAAAACCTATTTTAGCAGTCTGCTTTCCATTCTCCCCACCGGAAGTTCGGACAAATGGGCGGGCGTGCACGGTCTAATTTTTCTTTCGTGTCAAAGGCAGTATTAATTCTTGATATATGTTTTTAAATCCCACGTACGGACCAGTAGAACGTCGTTATCAGTCTGTTAACATATATTATATTAAAGGAAACAAATTGTGAAAAGGAGACTTGTTTATTATCTAAAGCGAATATATTCCGGATGCCGGTAAAGCAGACAGTTCTCTCATGTAATTTACTGGTGACGCCATTAATTTTATTCGTTTTGTACACAATGAATTCATAGAATAAAATTAACGATTTAATACGAAACAAATATCTCTTAATAATAAAAATTTGCTGATAATCAGTTGAATCTTTCAAATAATTATATTCATTTTGATTATTACCCATCAAATATGCAAAAATTTAATATAAGGATATATCAATGACATTTGTCAACTCCAATTATTCTAGAAGATACAATATATATATATATATATATATATATATATATATATATATATATATATATATATTTATTTATTACGGTTAATCTATATATTACCTGAAATTTTCAATTAATGTGTATTAAATCTCAGTTAGCAATATACGTATTACCTGAAAACTGTGGTGTTAAAATAGTTATCATATGTATGTAGTAAGTCGCCACTGAACAACACGCACGTATTTTTTTGCTGCGAAATGTGGCATTAAGTGGTATTTTACGTGTTTCCGCTTTTTGTACGTATCCTGCATGTACTGCATTCATATAGGCGTGACATATTTGTCGCGTACGAAAAGCGAATTATAATCCCATGGGTCAAATAGATCAAGTGGATAGACGCTTTAATTTAGATCCCACCACACCTAACTGCATATACTTAGGGACGCTAAATTAGGCGTGAATGAACGTTCACTTAGTGATGAACGGAAACGTATGAGGATTAGCTGTTAGGTTCGAGTTTTGTACGTAGCCTGCATGTAGCCGCTTTCCTGTGGGCGTGACATATTTGTCGCGTACGAAAAGCGAATTAGCTGGTTGCCACAGGCTGATGAGTAGACTAGACACATGTATAGGTATTAATCATGGGGTCAATTCCAAATCCGGAATTGGAATTGATTACTTTAAAAAATGAATTGGAATTGAAATTGAGAAATTATGAATTGGAATTGAGAAATTTTGAATTTGAAGTTTCCTACAAAAATTAAATCCAAAAATGAATATACCGTTACAAGTCAAGTTGTATTGTCTCCGTATCGTCCAAGTATATATATATATATATATATATATATATATATATATATATATTAAAAATATGCACACTGACTGTGACACCACACATGTGCATTTAACCAATTAAAATGGTCTGGATACCTTGGGCTCCACCCACAACACGGTGACACCACCACATAGCATGCCTGTAATCTATATAGAGATATTGCTATTTAGGAATGTACCCCCCTTCAATGTTTAGAACAGGCAAAATTAAATTAAATCCACAAATTAATTTACCATTTTTGTTTAATTCAGAAATATTATTTCCATGACATTCCTTACTTGGAATATAAAGTACTTTGGAGTATCTACGGAGTATCTACTCATGGTAAAAAATATTAGGCAAAAAAGAGTCGGGAAAAAAGGAATTGAAAATTTTGGAATTGGAATTTAATTGGAATTGACCAATTTGAGGTGGAATTGGAATTGACCAAATGGAATTGAGTGGAATTGGAATTGACAAAATGGAATTGACCCCATGTCTGATAGGTATACGCATACATCTATCAATAGTGGAGGTATGAAACATTTTATTTTTAGATTAATGTATGTATAGTTGTATTTGTATTTGTGTTTAGATTTATGGCGGTAGGTCTCGAAGGATGTTTTAGATATGTTGATGCTCTGCCTGTTGCCTCCTTATATGTACCGTAACACACACACACACGCGCGCGCGCGCGCACACACAGGCACACATGTTTGAGTCTATTAGTTATATTATTATAAACAGTTGTCTCAGCAATAGAGTTATAATATTATCAACAGTTGTCTAAACAGTAGAGTTATATTGTTATAAAGAGTTGTCTCAACAGTAAGGTTATATTATTATAAAGAGTTGTCTCAGCAATAGAGTTATATTATTATAAAGAGTTGTCTCAGCAATAGAGTTATATTATTATAAAGAGTTGTCTCAGCAATAGAGTTATATTGTTATAAAGAGTTGTCTCAGCAATAGAGTTATATTATTATAAAGAGTTGTCTCAGCAATAGAGTTATATTATTATAAAGAGTTGTCTCAGCAATAGAGTTATATTATTATAAAGAGTTGTCTCAGCAATAGAGTTATATTATTATAAAGAGTTGTCTCAGCAATAGAGTTATATTATTATAAAGAGTTGTCTCAGCAATAGAGTTATATTATTATAAAGAGTTGTCTCAGCAATAGAGTTATATTATTATAAAGAGTTGTCTCAGCAATAGAGTTATATTATTATAAAGAGTTGTCTCAGCAATAGAGTTATATTATTATAAAGAGTTGTCTCAGCAATAGAGTTATATTGTTATAAAGAGTTGTCTCAGCAATAGAGTTATATTATTATAAAGAGTTGTCTCAGCAATAGAGTTATATTATTATAAACAGTTGTCTAAACAGTAGAGTTATATTGTTATAAAGAGTTGTCTCAGCAATAGAGTTATCTTATTATAAACATTTAGAGAGAGAGAGAGAGAGCCAACATTTCGGTTGAGCAATACTTCGGTTTAAATTATTAGAATATAATCATAAATATAATACACTTACAGTATTCGGGGTGTCTCCATTGCCTGCCTGGTACCGAGGTTGGTGCCAGATCATCTAAAGCATCTGGGTTCAAACCTCGGTAGGGCTATGTCAGAAGGGTGTTTTATCGTTCGCTTCAGCTCGTTGGCTTTGGAGGTCTCTTGATCCATTAAGTCTACGTTATACACAAAGGTGGCCGTAAAACACCAACTGTTGCACTTTACTTGCAATAATCTGTCAAACACACTTGGTCAAAATACAATTAGAACAATACTAAACTGCATGATACTCTGACCTAACACTCAAATAGTCTCGCCTGAAGCCCTCAAATAACCAACTATTTTCTAATTTTTAAACTAATTTTTAAAATAACAAATCACTTATAAACTCGTATAGAATTTAAGTTATTAAAGAAGGTTACTCTAGAAATTACGATAAATGTTATCATGTACAAATGCTCGAATGCGAACTCGCTAATGTTTAATTCTTTATTTATTAACAATTTCTGTCAAAGATAATGAACACTGAAACGCTAATCTCTCATTAATTTATTGATTATTATTCCGTAATTAGAGATCATATTATTATATAATATATTTATATAGCACTCTTTTCATAAACTATATCATGTTCAAAAGTGCTTATCGACCCAGCTCAATCTTTCCTTTTGATATTTGATATTCCGTTCTCTATAAGCCATTTCCTTTTTTTTACTTACTTATTTATTTACAGAAAAGGCTCGTATTCACAGAGCACCACTTTCAGATTGGTACACCCTATGTTATCTAAGTGATGACTTTTACGGGCCCACAGTTGTATGCATTTATCAGGACGACCTCCCGGTTGACCTGAAGCCCACATCGGAGAACCAGGGGGCACGTCTAATCCATTTGCCCACCTGAAGGGTTCACCATCTTTATACTGTGTGCCACTTGTCCATACATCACCTTCCCCTGAAAAATGGAAGTAAACAAACTAAAAACACTTCCATAAGTACTCATTATATATGCTCATAATATATATACTCATTACATGCACTCATTACATGCATTCGTTATATATACTGGTTATACATACTCATTGCAGGTACACATTATTTATTTATAATATTTTTCTTACTTCGTCTTAATATTCTTATTTATTTGGCGCACAAAATTAAGATAATGTTTATATATCTATTTTAGTGGCGATATTATAATCCTCTATCCTACTATAAACGACAAATGACTGTCTATAGGTTGGAAAGTAGTCAACGAATTTATATCTTCTGGAAGAATGTCCAGGGTGGCTGACTAGCAACACCATATATTATTAGATATTCAGAAAGAAAATCTAAAGTTAAAATACTATTACTTTATGATCGTCTGAATATCTTAATTTTGAAAAAGATGCAAATATCAAGATATTACCATAATCCTTATCAAAATCCAGATCCTGATCCTGAAGAAGTCTCGTATGAATTTTTATATTTAGTTTTAGTTGTACCCTTAATGAGATAATAACAATATAGCTCTACTGTTGAGACAACTCTTTATAATAATATAACTCTACTGTTGAGACAACTGTTTATAACATTATAATTCTACTGTTGAAACTTACATGATTCGATTATATTCTGCTAAACCTGAACTAGTTATATATCTATCCTACTATAAACGACAAATGACTGTCTATAGGTTGGAAAGTAGTCAACGAATTTATATCTTCTGGAAGAATGTCCAGGGTGGCTGACTAGCAACACCATATATTATTAGATATTCAGAAAGAAAATCTAAAGTTAAAATACTATTACTTTATGATCGTCTGAATATCTTAATTTTGAAAAAGATGCAAATATCAAGATATTACCATAATCCTTATCAAAATCCAGATCCTGATCCTGAAGAAGTCTCGTATGAATTTTTATATTTAGTTTTAGTTGTACCCTTAATGAGATAATAACAATATAGCTCTACTGTTGAGACAACTCTTTATAATAATATAACTCTACTGTTGAGACAACTGTTTATAACATTATAATTCTACTGTTGAAACTTACATGATTCGATTATATTCTGCTAAACCTGAACTAGTTCACGATTAATTACCATTAAATAAACCATTTTTTCTTTTCTCTTTTTAACCATTACCTTTAGATTTAAGGATATCTGTAATATATTTAAATTCGTCTATCGTCTCGATATTGACGCCTACTCCACCTAGCGATTTACAGTAGTCAAGCCCATCTTCATATCCGACTGCTGTATTGCTGAGATTATAACACGACCATCGATACTTCCAACTAAAAGGTTCCTTACAATTCGCTGGAACAAAAGAATAGCCGCGTATATATCTAAGGCCTCATAGGTTAGAGAGTGAGACTTCCTTACTCATGGTCGCCATGACCAACTAGCGCTGACTTCTGTCTAAGGGCAAAAAGTAACGTAGAAGCGGCTGCGCTTCGAGTTTTAAACCCACGAATACGGACATTTATTGTGATGTGTGCAATATAATTTTGTGTGTGCAGAGAATCCGTATTAATCCGTCAAATTTTGTAAATATCGTTTTATGCAACTCCGTAGATCTAGTCCATTGATCCGAAAGAAAACTAGACCGTTCCCCCCAAGCCGATTTGATGGAAAATAGGTCCCAACTTCCGGTTGGGGTAAAAATGAAAGCAGACTGCTAAAATCAGGTTTATAAGCATGGTAATTTTTTGTTGTGTCATTGGTTCCATAAGACGTGGAAGTGATACAAAAGGAATATCTTTTCATCGGTAAGGAACACATTTGAAATAGCTTTTAACTATAAATTATGTTTAGCCTATTCGACAACCCCCGGCCCGTCTCTTGTTTTTGATCCCAAATAGACCAGATCTACGAGATTTATATATTTGATGGCATATATTAGGAGTAATAAAGATTTTCTGCACACATAAAATTATAATGCACATATCACAATAAATATCCGTATTCATAGGTTCAAAACTCGTTGCCCCTTACCGGAAGTCAGTCCTGTTTGGTCATGGCGGCCCAATCAAGCACCACTGAGTGCTTGATCTAGTTTTCTATCAAGTCAATGATCTACTCTAGTTGGGAACAGACACCAGAGACGGGGTTGTCGAACAGGCTAAATATAGTACAAGTTAAGCTTAATTCCCCTCAGTATCTGTTCCTTACCGATGAAAAGATATTCCTTTTGTATTACTACCACGGCTTATGCAACCAACGACACAGAAAGAAATTGCCATATTTATAAACCTGATTTTAGCAGTCTGCTTTCCTTTTTGCAGTTGGCACCTGTTTGCCATCCAAAATGGCGGACGTGCACGGTCTAGTTTTCTTTCAGGTCAGTAGTTATTCCTGGATTCAGTCAAGTTTATAGACATACTTCTCGTATAACGACTGTTTTTCGCTAAAGCCTAAAATAAACATTTGTTTTCTATTGCAATTTCTTAAATGTTTTAAGTCTAATTGGATTAATTTGCTATTACTTTAAAGGTTACACAACAGCTACGAATGGTGTTACAAAAAGATGGTAATATATATCTATCTATCTTTTTGTTATTGGTTTTTGACGATCATCGCCGAATGATCTGTAGATGATAATTATCTAACACTGAAAATATATCTCATGGGGAACGAACCCAATGGCCACAATAAGACACAAGGGGGCGTTTTAGTAGCGCAATTAGTTGCGTGCTTTAATGTAAATTAAATGTTTTAAGTATATTTTGATTAATTTGCTATGTTTCACCATTCAATACAAAACTTAAGCCTGACTTTAATACACTTAAATATAGTATAGCCTTAGAATAAGGACATATTAATTCATATACATATATCTTATGGGGCATTATTTAAGAAAATAAACAAAGTCAGGCTTAAGTTTTGTATTGCATGGTGAAACATCCGATTGACGGATATAAAGCATGGCTTCGTCACTATTACTTTAAAGGTTACACAACAGCGGGCTACGAATGGTGTTGCAAAAAAGATGGTAATATCTATCTATCTATCTATCTAATGTATGTATTTGTTATTGGTTTTTGATAATAAGCCAAAGATAGTGTAATGATTTTTAATTTTTTAAAACATTAAAATATATCGAAAACCCAATGTGCCTCCAATTATCAAATGTGGTGCGTTTTAGTAGTGTAATTAGTAGCGTGCTTTAATGTAAATTACCAGATGTCCAGCTTCTAAACAAAACTCTAGTAGATTGATCTCACTGGCACAATCCTTTCGTTAATTACACAACACATGCGTGACTTGTCTTATGCTTTAAATCCCAACACATGTTTTTTTTAACATTATTCACCGCTATTGGTTTTATATTCAGAAATAGTGTACACTTTCTGTGGCTGCTAGAAAGTTTTATACACGCACAATCGTTAAACCTGGGAAATTGGGGGGTTTAAATCCCGGGGGAAATTTTCATGGATATACTGGGCTTATTAAAATTTGGCGGTAGATCTTTTGCCTAGCGCTAGGGGTTGTTATCTTCTCTTTCTTCTCCCAAATCTTCTTCTTATCATATATATATATATATAGTAATGCATTGTTTAAGTTACCAGCTTTTGATTCGAAAACAACTATATTTAATTAGAAGATAACTCAATAACCTGTGCAGAAATGTATTGTCATTTAACATTTGAAATTAATTTCAGCTAATGGAGTTTCCCATTTAATTCCAAAGGCAAATCAAAATTTAACATATATCTTAATATAATCCAATATCCTAAACAACGGCCCAATATTTTATCATCGCCTATCATATGTGGAGTGTGAAATCTAAGACTATGTCATAATTCAGGTCACAGTATCTTTACAGTATACATGTCATAATTAATTAATATAGTATGCATAGTTATAATTAATTAAAAGGTGTCCTGGGTTGTAAGATGTATAACTACTGCGCGAAGAAGTATTACCAAGACATGAATATGCAAAATTAAGCGACATCACGTGAACAGTTATGTTAATTGCTAGTTTAAAAATATATTAATTATGTTTATAATATGTTGTGGGTACAAGAGTTAGAACAACACACAAAACCGAAGTCAGTAAACAACACAACACAAACAATAGCAAACGGGAAGGTGATTAAACTTGGATATAATTATACATCTATTAATGATCATTTGCATAAAAGAGTACTCTCCGATATGGTATGTGATCCATATCATGCCTGTGTTTCTGGGTTTATGTCCATGGAGAACTAATGCTTGATAAAATGTCTTAGGTGTAACCAGCATTCGAGCTAAATAAAGTATCCAACTGATGTTTTGTCAGTGATGTAAGTTAATGGTGGCTACATATCACTTGTGGCTTCTACTTTATATACCTATTGATCAGGTGGTTAAATACAGGTGGCTTCGATCTTTTGTTAATCCCAACTACGGGTTTATTTAATCTATCGCCAACTGACTTAAAAGCATTGGTCAATCTAATTGATATTTTCTGAAATGATTTTCACATATTACCACTGCCATTGTGTGGCGGTAATAGTGAGGGGTATTTATATGGCAGTGTATGGTCTTCGTATTGCGTAGGCATTGGCCGTGGCCGAATAACGGGGGGCGGATCCCGGGGGGAATTATCATGGCAGTAAATTGGGTCCTTATTAAACTTTGGCGGTAGATGCTGTTGGCGGCTATGCGCGGGTGGCGGATGACGGGGTTAGACTATCTCTCTCTTTCTCTCTCTCTCTCTCTCTCTCTCTCTCTCTATATATATATATATATAGCTGCATTGTTTAAATACCAGCTTATATTGACTTCTGAAAGAAAACTAGTATTTAATTGGAGAAGAATAACTCAATAAAACCTGTGTAGAAATGTATTGTGCTGTTTATTTAATATTTGATAATTAATTTAACAGGCTACATGGAGTCCCCATTTACATCCAATGGCAAATCAAAATTTAACATTTTGCTTGAATATGGACAGGGTCCAATATGCCCTAACAACGGCCCAATATATTTGATCGATCGCCTATCATATGTGTGAGTGTGAAATCTAAGGATTTGCATTTTGCCGGAAGAGGATAGAGTTTTACTATATATATATATATATATATATATATATATATATATATATATATATATATATATATTACTGATAAATGTTAAGCTAAGATGGAGCAATTATTTTTTGGAAATCATATAAGCTAATCGAACAATTTGACGTAACTCTAGAAGATACAAAGTCGACATTTTTGTAATAATTCTTCCTATGTACCTGTGATATCAAGTGAACCATAGCGAAGCGCAGGTTTATTTTGCTATTGTTTCAAAGGAGTTGTATACTAACATTTTGTTTTCTTTCATTGATAAGATTACTGAGTCTCGCGAACACATTGACTTGTTCAGTTGTTTTATGGCTTGGTATCAATGTGGAGTCCTAATTACGCACATTTAGGGAACAATAGAATAGCTATCAATGTTGAGTTTACTAGTGTCATCTCAATTACTACACACAATACATTCGTTTCTGAATTTACTTTTCATATTATTTGCATTTTGTCGTCTTTTCAATCTGCTTACATTTGATAATGATATTTCTTTGGTATCGTTCAGACAAATACCAGAACAAAGTACAAAATTGTCATCAGTATAATGACAAATTTCAACATCATCAAATAAGCCATATCATTAATAAGAACATTCTAACTAGATGGACCAAACAGAGAACATTGATGATCCTTTGTTGACATGTATCCATTCACTTCTCTAGTTCCCGACGGTATATTTACGCAATTTGAACACATAGAATTGTCCGTGAAAGTTGGAAAGACCCAGATGAGATTGTGTATTATCTATCGTCCACCTACTTCTGGACAGAATCGCTTCAAAGCTAAGATGTGTTTATACGAGTGGTCAAATTATCTTGACCGCCTAACAACCATACATTAGGAGGTCATTATTACTGGAGATTTTAATTTCCATTTTGATGATCATACATACATCAATGCTCGTCGATTCACGGGGCAACTTGATGCTTATGGTCTTGTACAGCATGTTACTGGAGCGACTCATCCGTGGCCACACGCTAGATGTGATCATTACAAGAAAAAGCAGCCCCATCATCAAGGGAAGTCCGTCTATTGTCGACCCATGTCTGTATGATAGTAGAGGTAAAGACTCAGGTGACCATGTTGCCATTCAGGTTACACTGGATTGTGCGAAGCCACAACCTAGTAAAAAAGAGATCACTTTCCGCAGGCATTGTGCTATTTCTGTGCCAGATTTCACCGAGGACATCAAATCATCTGCCACCTTATTATCTACAAGTGGAGCTGTAGATGACCTTGTGGAAGCATATGATTCGGGTGTTAAGTTTGTGATCAATAAACATGCCCCTCTGCAGAGGAAAACTATAACCCTGAGGCCAAATGCTTCCTGGTATTCTGAAGAACTTCGAGAAAGAAAACATAATCATAGAAAGATGTCGTAAAGTAGGAAAGCTTCTCATGAGATCCAGGAGGACTTATTATTCAGACAAGATAGCGGAATATGGGAACAGTCAAAAAGTTTGTTCAGAATCACTACGAATTTGATGGGGCATAAAGGAGAAATCATTCTGCCAAGCTGTTCATCTGATGAGCACTTGGCCAACAAGTTTAGTGATTTCTTCATGAGGAAAATTACAACCATTAGAGACAACATTGATAATCACAAATCTCCAATAAGCGACGCTGTCGTGATAAGCACTGATATCAAATTTAAAGGACAGCATATGACAAAACCTGGCACTGCTACTCAAGACGAGGTACGCGATATTATCATTAAGTCTCCCTCAACATATTGTGAACTAGACCCATTACCTACATACCTGTTGAAAGAAGTGCTGGAATACCTACTGCCTTTGATTACGTTTATTATAAACAAATCACTGGTTGAGTCCAAGGTTCCACTTTCTTTCAGAAAGGCAAATATTAGACCACTGCTGAAGAAGCCAAATCTAGATAAAGAGGAATTGACAAATTACTGCCCAGGGTCTAATCTGCCTTTCTTGTCGAAGATCCTGGAGAAGCTGGTTGCTAAGCGGTTGGAGACACATTTGAGTAGTCACAGACCGCACGATAATCTTCCGTCAGCTTACCGTACCGGTCACTCTACAGAGGCCGCGCTCCTGAAGGTTCATCATGACACTGCTGAAGCTTTAGATAGGAAGTGTATGGCGGCATTAGTTCTGCTTGACTTATCTGCTGCTTTCGATGTCATAGATCACAAGATCCTTTAAACGCGCCTTGATCACTCGTTTGGAGTAACAGAAAGTGCCCTCTTCTGGATCAAATCTTATCTGTGTTGCCATAGGAATGACGACATCAGAAGGTAAGTGCCTGAATTTTGGGGTGTCACAAGGATCGGTAATTGGACCACGTAAGTACTGCTTGTATTCAAAACCAATTGGTGCGATATCTAGCCGACATAATGTGCTCTATCACTGTTATGCAGATGATACCCAGGTTTATTATGGCGATCATGCCCAAAACAACTCGGTCCGACGTTGCAAAGAAATTGGAAGCTTGTTTGGCTGATATCAGTACTTGGATGAGTGCAAACATGCTTAAATTAAACGACGAAAAGACAGAGCTCATTATCTTTAACCAAAAACATCAGGTTAGGATGAATGAGGAATTACGGCTTCAGGTAGGTAAGAATACTGTTTCTGTAGCATCGTCAGTGAAGATCTTAGGAGTCTATTTTGATACATCCCTGACCACGGAGAGGCAAGTAAATGCAATATCCAAAGCCTGTTATTAACCAATTCATAATATTGGTCATATCAGGCGGTACATCACATTGGATGCTTGCAAAACACTGGCACACGCCCTGATAACATATCGGCTAGATTACGGCAACGCTCTCCTGTATGGTCTTCCAAGCACACTGATCACACAGCTACGGAAAGTACAGAATTCCTCTGCCAGGTTAGTCACTCGTACTCACAAAAGAGAACATATAACACCAGTCTTGAACTCCCTGCATTCGCTTCCGGTTATATATAGGTCGCATTACAAGATTTTGGTGTACACTTTTAAGGCACTTCAAAGGACTGCCCCTCAGTACTTAGAGGAACTTGTCGTACCGTATCAGCCGACAAGGTCTCTACGGTCTGAGTCTGGAGCATTCTTAGCCGTACCAACAACACGTGGGGTGACATACCGTAATAGATGTTTCAGAAAGGCTGCTGCAACCTTATGGAATAATCTTCCAGTAACCATCAGAAAGTGCAAGACCCTTGATACCTTCAAAAAGAAGACAAAAACTAATCTTTTTGTTTCAGCTTTTCCTAGCTGAATATATTATGTCTTTGGCTGAAAAGAATTAGGTATTTTTAAAGATGTAAATCCGTTACATCCAAATGAATTATTTATTGTCAAGCGCCTTAGAGTAACCTTCTTACAGGTTATATAGGGCGCTTATAAATTCTGTATATTATTATTATATTATTATGTTAAAACGTTGACTTACGATTTGTTAGATAACTGGTAATTTCATCACACACACACAACACACACACACACACACACACACACACACACACACACACACACACACACACACACACACACACACACACACACACACACAGAGAGAGAGAGAAGAGAGAGAGAGAGAGAGAGACACCATTAGCTCTGAATTTGGCGATTAATAATTTGTGGGGGACGCAGTCAAAGCCCCGCCTCAAGTTAATGAGGATCCGACATATAATGTTAACACTTCAAAAAGTTAGCTGAATGCATATCTGGTCCTGTGGCTTTCTTTGAATTTAGTTTGAATAGATGAGATTTAACCGTGGAAGATTTTATGATGAAGACCAGTGAATAGGCCTTCCGACAATATATCGTCTAGCTTGATTTCTTGTATGCACGTGATAATGAATATACTTTCCATCAACACTCTTCTGAATGGTTCAAATTTATGACGGATAGTTATAACATAAATGTAGGATATTTTGAAATTAGTCTAATTATTTACATAAAACTATTTCGCTGAGATTTAGACATAGCATCGTCAATCATCTTGGATTAACTATCTACAGTGTCAGTAGCAGATAGGTAGGTAGGTGTTGTGGTATCGCAGACATTATCTCCTACCACACGATTCCTTGTATTTGTCATCATTAGATAAATAATTGCTGATGATGCTTTGAATGTCCATTATCTTGTCGCCAGGTTAGCACACAACTGATGTCTCAGTTAATCTGTTAGAGTCAATGTCCTTTATAAAACTACTTTTTAATAAGGTAGATTTCGATGGCTGACACGTATATTCTATGAGAGTCTATCATTATTTGAAGTCTTCTCAGCAACTGCTCGGCGCCATTCTGTATTTTCCTTCGGTACCTTGTCTATCAGATACTTGTGTGCTGTCCTCTGTGGTATGAAGATGACTTGTCAGGTATGGGACTGATATTGAGAGGGCTGCTATCCTGGGTGTCAATGGTGGGACATGTTGTGGTTTTGGTTCTCTCACAGTGACATATACATCATTAGTATCGTTTGTAAGAGTCGGCGTAAGATCGATACTGATGGGTAACTGGTAGTGATGGTGATGTCGGTGTGAGTGATATGAGTCTTCTATGTATTCTTCATGACTGTCATCGGATTGATTTAGTTTGAAAATCTTCTTAAAATTGTCACATTGTCCATTCTATTCAGTGAGGTGTTCGGCAGTTCTTAACTATTAATGTCGGCATTTTGTGATACCTAATGACAAAGATAACTGTTGTTTGCCATCATACCATGTTATCTGCTGGCCAGTCACGTGGTGAGTTTTCTTCTTGTGGCGGTAGATCCATGGTTATGGTAAATCACAAATTTCTGGTACGAACGTAATTGGTTTCGGTTGTAAAACGTGGATGTGTCAAAAATATTAATTTTGCTAGCAATATTTAAGTTAAACTACACTAGGTACTCTTTTCATTTAAAGGCAAGTGGAGGAATCGCTAGCCTGTGTAGTCAATGCCGGGATTGAAACCCCAAAACAGGACTCAGCCGTGATGGCGCAGTAGGTTAGAGCGTACGACTCGTAGCCGAAAGGTCGCGGGTTCGAGGCTCCGGAGTTGAAGTGCTAGCAAGTGGCGACTGGTTCACTCGGCCAGAAACGAGAACCTGGCGAGACATAATGGGTATATGTCATACACTGAACGGCCTAAATTTTGACAGGGTGTCAAGATTAATCCATCTGTCCATCTTTCGTATCGGCACTGGACCTATACTACTGGATATAACTAAGATATATGGAATATTAGTCGACTATCTACGGAATTATTATAGATAAAGACAGAATAAATATTTGCTGCTTCATATGACACTCTTCATCAGCAGAAGCAAATCATCGACACACAAAAACTTGCTTTTGGTGTCCCTAAATATATCCCAAAAAACTAAGAATGGCTACACTGAATCCTGAAGAGTATCGTTTTGTCTCAGCATCAGAATTGTCCATTAAGTGGAATGAATATCTTCAGATGTTCAATTCTATCATCCTGTGTAAGATAGGGAATACTTGATGAAACGATCACCGATTTCTTTGCTGGAGCAGTTGATCATAATGGTGATCAACTGGCTTTGAGAAATACTGTAAATAGTTTTCCACTTAGTTTATAGGCCAAATTAGGCCAGATATTTGCCCTTGTTGTGAGCCAGTGTGTGGATGACATATGTGCAGTTCTATCCCATCCAACTAGCCGGAATCGCCTGATCCGCAACCAACAGCCGACACCACTTGTCTCACATCTGATGACGTTCTACACGGGTAGTAACTTGTCCATTGTTCCAAAGGTCTTCAGACAATTGTATTTTTCCTTCTCAACAAGACCTGAGCCATCTACGAATAACTATTTCAGGTGATACTGGACAATTGTGCAGAATTAGACAACAACCTCAATCTGCAAAATATGCCCACAGACTTTGAGGATAGTGTATTACTTACTTGCTTGTATTTCGGGAGAGTAACCATAGGCTGTCATTTGATCAGCATAGCCTCTATGTTAGGAGTCGTTGAGAAAATATCCTCGCCCATCACTCACAGGGGAGTAGTACGGAAAGATGGAGACATTATCCCCCGAGGGTGGTAACTGCTGGAGTGTATTATGTCCGGAGTGGGTTTTTAAGGTCACCCTGTATTTTAAATCATTCAGTGGAGACGGCAGCGCCACGTAACGTGGTGAGCAAACCCACGATGTTGTGAGCTGAGAAAATAATCCCTGGAAAAGTCTCGACCTGTTGCTGAGATCGAATCTGTGACCCTTGGCACAAGGTGGCAGGCTATTAACCGTTAGACCACCGGAGCTGACAATACTACTAACTAGCTGTCCTTATTGTTTTATGTATCAGTGCGGTGCTACTAATGATAGGACGTTGATCTGAAGTAGCTACGGCAATGCTTGTTGTTAATTAATTGTTTAGGTTTTAGCTGGAAATTTAAGGTAATCATTAGCTGGCATCGGGATATCGGTGCTACGTATATAGGCGGGTGACTACACTCTGCTGTTGATATCGGTGCTACGTATATAGGTGGGTGACTACACTCTGCTGTTGATATCGGTGCTACGTATATAGGCGGGTGACTACACTCTGCTGTTGATATCGGTGCTACGTATATAGGTGGGTGACTACACTCTGCTGTTGATATCGGTGCTACGTATATAGGCGGGTGACTACACTCTGTTGTTGATATCGGTGCTACGTATATAGGCGGGTGACTACACTCTGCTGTTGATATCGGTGCTACGTATATAGGCGGGTGTCTACACTCTGTTGTTGATATCGGTGCTACGTATATAGGCGGGTGACTACACTCTGCTGTTGGCCAGCAAATTATGGTTCTGTCGAGTTGTATTCGTTTTAATTCTGCTACATAAGTCGATAATACAAACCTGACATCGCGTTAGTAAAGTCACATTTTAAAATTAAAATGTTAATAATCTGTGTTTTAATTACATTCTGTTGTGCCATTGGAACGATTAGAAGACCTTTATTTCCGAAAAACAGTGAACTGGATTCGACGATTTAAACAGAGAGTTTTAATTGATTACACAAGCAACATATTGAATTATTTGAACGTGTAAATGTGATGAGTTAGTTTAAGTAACGAGGAACAAGAACATACACGCGCGAACAGTAAAAACGTGTATTATAGATCTGAGGGCAAAGATTGATAAAAACCTAAGAGAAATGGAGCAAACCTACAGCAGCGCGTTGCACCAATATTCTGGCTGAATTCTGCCGTAGACGTTTTGGGCTTAAAAGTCACAGGAAAAGGTTTCCCAGATTAGTGAAAATGTCGTCGTTATTGATTAAAATCAATTTCAGCCAGAGATATAATTTGTTTTCTAGAAATAAAGGTACAGTGGTTTTAAAATTTGTTTTCCCTACGTCTCATATTCCACAGCTGTAATTGAGAATCTTCGGAAAACTTCGGACTGTGACGTCATGTTTCATCTGTATATCAGTTGATACCAAATACAAAATCGAATTTCTTATCCGTCTCTGTTGTTGTCATTTAATAAACATCTGCATGTATCCATTTATTATTACTTTAGCTAAACATATACTAGTAATTTCCGAATAATTTGCTTGTTCTGCCAAATTAATATCCCGGGAATTCTCTTGCTTGCTTGTATAGAAAAGGAATATTATGAATGTTCAGCCTATCACTCATCAGTGAACTGGCTTTCACCAACTTAAAGTAGCCACCTAGTATTGTCTACTAATGTCTTCTATCTCACATCCGTATTTCTTCTCGTTCTCACCACATGACCATTTCTAATTTAGTATTATTCCTAAACATAATATTTGTAGTAAAAATACTAGCACGAATAATTGTACAGCATGATCGGTACAGTTACGATATCAGAAAAATTGAGAATGTAATTAAAGAACTAGGTAAAGGCACATTAAGAGAACACGATATTATATTGAAAGGACAGTGTTAATTTAAACTGTAGCAGTTACTTAGGTCAATATAATGTATACTAATATATAACGGGTTTTCTGATTGGTCAAAGGTTCCTTTACAATAACCTATTATGCCCAAGACAAACGACGCATGTATGATATGTACCTTCAATTTCTAAATGCGACGTCACACAAATAGGCGATCTCACTTCATTCAATTTCATTAAGCAAACATATATTATTTGATGTGAGTTCTACCGGTTTGTTTCTCATCGAGCTTCATTCATGATTACAGAACACATAGTGTACTTGGTCTCATATTAATCTGACTCGAGTGAGTACCTGGGGGGGGGGGGATGAGGTGGAGTGAAGATGATTGATGTATTACGGCCACTTTTGCGCACATGGTAGGCTAAATGGGCCGAGGGACCTCCAAAGGTAATGAAAGCGAGGCGACATTGAAATATTCAGATGTGCTGCTGACCCGAGAGAGAGAGAGAGAGAGATTCGTAACTATATCTATCAGGACTGTGAGATTTGTGATGCATTACCGAAACCGGAATGGGTTATAAATGATTTGACCTGCGGATCAGTAGAACTTGGAATAACAGATTAGTCCAGTTCGTGGCGGGATTAATAGTAGTAGTAAGAAGTAAGTTTATTTCGAACTATACACATATTTCAAACAATAGACAATTAATAAATTCATATGTTCTATGTATTTCCGAGGCAAACACCAAGATATACGTCTGTAATCCCAGCATTTGCTAATATACGATAGGTAAATAATGGTTAATGTATAATATATAGTTACAAGATCAGTGTTAGCTTAATATTCCACCCTCCTAAGATTTAATTCGACAATGAGTGTCATCTCACTAAACAATCAGCTATTTGCATTAAAATAATAATATTGCCAACTCATGCTGATACCACATTACTTTTGCCGATAGCAAAGAAATATATCAATTTCATTCACAATAAATGCTCTACGAATCACTTAATTTCTTATATTCTTAACGCTTAGTGAGTAATTCAGTGTCTTAGTTAGGCTCGATGCTGGTCACATCTACTGCATATTACTCAGGGGCATCTGCTAGGGAAATTATCCCACTATTAGTGGAAATCGAACACACAAACTGGCTGTTTGTAGTGAAATGCTCTCCCTACTGAGCTATCGGGGCGACATAATCTAACTATTAGTGTAGTTTGAACCATATTTGTGACATATTTCATCAGAATATTTACAAAGTAAAGCCACGATATTAGAAAATTCCATTATGATATGCAGTCGGTTTGCAGTAGGTGCATGGCATTATATTTAAAATGTTCTTATGAAACAGATAGAGATGACAGCAACGATAGCCATTTACTTCGATTTCCTAAACCTAACGTAAAAGAAAATGTATGCCGCTGGTGGTCTATTTCCTGACTTCTATCAGCAATAAAGACAAACAGAAGATATTTACCTATATCGATAACATCTACGAAACTGTTATTGTAATAATCTTTACATTTTTGTAATATTTCCTGTCTTTCTTTAGTGTTCAAGATCGTAAACGATACCCATCTCGTTGAATCATCGACTGAAATCTTTGTGTCCGACTTTTATTGTTTAGTTTAATCTTGATTAATATTACATAATTTATAAGTACGACAGGAAGAAACAATTCGACGATGCCTGATCAGCAATCAATTAATATAAAAATAAATAATTATAACGTAGACACTCATATCACACAGTGGTGTATGAATGACCAGCTAGTGATCACGGCATACTGATGCGGAATAAATGGTGATTTATGACATTGGATATTTGGACAATTTCGTCAACAATCATCTTTTGTAGCAAGTGTTGGCCAAACAGAACTCAGAAAGTGCTCACCATTTTGCGGCCTGGGCATGTATGGTTTAAATATTTGCCCGCAAATGCAATACAACTTTACCAAATACATAACCGTGGGAAAAACCAATATTGGTTATCCTGATGGTTTTTCAACTGCGGCTTGGGACTAACTCAATGCCAATGAGGACAACCCTGCGGTGCTGCTGGATAGATTGGCTTCCAGCATGGGAATATCCACAGGGAGTCTTCGTGAGGAAATTAAACGCATAAAATAATACTCCATGAGACAGAACCTATTTGTTTCAGTTTGATGACACCACAGGTGTTGCTAAGAAAATAGGGGGCGAGAACTTAGTGTTAATTATTATTAATATGATATATCCCCTAATTTCATATATGAGGAATTCAGTAAACAATATTCTGTGCTATTCAGTTAATCCTTTCCTCTTCGTGTGTCATTTTCTCCAAAACCTTTGAAGCGGCAGCGTTGGTTCACCCGTTGACCTTTGAAATCATCCCACACAAAGGCTACATTATTCGCCAAAAAACTTAGCAAAACGTGAAGATTTGAGAACTAGCTTTAATAATGTGTTTGCATTCCCCAGATGGCGCCAGTGTAGTTAACGATTGTCAGAAATAAACGTTGTTGTTCAGGTAAATATTGTGGACTTTCATCGCACATTATTGAGTGAATGTGTACCGATACACCACACAAACTTACCCGTGAAAATATACAGAAATATAAATACTTCAACAATACTTTTAATACATTAAAGTAAAACATTTAAAACGTTCCATTTTAATACTTTGAAGGGAATAAACACGATAATAAAAAATATGGTCGATATCAAAGCGAGCTATAGAAATAATGAACGATAAGTCCTCCATGTCTGGCGAATTTCTTGTAAATATTATTCCCGTTTCAGACAAAAAATAAATAACCGAGTTCGCGCAAAAGTCATAACGTAACGCCGTCATAAACATTCCCCATCAGTCATGAATGACTCGGGCACTAAGTAATAGTATGTGGCGCCACAATATATCAGTAACATTGCCAATAAAATTAAACCAAAATCTAGATCTGGACGGGATGAAATAGCGACAAAGTTAATGATAACAACAATTGCATACACAATTAACCCGATCACTCACATCATTAGTCAATGTTTACAAACAGATAAAGCGAAAATAGTAAGATTTGTGCCAAAATTCAAATCATCTGATCAGTGACTGCTAAAATAATTATAGGTCAATTAGTCTCCCGCCATCCCTCAACATCTCTAGGAACTACTGGATTATCTAAACTCGACACCGAAATACTCAACTGACCAGAAGAGGAATAAATGATGATGATATTGATATAAAATGATAGAATGTGTCTACCACAAAACAGGCGAGACAAAAAATCTAAGAAGAAACGATAAATAAACAAACTATTTTAAATGATTTCTCTCACAATCCTATCATCGTCCATGTTTCCAGTGATTTGTTTATCAAACTGACATATGAATTATAAAGTGAGAATGACAACAAAGGCTCTAACAACCTGAAATAAGTATGTGAAATACAATAACGTATCTCTCTATTACAATAAGACACGCACAGCAACTTCATAAACACACATTTGTGTGTTTATCAATGATAGCTTATAAATACTGTACGAGTCTATTATCAAAGATACATTCTATACCAAAAACAAAATGATAAAAACCTGCGGATTATTTTCTATTCACTCCGGTATATCACTTGGACAAATAATATCCCCTCTATATACGTCTACAAAAATGGTACATCTGGGGCTCCAATGTTGTAGTGCGCATACGCTCACACAGACCACATAAGAGGCACGCCGATGTACACCGTTTGTTTTATTACAAAAGTAGCCTATGAAAAAAACTCACGCGTTACACGAGGGAATTCGGGACCAAAGTGGGTGTTTCGGGACAAAATGTAGTCCTCATGGAACAACAAAGTAAATTGATAAATGAAACGCAATTCCAAAGAAACGGATCTTTTTCACCATTACGGCAAATGATCAATTAAACGGATGCGTATGCCGTGGAGGCACACTGACAAAAGGGTCACAAGGAGCTGCTACTGCCCAGTTGTGCGTGGTTGGCTGGATAGCAGAGTTAGGGTAATGGTAATCGATGGTAATCGATTACATGATCTCAAGTATTCGTAATTGTAATCGCTCTTTCCAGATGCGATGTAATCATATTCGATTACATTGTAAAGGTAATTATAATCAGCGATTACTTTCACGATTACACAAGGTGCTTTAATATTTACCATTTTATATAATGCCAGAGATATCGTTTGGTATGTAAGGCAAAAGATAACAATAGAATTGATTCACCCATTGAGGGACTGCTGTCATATTAATACATATAATGATTTGTCAATTTATTTGTTCGATATGAATATGAAAAGAAAATGTGTTGAAAAACTGCTTTAGATGTTGCCGCTGTTATAAGTCATATAAACAGGCATTTCAGAATAACTCGTGTTGTTTTCACATTGGTAAGCCCAAGTTAGTAACACAGCCAGCAATCATGTATGGCTTCTTTCTGACAGCGTCGTTTTAACTACACCTCCAAATGACTCTGATTGGCCAGCAGTCAGATGACAAACAGCCAATTAAATTAACGCATTAAATAGTGAACGTAAACAAGGCTATATGTTGGCACCCAGTAGACATACACATACAGGGTAACAAACATGGACATTAGACATAGATCAAAGTGAAAAGTAACTAGATCCGGGACGCGGCCGGCTCAGCCATACGTCCGTCCGGGATCTCGGCATTAATTAAGCAGTCTCTTTCAAAACTTCGAACTCATGTAGTCTCGAATCTACTTTATTCCTATAAATTATATTCCGTCTACAAACTCTACTCGAAACTGAACAAAAGCTTTCCACTCCTCGAAACTCTCCACTCCAGAACACACCAAAAAAAAACTACAAAAATCAAGATAACTATAGGGAATTGTCCGGTAGAAGCCACATAGTCACCTGGTCCAATCACCGCTGACTTGGCTGAGTCAAGAACAATCCCTCACTCAAACCTCCTCCCACACATCCAAACCGGTATATAAAGGGGCATTTTCCACCCACCACAATATTTTAGTGAGCTCCGGTGGCCTACCAGTTAAGCATCCGGCACTTGGTGTCAATGATCACAGGTTCGATACCAACAAAAGCTCGAAACCTTTCCAGAGATTAATATCTCGGCTCACAACATCGTGGGCGGTTGACCACGTTAAATGGCGCTGCCGTCTCCACTGAATTATTAAAAATAAAGGGGGACGTTAAAAACCCCCTGAGGACGTAAAACACTCTGGCAGTGACCACCCTCAGGGTATTTCGGCTCCATCTTTCCGTACTGCTCCCCTGTGAGTGGTGGGGGAGGAGGTTCCTCAACCACTCCAACATAGAGGCTGTGCTGATTAAGCAACACCCTGGGGATTCTCCCCGAACAACAAAACCACCCAGCACAATATTTTAGTGAGCTCCGGTGGCCTACCAGTTAAGCATCCGGCACTTGGTGCCAATGGTCACAGGTTCGATCCCAGCAAAAGGTCGAAACTTTTCCAGAGATTAATTTCTCGGCTCACAACATCGTGGGTGGCTAACCATGTTAAACGGCCCTGCCGTCTCCACTGAATTATTATAAATAAAAGGGGACGTCAAAGACCCCCTGAAGACATAAAGCACTCTGGCAGTGACCACCCTCAGGGTATGTCGGCTCCATCTTTCCGTACTGCTCCCCTGTCAGTTGTGGAGGTTTCTCAACCACTCTAACATAGAGGCTGTGCTCAATAAGCGACAGTCTGGGGATTCTCCCTCAAAAACCAACCAAACCCAGCACAAAAAACAGTGTGTTTATCATGATAGCTTATAACTATGGTACAAGTGTATTATGAAGGATACATTTTATACCAATGAAAATGATATAAACCTGCGCATTATTTTCTAATCACTCCGGTATCTCACTAGGATAAATAATGACCCATTTATATACGTCTACACAAATAACATAATAAGTGTATGACACTGCACTGAATCTGTGACAAACACTATACTACTTACAGCTCAAACCCTCACATAAAGAGACACAAATCCATGAAAAACTAACAGATACGAATATCTACAATGGAAGGCGTGTTGGTACTAGGTTGTATGTACGTTGTGTAATACGCGTGACATGAGGGTGATGTGCAGAACACGTACGATGATACGAGAGGTATGGGGCCGGATATTCATCGACAACGAGTCTAGTTCGAGTGACGCACTCATCTGGTACATCTGGGGCTCCAATGTTGTAGTGCGCATACGCTCACACAGACCACATAAGAGGCACACCGGTGTACAACGTTTATTTTATTACAAAAGTAGCCTATGAAAAAAACTCACGTTTTACATGAGGGAATTCGGGACCAAAGTGGGTGTTTCGGCACAAAATGTAGTCCTCATGGAACAACAAAGTGATGATGATGATGATGATTGATGTTTTACGGCTACCTTTGTGCACACGGTAGGCTAAATGTGCCGAGCGACCCCCAAAGGTAATGAGGCGAAGTGAAAGATGAAACAACCTTCAGATATGCCCACGCCGAGATTTGAACACGGGTGGTAGTGATCTGTAGTCCAACACGCTACCGCTAGACCACGGAGGCGCCCCCTGGAACAACAAAGTAAATTGGTAAATGAAACGCAATTCCAAAGAAACGGATCTTTTTCACCATTACGGCAAATGATCAATTAAACGGATGCGTATGCCGTGGAGGCACACTGACAAAAGGGTCACAAGGAGCTGCTACTGCCCAGTTGTGCGTGGTTGGCTGGATAGCAGAGTTAGGGTAATGGTAATCGATGGTAATCGATTACATGATCTCAAGTATTCGTAATTGTAATCGCTCTTTCCAGATGCGATGTAATCATATTCGATTACATTGTAAAGGTAATTATAATCAGCGATTACTTTCACGATTACACAAGGTGCTTTAATATTTACCATTTTATATAATGCCAGAGATATCGTTTGGTATGTAATGCAAAAGATAACAATATAATTGATTCACCCATTGAGGGACTGCTGTCATATTTATACATATAATGATTTGTCAGTTTATTTGTTCGATATGAACATGAAAAGAAAATGTGTTGAAAAACTGCTTTAGATGTTGCCGCTGTTATAAGTCATATAAACAGGCATTTCAGAATAACTCGTGTTGTTTTCACATTGGTAAGCCCAAGTTAGTAACACAGCCAGCAATCATGTATGGCTTCTTTCTGACAGCGTCGTTTTAACTACACCTCCAAATGACTCTGATTGGCCAGCAGTCAGATGACAAACAGCCAATTAAATTAACGCATTAAATAGTGAACGTAAACAAGGCTATATGTTGGCACCCAGTAGACATACACATACAGGGTAACAAACATGGACATTAGACATAGATCAAAGTGAAAAGTAACTAGATCCGGGACGCGGTCGGCTCAGCCATACGTCCGTCCGGGATCTCGGCATTAATTAAGCAGTCTCTTTCAAAACTTCGAACTCATGTAGTCTCGAATCTACTTTATTCCTATAAATTATATTCCGTCTACAAACTCTACTCGAAACTGAACAAAAGCTTTCCACTCCTCGAAACTCTCCACTCCAGAACACACCCAAAAAAAAACTACAAAAATCAAGATAACTATAGGGAATTGTCCGGTAGAAGCCACATAGTCACCTGGTCCAATCACCGCTGACTTGGCTGAGTCAAGAACAATCCCTCACTCAAACCTCCTCCCACACATCCAAACCGGTATATAAAGGGGCATTTTCCACCCACCACAATATTTTAGTGAGCTCCGGTGGCCTACCAGTTAAGCATCCGGCACTTGGTGTCAATGATCACAGGTTCGATACCAACAAAAGCTCGAAACCTTTCCAGAGATTAATATCTCGGCTCACAACATCGTGGGCGGTTGACCACGTTAAATGGCGCTGCCGTCTCCACTGAATTATTAAAAATAAAGGGGGACGTTAAAAACCCCCTGAGGACGTAAAACACTCTGGCAGTGACCACCCTCAGGGTATTTCGGCTCCATCTTTCCGTACTGCTCCCCTGTCAGTTGTGGAGGTTTCTCAACCACTCTAACATAGAGGCTGTGCTATAAGCACACCTGGGGATTCTCCCTGAACAACAACCACCCAGCACAATAATGTGACTCCAGTGGCCTAGCGTTAACATGGCACTTGGTGCAATGGTACAGGTTCGATCCAAGCAAAAGGTCGAAACTTTTCCAGAGATTAATTTCTCGCTCAACATCGTGGGTGGCTAACCAGTATAAGCCCTGCCGTCTCCACTGAATTATTATAAATAAAAGGGGACGTCAAAGACCCCCTGAAGACATAAAGCACTCTCGCAGTGACCACCCTCAGGGTATGTCGGCTCCATCTTTCCGTACTGCTCCCCTGTCAGTTGTGGAGGTTTCTCAACCACTCTAACATAGAGGCTGTGCTCAATAAGCGACAGTCTGGGGATTCTCCCTCAAAAACCAACCAAACCCAGCACAAAAAACAGTGTATTTATCAATCACAGCTTATAACTATGGTACAAGTGTATTATGAAGGATACATTTTATACCAATGAAAATGATATAAACCTGCGCATTATTTTCTAATCACTCCGGTATCTCACTAGGATAAATAATGACCCATTTATATACGTCTACACAAATAACATAATAAGTGTATGACACTGCACTGAATCTGTGACAAACACTATACTACTTACAGCTCAAACCGTCACATAAAGAGAGACACAAATGCATGAAAAACTAACAGATACGAATATCTACTATTCATAACATCCATGAATTCGATAACCGGCCATGACTTTATAAAAGGTCGAAGTACGGATTTGGGAGTTGGTTCAGTTATAGACGAAACATTTAATGTTGAAGCATAGCAATATTTTAAGACTACGAAAAGCAGTCTATTTACAGAGGTGGTCAAGTTACAGAGGGAATAAGAGTTGGAGGTTTGACTATATTCTAATTATCCTATTTGTTATATAGACCTGACTTTGCTATTGTCACGCCACGCGTGGTGCATTTCGTTACTAAATTTATACTCAAACAATTCCATTGATATTGTTTGCACTAATCTCAGCTTGCACTAATCTCAGTTATCTCTATAAATACATGTGCATTCATGGCAAATGCATTCATTGGTCCTTTGCTCTATGGTGAATATTATTCTCAGAAATATTAAAACAAATTAACGATGTATCATGGCATCAAAGTCTCTTGTACATTTTCATTTCAAGAACATATCTGAAAATGCGCCAGGTTTTTACAAAGCAAAAGGTAAACATTGTAGCATGCTTATATAGGTATTTATGATTGGTGTTTATCAGCGACCTTTGTGCACATGGTTGGCTAAATGGGCCGAGCGATCTCCAAAGGTAATGAAGCGAAGTCACGGATGAAACAACCCTCAGATATGCCCGCGCCGGAATTCGAACATGGGTGGTAGTGATCTGTGGTCCAACACGCTACCAGTAGACCACGGAGGTACTCCGAATAAATACTAATGAATAATCACATTCATGTTTGTGTTATATACATTGTCATCGTGCTGAACAGTAAAACCGAAATGCAGAATGGGAAATAAGGATCAAATGTAAGCCCATTACACATACAACCCATAAAGTGCCAGTTATCAATTAGATTAAAAATTCCCATTATTTAGTGCCAATAAGTTATCTCTAAATGAATGTGAAACGAAATACATAGTTATCAGGCCATACCATATGAAACTTGATATGCTTAAATATTACCTTAAATGGTACACAACTAGACCGAATCAGAAATGACTGCTATGAAAAGATTTGAACATTTAATCCGGAAATTTAACGTTACACAAGTATGTACAAATTATGTGGGCTTTGTTTCCGATAAAGCAAGTGAAACATGCATTATCCACAGACTGAGTCAGCACATTATATTATGTACTGACACACTCTTATTTTAATACTACTACTACTACTATAATAATAATAATGTATATTTGATATAGCGCCCTTAGTAGCAGGGGTCATTCTAAGGCACTGTACAAATAATGTGTAATATAATAACATCCCAAATAATATGTCTGTATAAACACTGTAAGTGATTTAAAAGATAATAATTATTTATCTGTGAAAGCGACCTTGAACAGGTGTGTTTTTAGAACGGATTTAAAATCTTCAAGAGACGACGCATTTCTAATATCTATCGGCATCCTAGACCACAAAATGGGGGTCTGTAACACTAAACGCACAATCATCATATCGCTTGAGCCAAGAGACTGGCACCTGCAATAGTATCATATAGGATGGTATTATAGGAGAGGAAAATACCAACATATCTAGCTTTACAAGTTTAATTATATTCCAGAAGAGAGCAATTCATTTAATACAGAATGAACATTACAATAGTGAAACTGAGCTAAAGTTTAAGTCATAATTTATTGGTACTTCAATCCCTTATAGATATCATTTATATTCAAAATTAACGATGATTTTATATTCAGCGACGTCATTCGGTATTTCTACGCAAACAGCCTCTTTATTTCCTGCCAGTTCTTTGGAATAAACGGACAAAACTAAGTAAGTCGGTCAATTTGACTTGAGACGCATTTAAACGCCAAATTTAATCATACATTATAAGTGAATATAAGAATGTTATTCGTTTGATGTTATCATACTTATCTGTACCATTTCGTACCATTTTCAATACTGTAAATCCCGTTGAAAGCTCACTCTGGTTCTCCATAGTGGGAACTTGTGTAGGCACATTAATATACATGCAACAATTCAATTGAACGTTGGTCAATATACATTTAGTATTACAAATGCTTATTTCGCTGTAAAAGCATTTCTAAGTCAAAATTGTTAATACCAAACCAGTTGCAAAGAATGCGTCATCAATATTATGCATGAATGGATGTGATTGGCCAGGAATTTACTTTCTCAATAGATTCCTTTTTCGAAAGGTGTATTAAAGCACTTAATTATCATAATCATTTATTGACAGCATTTTCAAAATATAAAATCACCAGGCAATATTCTATTCATATATATTGTATTTCAATCTGGCACAAATCATCGTAAGATCATTTACAATAAAAGCACTCATCATTCACGCGCAAGCTGATTGCCCTTCACTCTATACATTTAAAGCAATTGAACTTTGACAATTTCTTTAATTGCTTTGTGTATTGCTTGTAATAACCCCGAATCTACCTAGCCATTAAGAAGAATGTCTTTTTATCTTGAGGTGTTGTCGAATGCATCCAACATCCAAGGTGATTGGAATGGTATCAGGGTTGAAATCCTTAAGTCAATCTGGCTTTCGGCAAAGTTACTTATCTTGTCGCTATTCCACTCAGTGAATCTTTTGTGCAGAGCGTCCTTTAAGGGCTTACTGCCAGCGACATCTAATTGCTACAATTCACCAGTTCACGAAATAGGAATAAACACAACATGAATTCTGTTTGCTTTGAGAAATGGTTCACCACGATGTGCCTTGATACATCTGTCAGTGTGTTTTGGTGTGATTTCAGTCAATATTCGTGGATTAAAGCATATATTTTGGACCATATCTTACAGACGAAATAACGAAATTCCGTAATTTTAGACCCAAAATTAAAACGCCGCCATCTTGTCCAGATTATTAAATTCGTCAACTTAATACGTCGCTACCATTTGCCGATTTTCAGTAACCTGTTTATGTCGTTTCTTTGGGCTAATGTAGCGCCATGAAATACATAGTCTGTGATCATTATAATGAAAATATCACAATATTGACAACTATACTCTATTTAATATCAGCGTTGATCCAATAACGTCAACAGTATCCGATTATATATTAACATGTTAAGATGGTTCAGAGTCGTGGTGGGGGTGGGGGGACAACACATAGGAGTAGTCTTGATTAGCAGTTAAGATTTTTAATATATTCGTGGCAGGCATAACGTAGGCCATTGTGACGAGGACTGGCGAAATTAAATTATCCACAGGTGTTCAGAGTTGAGACCCTGAAAGAGTACTTGAGGACTAAGGATCAGAGGTGAGAAAATGACTATGATATGTTGGAGAAATCAATACAACCAGCACATGGAAAGGAGAAAAAGAAGAGGCTCAGCACAGGACATTGCTGGATATACAACATCCACCTAGATATATCTGCTGTAAGCGGAGTGTGTAGACCTTGGTAAGTATATGTCATCAAACTACAAAGAAGGAAAGGCCTCTAGTTATACTGAAAAATAGTTTGACAATGTATTATATCACAAGATCAGTGCTGAATCCCTTCCTTCCATCCGTATAAATATACCTCGTAAAATCTGGGTAATGGTGGAAAATGTGTTAGCAGGCACGAAAAGAGCTTAACGTCAATGCTTTGTGGGGTATAGTCGCAAACAAAAACAAACCAAACAAATAAATACCCCCCCCCCCAACCCCAAACAAACCAAACAAAACAACCTTCTAATTCCTCTAACAGTCTCTTTCATTAATTTCGGTTAGATATTAAATGTTGATAATAATGATGATGTTGAAATATTGGCTGTAAGAAACAACAATAAAACGTGTTTATAGATTGCCGATATGATATAACAATAATATTTTTGTATGGCATGTTGTTAATCCTTTTTTTTCTGTAGTCATGTTTCATGAGAAGTCGGAATAAAAAAGAATTAATTATCCACATATATATATATATATATATATATATATATATAGCAAAGTGTATAATCTTTTTATATTAAATTCATTATATATGGGGATACAGAGTGTGAGACCACAGTCGGCTTATATTCGCTCAACTTAGTTACTACAGATAATATATGCTAATCTATATGGTACTGAGTATATTGATTGATAAACGAAGCAGATCTAATCCGATGTTAAGCTCACATAACATACTCTTCCCCACAACGCGATGAAGTTCTCCGTCTACGGGCACATACGATCAATAAATAGGCCAGTCGACATACAGTTAATGCAGACATGTCTTCTATGGCGGATACTTATCTCCCCAACGCAGTGGAAAATTACCACCGAATATTCTCAAGTCATAGCTTACCCTTGGCATAACCTTTATTTACTTAACGTTGAGTGAAGAAAAAAGGTGCAGTAAAATAGGCCAACTAATAACATGGCTCCATCAGACTAAACACCGACTCTTTGCATTTTTGACAGACAATTGACGGCATAACAAAAGATAAACATCACTGATGGTTTTGGAAGTTGTTTTTTAAAGTGACCTTTTCAGGAAGCTTTCTGCCATATCAAATAACATCGAGCGGTCTAACAAAGACGGCGATTCAGTTGAATCTCAGGTAACTTGAGGAACTTGATGACGCATATACGAGCGTGCTAGGGCGTATATACAAACACACCCATATACACACACATGCGCGCACGCGCGCGCGCGCACACACACACACACACACACACACATATATATATATATATATATATATATATATACTGACACATGGGAATGGTTCTGGCGACGTTTTAATTTAATTTTTATTTCACCGTCTTTTCACCCACTCACAAAACCTCTAAGAATGGATGTATACAGTAATGTATACACGTAATATACTAGAGAGAGAGAGAGAGAGAGAGAGAGAGAGATGGGGTGGCGGAGCAACGTCCAATTTATTCCGTTATTTCCATCCGGTAACATTATGCGTGGTGTAAGTTGTTTGTATCGTTGAAGTCTCCGAGATGTTCTATGAGTGCATCACGGCTATTACGTTCGACGCACAGAGGCTCGGTTATAGTTTATCAGTCGTTTTTGTTTTCTATATATAAAAATTCCCCTGAAAGCAATTTGTTCAAGTCCCTACCCGCTGAATTAAAATGTTGTTGTTATTGACGTACGCCAGGTATACTAAATAATAAATATAATACTGTGCGTCATCTTCGGACAAACAATATACACCTTGGGGGCTAGTGTCCTACCATAGAATTTTAATGTTTGGCCCCTTTGAGTTACTCCTGGTAATAAAGACACTTGATTAAATGTATCACATTATTAATACAGTTGTTATTATGGGAACAGCAATTACGAGATGTATTTTCTGATACTAATAACAAATAAACAGCAGATGAGGAAGATTAGAAGAAAGAAAAACATTACATTCCTTACACTATGCACGTCTCAGCTTGAAATATGACAATGGCTGCAACAGAGAAAGAATGTATGTGTAGAAATTTCTTGAACATCCTATGTTTGGTGATGAAATACTGATAGATATGAATGCAAGATGATGGCGATAATAATAATAATAATAATAATAATAATATATGGTTGCTATGTTTGGTGCGTATCATAGATTAAAAAATGAGGCTTTTTTGGTCCCAGGGGCCACTAACACGTGACCAGAAATATCGCGTTACCTCATAGGGTTGGCATTTAGCCAAAGGTCCAAAGCGAAGCCTTTAAATGCCAGGTCTAAGTGTTTGTGCCTCAGATCAAGGGCCGGGGGTTTATCTGGAGATGCCATAGACACCGAAGATCTGGTCATCATACGAGTTTAACTATTGAAACAACGACAAGGTGAGCGTTAAATAGAGTAATTAATGTAGTGGGTGGAGTTGTAATACGTAGATTGGAAACGTTCGATTGAGGCAAAGTCTTTAAATTGGAAAATTTAGCTTTAATACAAAAATATTATATGACCCTCTGAATAAATACCGTGTACAGCAACGACGTTAGTGTACAGTGAAGCTTATAATCTGGTATAAGGCGTGGAGCCGCACAAAAAAGAACCGGTCTATGAAGATTACCTCTTATACTAAGACGGTGTGATCTTGTTAGTAAAGAAATGTTTAATATTGATTTACTCGTATGTCTCTTCTCCACGGTGGTCTAATTGAGGCAAATGACATCCAAAGGTAACAAAGTGAAATGAACGATGAAACACTACTTATACGTAGATATATCCGGATTTGAACCAGGGTGCTAGATTTGTGTGGCCAACCTCACTACTGATTAGGCCAAGGAGATGCTCCAAATCATATTAGAAAAGGAAAGTGGTTATTGTGTACAGATAAAATAAACAATAATTGTATAACTTTTGGTATCAGTAATTGTTTTGTTTAGTCACGTGACTAATCGCATCTGGGATATATATAACTCGAGGGGTAACTTCCCAGGGAAATTAAATAATTGATCAAATATATCCAGAGAAACATACAACACTGAGAACCGAATCCTGAGATGGATGTTTCCCACGAAGTACACCACTATCTGTCTTCTGCGAGTGACCTCAATGATATATTAGTGTGTACACAGATACGTAGTTACAGTGAGGGGGTGGGGAGATGTGACGAGTCATACAATTATTACTGTGTGGCATTCAAGAAAGATACATATATCATTCAATTAATGACCATACATTTAGTAAATATTGTTATACTTCTGAATACATGTTTACCAGAATATCAACTAGTCAACGGTTGGAGAAATCATCAGTCCGATTCTTAATTAGAACTATGTCATTCATTACAGAACATCAAAGATGATCTACACGCCATATATAGTGGTGTTGATCTTATATCTGTCAGCGATCAGGGTTACTACGAGTCTTGGAAATGTATGTGGACCTCCGAGCAAAGGTAGGAGTAAGACCTGTTTAATGCCAACTGTACTGTCATATCATTACTAATGCTGATCGTGCATCATTGTTGTCAGATACTACTACTACTACTACTACTACTAATAATAATAATAATAATTTAAGAAAATACCATTACTAGCGGGATCCACTAATAGGCGTTGTAAAGTTATGCCTCATTATGATCTTTGGGGGGAAATATTGCGCAGACATGTATGTGTGTCTGTGTATATGTACATGTATGTGCGTCTGTTGTCTTTTAGGACTCTTAAATACGATGCTTGTGGTTTATAATACTAATAAATTATAAAACGTATTCTTTTCCAAATCTATTCACTTCTTAAACTCACACCTGTTCAATGTCGTTTTCATAATTAAATACAAATTATCTTTTAAATCTCTTATAGGATTTTTACAGACACATTATTTGGGGTATTATTATATTATATATTATTTGTACATCGCTTTGAATGGATCCTGGTAGTAAGGTTGCTTAATTAAATATATATTATTATTATTATTATTAATACTACTACTAATAATAATAACAATAATAATAATACTGTTATTATTATTATTATTATTATTATTATTAAACTGTTTGTACTTCGAGTACCCTTTTGTTTGATATAATCGGCTAACTTACCTCATATATCTTGTCCTGTCTATACAGAATCATGTACCAAATGTGACTTGACCCGTAATCCGTCCAGATATGTAACTGATAGCTGTAGTTGTGGTTATTACCAATGTATCAACGACGAATTTGGGGGATTTAAACTCCAGAAGATGGCATGTCCTAAATGTACATGTTGGGATCCGAGCACCATGACGTGTATCCGTAATGCGAAAAGCACCGGCACTGGTTGTGACACAAAGCAAATCAAGGAAAAGTACTCAACGAGTGGTAATTAATGATTATAATAATTATATTTTACACTAATTCTCTCTTTGGTTTATGGTTCCCGTAAATTCTTACAATATCGTCAACAGTATATCGTCAACACTGTAACGTCATATCAATACTGTCCTCACGAATTCGTCGACAAGATATTGTCAACACGATATTGTGTGCACAATATTGTCAACACGATATTGTGTGCACAATATTGTCAACACGATATTATCAACACGATATCGTCAACGCGATATCGTCAACAGATTATGTCAGCCAAATAACGTCAACACGATAATGTCAACACGATATTGTCAACACGAAGTCTTCAACACCCAATAACTCTTATTGTCTATTTGTTTTTCCAGGTAGTACTTGCACCGTAACTGGCCCAAACTATTCTGTCAAATTTGGGTCAGCATACCCTGATAGCAAATCGTACTACATGTACGTATTCGGGAGAAAGATTAGGATGCCCTGTCCTCCTGGTACAAAGTTCATTTTGTATTACTGTCACTGTATGCACGCTGAAGATCCTAAAGGTCAGTATCGGTTTATTTGATTGCAAATTATTCTTTAAAAAAATCGTAACTTAAGGAAAGACGTCGATTTTCCAAATTTGGTGAGGTACTAAATCCAACCTAATTACGTTAGGGTGAAGATTTGAATTTGACATGCCATAGAATGATAACATCAAATTTGTGTATTTAAACTAATTGAAGATGTAACTCTCTTGTCTAATAAATTATAATTAGGAACATGTTAGGAAGCTTAAATCTCTCGGTGGCTCCAAATGAAAAGAAAACCCGTAACATTATAATTGATCCAATAGCATTAAACCATATTAATATATGTTCTAATTTTATTGTCCTGGGTCTTTAAACCGTATTGCTCCATTTTATCGTGCGCTATATTGTACAATTAATTCCCCTATCGTTGTAAATGATGAGATAATACAGTTTTATGACTGGTTTGACCATTACAATTCTACTAGATATGACCGGATTGGACAAGTTACCTAGTTATAAACATTGCTTATTACTAAAAGAAATGAAACACTGACATCAATTGTTGACCTAAAATGCTAGGTGTGTTTACCTTACATTAAATACGATGAGATAAATACTAAAGTAAATATAGATTCATAAGTAAATAAACGAATTAATAAACTATAAATAAAAACTAACCAGGAAAACTAAAAATACTTCATACTAAATAGGGAAGTAAATTATAAACTAAATATTACTAAGTTAATTAGAAAAATATAACAAATTAATACAGTAGTAAATGTAAATAAATATATGAATATTCTATATATGTCAATTATAAATCTTTTATTTGGTTTTGTTGTTTGGTGAGAATCCCCAGGCTGTCGCTTAATCAGCACAGCCTCTATGTTGGAGTGGTTGAGAAACCTCCCCCCCCCACCACTCACAGGGGAGCAGTACGGAAAGATGGAGCCGAAATACCCTGAGGGTGGTCACTGCCAGAGTGTTTTACGTCCTCGGGGGGTCTTTAACGTGCCCCTTTGTTTTTAATAATTCAATGGAGCCGGCAGCGCCATTTTACGTGGTCAGCCACCCGCGATCATCTTTTCCTGTCAGTTTCTATGTTTATATTCAGAACGCGATCCATTTATGCGCCTGACATTCGATGAGAAAGATCCCTTTGCCAATCAGCAAGGACTTTTTGTTGATGCGAAGGATGTGACAATAACAGATAAGGGGAAGGTCGGCAAGGCGGCTTACTTTAATGGGAAGAGTAGTAACATCGAGGTGCCAGCCTTCAATAACAAGGTACGTCTTTGGTTGCTTTGTTTTAACCTATATTAGTATTATTATTATTATATCATGTATTTAAGTGCCATTATCATGGTAAATTGTTCTCAATTACACTGTAGCACTGTGCATACTTAAGTTATAGTAACTTATGCCGAAGGAATATTTGTGTTGACTACAAACGTAATTAAATATTTTTTAAATGTTACGTTAAAATAGGTATTCAGATAAAAATAGTTTTTCCGAAATATATATATATATATATATATATATATATATATAGCATAATGTTAACAAATTGCGCTAGAATTTACATTGAAATACAAAAGGCTTTTTATTGCAAAAAACAAGTTATATTGTTGATATCAACATAACTGTCGATTTGACATCAATATGATCAATATTAGATCAATATGAAAATCATTTCCCATGACATTTGCCAGATTATTCTTGCGTTCCCTGCCGAATGTTTATTTTGCCCTTTTCTTTGAATATACATACTCAGTTTTATGTATACAACTAGTAAACTACTCTAGTCTTTCTCTACACTAACTGTACTTCGTAATATTATGTTAAAAATAGATTTTGCAGAAAAAGATATCTATTTATTTAAACTCCTAAAAGTGTTCAGAAGCCATTATGACGACTTCCTGTGACAGAGAGCTTACAGTTATGACCTTTGGGGTATTTAGCAATTAACCTACCAGATGGCGCTACTAAGCAACTATCAGAGGGTGGTTTAAAGTAGAGAGAATGACAGATCTTTCTACTGGGTTCTTTTATAGTGTCTATTAATACTCTGATTAGTCTACCTCTTGTATATATTAATTTATTAACCCATTACTTTCTTTTGTGAAGTTTCTAACCTTTGTTTATAAGACAATTTTATACAGTTTATTAGCAATTAGCTCTGATTTACTTTTTACCATTTCTGAAATTTGTCAAATCCTGTATTTTGTTAATCCTCTACTTTGCATCATCATCATCATCATCATCATCATCATCATCATCACCATCATCATCATCACCATCATCATTTTAATCATAGATTCAATGGTGTGCTGCTTGTCACGTAATATGTCAATAATTCCATCGACCTTTTCTGAATCAGATTCTGATTTGTTCCCATTTGGTATATCGATTTCGGTTGCCTTAGATGTGTCAGCTATACTATTATATTTCGATCTGGTTATCTTATTTTATATAATTTGTTTTCGTTAGTGCCATGTTGAAAATTCAAGTAGGGTGGGCGATAACTGGTCAATCAAAACTGCTTACTTTGTTTACCTCGTTGTCACAACAATAATACAACATATTACTGAGAATCGATTAACTAAATGTTCCAAGATAACCATGCACCCGCTCCATTTTTGTTGTAAGCCTATAACGCTGTTCCTCGTTCATATAACGGTTTGTCACTCTAATGCTAGCGAGCACTCTAGGACATTGAATGGCCTAAATTTTGCCGATGTGTCGTTAAACAACACCCATCCATCCATCTACTGCGCACTCTATTGACACACTATGAACTGACTTCTGCGGAGACTAGAAAATTCCATGACGTAATTATTTTCCGGGTTCTTGGTTCGAATCCGCTTAATACCTGCGTTTGGGGGGTTTGTTTCTTCTCGTGGATACTCTTCGGTCTCCCATGTGGCAAATACCGAGGCTGAACGACTCAAGATCAAATTCCGTATAGTTGAATAGACGGAACTTTGGTTGATTGAGTTATACAGTTTAACTAGATATAACTAAATATGGTTGATATCAACCTTAATATTTATGAAATAATTGATTAAATCGTCCCAATTATTGTTTTAAGTGTAGTCTCGTTTTTCCATAGCGAATCTGAGGATACTTTGTATGAAACATATTTATGATTTAAATACCTTTCATGATTTGGGGGATAAATAGAAACACAACTTTAGCTGTCGTTAGCTAACGCTGAAATACCAAGGTCAAATTGGGAAATATGTGTTAAAACTGTTAGAATATTTTTTATACACA
The DNA here is from genome assembly GCA_025642065.1 of Paralvinella palmiformis. Taxonomy (NCBI): domain Eukaryota; kingdom Metazoa; phylum Annelida; class Polychaeta; order Terebellida; family Alvinellidae; genus Paralvinella; species Paralvinella palmiformis. The sequence goes on from JAODUP010000161.1 coordinate 609,192, forward strand.
ATAAGAACAATAACAACAACAATGATAATAATAATAATAATAATAATAATAATAATAATGGTTTGTTTTGATACAGGAGACTCCGGTGATGTCTCTTAGCCTTTGGTATATGAGGGATTCGACAAGTGATGATGGCCCTGAAGCACTGTTATCTAACGATGCTTGTTCTTCTGATGACGATCCTACTATCCAAGTGTTGTCAACAGGTTATTCAAAAATCCTTGGTGGATTTAGAGCAGGTCGCGACACTGATAAGATCAGCAGCACTAACAGTTTCTCTGTTAGTATATATATATATATATATATATGTGTGTGTGTGTGTGTGTGTCTTTATATATATATATATATATATATATATCTCTCTCTGTCTTTGTGTGTATGTGCGTGTGCGTATGTGCGTCTCTTTATTTTAAGGCTAAACGAATATAAAAGTCCCCGAAAACAATCAAACTACTACAGTGAACCAAAACTTTCCTAGAGGCAAATTAAAAAGAATATATTATAATTTTTGTATGTGATTTGTATGATAGGATAAAGGCGTCAACAACTGGAACCATATCGTTGTTGTCTATGATGGTAGCAAGATTACTCTCTACCTGAATGGCCAAGTAAAAAGTACTAGAGAAGCAAGTGGCATGATTAAGCCCGCCCATTGTCCGCTGTTGATAGGCTCCATGTATGGGAAAAACTACTTCAAAGGCTACATGGATGAGGTGAGACATTTTACTGTGTTTTTAAAGTCTTTGGTTCACTTATCTCTCGTTAATGTATTGACATGAATTAGCGGTTTGTTTAGTATCAGCGATCATCCCACTTGGGTTATATTGTCCAGGCGTGAATCTCTAAGGAAATATATTGATCATCTGACACATCTTTAAGAAACAGGTAACACTGGGAGATGTTCACTATATTCAAAACTGACTTCTTATCTGAATAAATATGTCCTTCACAAAGGAGAATATCCATTATTTTGGTTAGACTGAGAACTCAATCGAAGGGCAAACTTTCTTCAATAATTAATAATTAATTGTCGGGATCATTGTTTTCTTCTCTACACGATTTAGTTATTTATCAACATCAAGGGATTACAGATTTAGAACTACCTGAAAAGCCAAGATGAAAGAGTTCTATTTGTAGTCATAATCGCCATCGTTTACACCAGCTGCTATATTCAAATACAGAATGTCCGTTATAAAAAACGACAGTTAACGTTACCGTACTCACCTAGAATGTGTTAAAACCGTACAAATAAATTCAGACATATTTCGGATATCGGCTTCCTTTATTGATGAAACACCGAAGCTTAGAAGTTGCTGTCTTAATTTGAACCCACCGATTTCTTGCTGATATTTCATTAGAGTATGTTGGGATTAATGCTATATTGGGAAGCATGCTGTTACACTAAAGAAAGAAAGCAAGAAATAACAAATAAGTCCCTATCATCTACTTCCCTTTTTAATAAGGTACAGGAAAATATAGTTTATTCTGACGCGGGAACTAGCTGAAGCTTCAATACAAGATAATAATATTTATTTGTTTTATATCATTGCCTCTTTCAGATCTGCTTCTATAACTACGCCCTTGACGCTAATCAAGTGGATCATCTTTACAACGTTGGCCGGAAGGTTTGTTTTGTTTCCGCTGGTGGGAGGATATGTGTACAGTCATAGACTAGATATATCCATACTGTCACAGGCACACGCTACTCATACGCACGTACACATGCACACACTACACACACAACCGGACATAAATGCGTAAATAAACAAATATTCGGATTAATACTCTTACTCATAAATATGCTTCGAAGTAACAGATGTAGTAATCCTATGTTGTCTTTTTACTTTCTAATAAAGTTCAAGCAGATGCATTTGTTATCAGGTTGATTATTACCTTTGTCGCTATGTAAGAATGTATAGATATAGGCACGGACAAAACAAATACATACATATTGGCCTTGAAATTTGTTTTAATTTGTGATAACTTTTCGCAGTGTTGCCGTCCAAAACAATGAAAGACAATTTGCCTTCACCATGCAACTGAAGACTCCTCACTCACTCACTCACTCACTCACTCACTCACTCACTCACTCACTCACTCACTCACTCACTCACTCACTCACTCACTCACTCACTCACTCACTCACTCACTCACTCACTCACTCACTCACTCACTCACTCACTCACTCACTCACTCACTCACTCACTCACCACCATCACTCACCACTCACTCACTCCTCACTCACTCACTCACTCACTCACTCACTCCCACTCACTCACTCACTCACTCACTCACTCACTCACTCACTCACTCACTCACTCACTCACTCACTCACTCACTCACTCACTCACTCACTCACTCACTCACTCACTCACTCACTCACTCACTCACTCACTCACTCACTCACTCACTCACTCACTCACTCACTCACTCACTCCCTCTCACTCACTCACTAACACCCTCCCATCACATACTCCTACCATCACACCAATCCCACACCACCACTCACCTCCACTCACTCACTCACTCACTCACTCTCCCATCCACACATTCACTCACTCACTCACTCCTCACTCCTCACTCACTCACTCACTCACTCATTAATAGATTTTTAGACTGATCTATCAAATGTTGCCCTCTGGGAGTAATAATATGCACCATAGGTGCTGCTGTATTATAACAGGGTTTTACTGTTAAGCTGTTCTCAACTGCTCTTGGTAATAAAGAAACATTTCCATGAGCTCCCTGGGTGTAATAGGATGACGCATGGGTGAGTCTGGCCTGAACGATTCTGGATAGGGTGTGATCTTTTGGGAGCCAATGCTGCGCAGCATATCATAGCAGGAAAGGGGATAGGCAAGTGCCACAAGGCCGCACAAACTTCCCCTACAGGTAGCAATGGCGGATACTTTTTAAAGATAAATCATGCAATATATATATTAACAGAAAGCTATCTCACTGAGAAACACACCGGTGAAAGAAGTTTGATTCTATCTTATATATGGGGAGTTATGTCATTCTTAAGTCTAGCCCTATCATAAAACGATCCGCCGATATAATTCCATATTTCATTTATTCATGTGAAGGACAATTCTATATCAAATAACATAACTTTTTATTTGTAACGCAAACATATATATATATATATATATATATATATATATATATATATATATATATATATATATATATATAATAACATATCAAGTTATTTTAAGATATTATTTATGCTTAAAGTATTAAGCCAATGAGGTTCGGCAAAGCCTTATCTAAACCCGAAGAGTGAAAACCAGCAAGCCGTATCAACAAAGTAGATCATAACCCAACCAACCATAAATACAACAATATGCAGTTTTCATAATAATACTTAATAGCAATTGCATATAATCTAACAAGACGAATGACTGCAAACCCAGAGACACTCAAACGAAGCATACTAACTTCAGGCGTTATGAACACACGCACACCAAACTTTGTCCCAGCAACCAAATTAACAGTTCAGACTGCAAAATCAATTGATCTAAAATGCATAAAATTATGTAAACATATAATCGAATGATGTAAAAATGTAACGCGGTCTGCAATAGTGTTTGAACGAAGATAAAACTACAAACATCTCATCGAACGATGCAACAACTCAAATAAACAAAACTCGAATACAAAATTACCGTTAACTAATTGTCTCTAGATCATCAGATTCAAACTATTTAACATCGATAAATTGTATTCCAAAATATAAAATCAGATTATCATTATTGATAATTATATTATTGAGATACGGGTAATGACATTTTGATTTCATTTATTTTTTTCAATATTTTCTAAACACAGTCCGCTATTAAGTAATGTACTATAAAGTCATAATGTCGTTAATGCTGATTGGTGTTTTAATGCCACTTTAGTGCACATCTTAGGCTAAATGAGCCGAGCGACATCCAAAGTTAGTGAATGAAGTCAAAGATGAAACAACCTTCAGATATGCACACGCCGAGATTCAAACCCGGGTGGTAGTGATCGGAGGCGCCTTCAAGTTATATATATATATATATATATATATATATATATATATATATATATATATATATATATATATATTTTAGTGATGATTGCTTAAAAGTATAAGAAATCTATTTATACGTGCATATGACTACTACTAAATACTGGAATATGTGAATCATTTTCACAACACTACTATTTTTCTGGAAAAACTGTTCAAAACAAGCAATACACATAAGTGCGCTGGGCGATAATTGCTTCATTTCGCGATATATGTATTTAAAAGTGATTAAAATACTAAAACTTTTCGATGGCCAATTTCGATATTTTCACTAATATATTGAACATATTATCAATATATACCAATCTGCGTCCTTCATCGCTAATACAGTCAAATACTCCTTTCATACATCTATACGTACCTGGATGGTCTTGGTGTTGCACTGAAAGCGGAACTCTCAGATGTCTGTACATCCATAGACGACGATCAAATTGCACAGATGGTCGACAAACTGTTTGTCGATAGATTTTAGCAGCCCATGAAAGAGTTCGCTGCAGCTCTTGCAGTTGATGACCCGAATGATGAATTTTGGTGTGACTGTATGACTATGATCATCATCATTCAATCGAGTATCAAGACAAATCAATCAATCTCCTCTCTGAGGGCTGAACACGAAGAAGCTGGTTCCAGGCTAATATTGCACTTCATCCATGCTCATATGATAACTATAGTTATAATAGTGCGTGATACAGATATGTTTCTTCTACTTTTAGCAACCTATGACAGCATGGGATGTACACGTCCATACATGAGAGCTGGGACGTCGAAGGCTCTAACGTATTTCCCTGTACATGAAATTTGCAAGTTGCTACCTGTTGTCAAGTGGGCACACTACTTGCCTTCCATGCCATAACTGGCTGTGATAGTGGGTCTCAGTTCAGTGGCCATGGCAGAAAACAACCTACACGATATTCCAGCAACATCACAGTGATTTGATTAGCCTTGGCAAGGGCACTCTCACCGAAACATAGCTAAATCAGCAGATAATTAAGATATATGGCGTGCCCGAGGTTGATACATGCAACAAAGCACGAGTCACGTTGTTTTGTATCGCTCGTTCACAAGAGACTCTGCCACCAACCTCAGATGCGGCCAAGTTTCACATCATGCGTTCACACTATCAAGCAAGTCTCTGGAACCAAGCCCACTTGCCATATCCTGATCTTTCTAGTGACATAAATGGGATGGAATCACCTGGATGATCAGTTAGCGCCACAACTACTTCCTCTGCCTCCTATCCCTAAATCTTAGAGGGAGATCACCACCTGTATTCCTGGTTGGGAGAGAGAGGAATGGGGTTTGTGGATGATTTCTGGTCAACGAATTAGTCAACGTTACAAACGACCACTTTTGCAACTTCAACACGGCCACATGTGTACCTGCCTGAATGAAAACCTTCGCAGATTCTGTATTTCGGTAAGGTTTTCCTATGTTAACCCATTTGATGGTATCAAGTATATTTGAACTTAAAGGCCCATTTTTATAAATTTGAATTTGTTCACCCATCTAGGAATAAAATAAAATTTTCTATATACTTTTAAGCATTTTATTAGAACATTTGTACATAAATTGAAATATTATTATTGGCAAGCCCTGATTACGAGAATTGTTTTATATATAAATATCTTATTAATGGAACGATCATAATGTAGCCACTTAACACATTAATACAAGTGTTGTTACTAAATATACTAAAATTTATTTAAAATCACCTGGTTTAATTTTTTGCCAATATTTCAATAACAATAACAATATTGAAACCTACATAGTAATATCTCTCAATTGCCAATATTGCTAGATTACTCAGTCACTCTTGGTTCATTGTAGATCTCTGATACGTTTTGATTAGTTTGGTTTTGAGAAACCTCTTTCAGAAACGGCAGTTCAAAAAGATGTTTAATATCACAACGAAGTTAGTCAAACACTCTTGCAACATCTACTCTTATACCCACCGTAGAAAATCTAAAGTAAACTTAGAGCGCCTCCGTGGTAGCGTGCTGGACCACAGATCACTACCACCCGTGTTCGAATCCCGGCGTGGGCATATCTGAAGGTTGTTTCGTCTTTCACTTCGTCTCATTACCTTTGGAAGTCGCTCGGCCCATTTAGCCTACCTTGTGCATAAAAGTGGCCGTAAAACATCAATCATCATCATCATCATCATCATCACCGAAGGTAATTATTTCGGCGATCATGGCTGCAGCATTGAACTCTGTGTACTTTGAATACGTATGCTCAATTTGTTTGTTAGGAGAATCATCTATTTCAGTATCCAACTACATCTGAATTTTCAGTAAAGCAAAGCGGTGGTGACTCGTATTTCTCTATATAGTCTGTTCGATATGGTATTGTGTGTAATTTCTGTCTATATATGATCAATTACTTTCAAATTAGAGCCAATACCTTGAACATTTGTACATATTAATCAAGAACAAATCCATCTTGTTGTAAGTAGATCTGAGCATCATTTATCTCAATTAGTACAGGGCTGCAAACAAATGCAAGAATGAGAACAAAGGACAGACAGATTAAGATAGAAACTGACTTCCTACATCACCGTTTGTTTCAGAGGTTTCTTCTGGTCCAATTCTCAACACATCCAACGCTTCTATTATTCTCCCAGTTTGCTCAGGAAGTACAGTCATAGTTTCATGCTTTGAAATCTATATTGTGTCACACGATCGCTCTATTTTGTAACTGTTCCTTAAGAACATATCGAACCACTTGGGACATTTATGTAGTGCCACCAACCGCGATAACAAAATACTTTACTTTTCTGATTTTTTAAAGATGGCTCTTCTAATGAGATCATCGAGCAGGCTGGTGAACCCATTCTGGTTCTGCGGAGGAAGGATAGAACACAACGTAGCCATCTGTTTGCTGAGCTTTGTGAAGATGCTGATGGGTATCTGGATCATATGTGGCAAGTAACTGGAAAGTTTCTATGTTATTTCAACTGTTATCATCTGTGATTAGATATCCTGAGTGTCCACATAAGTTTAAGGTTTGTATGTTTGGATACAACACAAAATCCAGTATTCTAGCTAAGATTGCGTTCCATTTCTCAAATGACTTATGTTGTGCAAGTTGGGCAACAACATCAAAAGTCTCTTGTTTCTGGAGCCGCATTTCATTTTCCTTCCACATTTTAAATGCGGTGAGTTGATATGAACTGCCCTTATGCTCTAGTAATCTGGGGTTTAACTTGATCCATACATTAAATCCACTTGGCATTCCCAACGAAGTTGTCCCTTTGATCTTCTGAAAAATTATGCAAGGAATGTTCACTCACACTGGATCAAGGTTTTGAGGCTGATGCACTGTTCACAAGAAACCTGCCAAAGCTTCTGTCTAGCTTAGTTAGTTGCTATTGCTCTATGGTCCTATTTCTGCTTGTGCACCTGATTCTTGTTTGTCTAGTATCACGGCTGACATAGCATATTTAGACGTGTATTATACTTCACAAAATCGAGAAAATAATACATATTATTGATGTCCCAAGAATATTCCTCACTCAGAACCTCCTTGGAGTGAAGCAAATCATTAGTAACTAAAATATGTTTAAATTGTCCAAAATTCCCTAAATGTTAGAAACCAAAGCCTTAAAATACACTACATAAAATGAGAAACTATACGACATGAACTAAATTATATATCAAATATAACTTTACTTTTACCAAATAAAAATGTAAATAAATAAAGATCTGAAAAATCACAACATAACGGCTCAGATAATACAATACACAAAGTGTTGCTTGCCCCTTGACAACTAAACACAATACATATTTAAAATTTACTCAGAAAGGCACATACCAGCACTTATATAACACTGTATAATATTAAGCACTGAACTAGTTTCACCAATCCACTGAACATCTCGCCTAGACCTAATGAAGGAATAAAATACGAAGCCAGTCATGTACAGTAACCATGGGATACTACAGCATTAGGGAGATAGTAACCTGAAAACCTCCACAAGAAGTGTATCCTGAGAACAGCTGTACTTTATAAACACTATACTAATCTGGAGCATTGAAACTTGGGCTAAATCACCGAGCACCAAATACAAATACACGGCACAGGGAAACCCAGCTGGGGGCTTCGGAAGGGCGGAAATGAATGTTTTGTTTACTTCATCTTAGCGGGAGGGAGAGATGGTTTAATATCACAGGTTCGATCCTATCAAGAAATTGAAACCTTTCCAGGGATTAATTTCTCGGCTCACAACTTCGTGGATGCCTGATCACGTTAAATCGGGTTGCCGTCTCCACTGAATTAATGTAAAAATAGGGTGATATTACCCCCCACCCAGTATGTAATATATACTAGTAGTGACCACCCTCGCAAATTTCGGTTCCATATTTCCGTAGAACAATCGGGACTAAGCATCACAACAAATGTCTTTATTCTTTGTAGACATATGTCATCATCTGAGATTATCATATACGTCAACATCATGTACTTAACATGCTTAGCATTTCGTGATTGACGGGAATAATATCATATATTAATGATGCTGTGCGGAATAGTTTACAAAATATATGACGAATAAGGGAAGAATGAGGGAACATAATCTTCTAAAACGATTATCTGTTTCATTGTAGTGTTATTGAAAAAACAATCGATACCCTATGTCCTTACCATGGATATCAATATTCACTAATAAAAAGTTTTTATAACCTTTTAGATTTGAAGAAATGTTAATGACGAGTGTATTATGTACATACATAAGCACACACACACACACACACACACACACACACACACACACACACACACACACACACACACACACACACACACACACACACACACACACATATATATATATATATATATATATTTTATATATATATATTGATATAGCAAAAATCAAGATTCTATACATTCATCTTGAAGTAGATTTACGATCATGTCATTGGTTGCTATGAATAAATTAATACCTTGATTACACAACAACTTCCTAACATATAATATAATAATAATGTATATTTAATAAAGCGCCCTTACTAGCAGGAGCCATTCAAAGGCGCTGTACAAATAATATGTAATATAATAATACCCCAAATAATGTCTGTAAAAACCCTGTAATGATTTAAAAGATAATAATTATTTATCTGTGAAAGCGACTTTAAATAGGTGTGTTTTTAGAAGAGATTTCAAATTTCCAAGAGACGACGCATTTCTAATATTTGCCGGCAACTTATTCCACAAAGTGGGGGCTGCAACACTAAATACACAATCACCATATGACTTGAGCCGAGACACTGGCACCTGCAATAGTATCTGACTGGATGACCTGAGTTTTCGGGATGACTTTCTAATGGAAACCAGTTCACACAGGTATTCTGGCGCCATATCATTAATAGATTTGTATGTTATTAACAGAATCTTAAAATGGGTACGCTGTCTAACAGGTAACCAATGTAGGTTTTTGAAGAATTGGGGTGATATGATCATATTTTCTAGTATTTGTTACAATGCGAGCTGCACTATTCTGAATTCGCTGAAGGCGATTAATGTTATAATCAGATATGCCATATAACAGGGAGTTACAATAGTCTATACGAGATGTAACAAAGGCATGAACTACAGTTACAAGAATGTTTTTAAACAGTGGATGTTCTTAAGATGGTAGTAGGCAGCTCGGCATATTGATGTGACATGTTCATGCATGTTAATACATTGGTCAAAAATAACCCCTAGATTTTTTACTGACCCATTAGGGGTAATCGAAGATGCACCCATCTGTAATGCTGGTGTCTTTAGGGATTTAACACAATGTGGTGATGCCAAATATAAAATATTTGTTTTAGTATCATTTAGTTTTAGAAGATTTTGAGGACCAAGAACTGAACCATGTGGTACACCAGATAACAAAAACTGAATGTCAGATAAAATACCACGAACAGACACTCTCTGGGAGCGTTGTTCCAGATAGGATCTAAACCATTCAAGTACTCTACCTGATAGACCAAACATGTCTTTTAACCTAGAGAAACGTATATTATGGTCAACTGTATCAAATGCAGCAGACAGATACAGAAGAACAAGTATTATTGGCTTACCTTGATCAATTGACATCATAATATCATTTTTCATTCGAACCAAGGCTGTTTCAGTGCTGTGACCACTTTTATAGGCAGACTGTAGTGATCCATTAAGGTTATTATTGATTAAATATTTGCTTAGATGGAAAGTAACTGCCTTTTCTATAACTTTAGATAAAAATGCAAGATTTGAAACAGGTCTGTAATTGTTTAGAATATTACAGTCCATAGTGTGGTTTTTTTATTAATGGTTTTACAAAGGCAGCTTTCATGGATCTTGGGAAAACACCCAGAGATAATGATTTGTTAACTATATTTGTAATTGGGTTTATCAGAACATCCAGACAATCTTTCACAAGCCATGTAGGCATAGGGTCAACTGCACAGAAAGCATTAGATGACTTTTTCAGCAACTGTCTGATATCAGTCTCTGTAAAAGGCTCAAATGTATCCATCATGGATATGCAGGACTCTTCTACCAATGGCTTACCCTGTGATAAGGTGCTGGACTGGAACCCACTATGTATATTTAATATTTTTTGACAGAAGAAGTTATTAAAACAATAGGCCATATCTTTATCTGAGTTGATATTATTTGGGAGGACAGTTTGACTTTTATGTAATACTTTATTCACAACATTGAAAACAGTCCTTTGATTTCCCTTGGATGCTTTGATCTTTTTATTATAATATTCAGATTTAGCAGAGGCAAGGGCATTTTTAACAAGAATCCTACTGACCTTGAACATTTCAAAATGAACACACAAACTGGTCCTGATCCACAGCCGCTCGCAATACCTTCTGTGTCTCTTTGCATCCTGTGTGTTCTTATTATACCATGGAAGCATTGGTCTGATTGGCATTTCTTTTGTCCTTAAAGGTGCATGTTGATCTACAATGTCTCTCAATGTATTATCATAGAGATCCACCAGATGATCCACATCATCCGGTGGATCCAATACCAGAGAAGAGACTCGCAGATCAGCAAGAAAGGCCTCCTTGTCAATTGACTTATATCTTCTATATGAAATAACTTTAGCTGAAACAGATTGTTTCTGTAAAGATACATTAATGTCAACAAGGAAATGATTAGATAGCATGGAAGACACAGTTACACCTTTAATCAAATTGTCATCATCACAGGAGATGACAAGATCTAAGATGTGACCATTTCTTTGTGTTCTTTCTTGGGCATGCTGCCTGAGATTGGCAGATCTAAGAATGTCAGCCAGTTGTTTGGTATCTGCATTCCTCTGGCAATCCCAATGTATATTGAAATCACCTAAGATCAACAGATGACCACTGTTGGTAGCAAGAGAGTCAACAATTCCCGAAAATTCCTTGAAGAAATCTGCTGCTTTCAGGCCATTTTTCTTAGTGGGTGTAATCGGTAGATAATAGCTGAAGTATCCGATAAATATTCCGGTGCCATTACATCGAGAGCCGGTCATACTTCCCGCCAGTTATGGTTTGGGGGATGAGAAACTGTGACGACGAGCTGTGAAGGATTTGCCATACAAGCATCGGCCATTTTGCAAGACTGCGAATGCGACATAAGGGTTGAATTTCTAGTTTAATAACGTGAGTTAGTGGCATTTGGGCTTCTCTTTGATGCGCCATACCAACCTGCAATTGCATGATATTTGACTAGTTGTTATTTGTTCTTAAATGGTCCAGTGTTGTTTAATTCCGTTGGCATTATGTTCTTTTATGCCCCGCATAAAGGGTACCCCTAGAGGAGCCACATGGATAGCTCTGACATCACTCAGTCTATGTGATATAATAATGGCAGTAATGCTTAAAACTCAACAGAAATAATGTATGTATTGTTCCACTCTTGTTTTATTATTACAAAACAGTAATTTGCATTATTTGTTTGGAATTACAACACTCAACACCCTTTATTAGTAGTCGAGGGGGGTGAGGAGAGGCGACTATTTTATTATTACCTTTTTCTTTTGAAATGTTGCGTGCAAAAAGGATTAAAACCATTCAAATGCTTTACCTGACAGACCGAATGTATTGTTCAACCCAAAGAGAAGTACATAACGGTCAACTGAGAGGTTTAAAAGGCTGTGTAATACTGGCTTACCTTGATAAATTGACATCCTAAAATCATTTATCACCCGATCCATACTTGTTTAGGTGCAGTGGCCTCTTTTATATGCAGACTGTTGTAATTCGTTATTGAATAAATATTTGCTTAGACAGAAAATAACCCCCTTTAATTTTGGATATAACATTAGATTTTAAACAGGTCTGTAATTGTTGAGAATAGTACGGTTCAAACTGCGCTCTTTTATTAATGGTTTTACAAGAACACCTTTCATGAATCTTTGGAAAACACCCAGAAATATTGATTTATTTGTCTTTGTAATTGGTCTTATCAGAACACCCAGACACTCTTTCACAAGCTATATATGCTTAGGTCCCACGGTGCAGAAAGGATTAGATAACCTTTTAAGCAACTATCAGTTTCTGTAAGAAACCCAAATGCATCCATATTGGACAATCAACACTCTTCAAATGTACAGCCTGACGGAAGAGAAAGCTTTACGCTTTATATATTTTGACAGCAAAAGTAATTAAAACAATGGGTCATGTCTTTATCTGAGTTGATAATATTTGAGAGGACAGTCTTATTATAAGTAGTACTTTATTCACAACCCTAAAACAGTCAATTCACTTCCCTTGATGCGATCTCTTTAATGTAATATTCTCATTTGGCAGGGGAAGGATTTTGTTTTTAAAATTTAAATCTTTGTCTATGATCTATATTTCCTGTATGAAATGACTTTAGTTGAAACAGATTGTTTTGGTAAAGGTACATCAATGCTAATAAGGAAATTATCAGACAGTAAGAACGACGCCCCCACACAATCAATTTGTCATCATCACGGCAGATGATAGGTTTCTGGGATGTGACTATGTCTGTGTGTTCCTTCTTGGCCATGCTGCCTCAGATTGGCAGATCTAAGAATGTCAGCCAGTTTTTTGATATCTGAATTCCTGTTGCATTCGCTATGTATATTGAAAGTGCTTACAATCAACAGATGGCCACTGTTGCAAGTAAGAGAGTCAACAAATTCCGAAAATTCCTTGAAGAAATTTGCAGCTTTCAGGCCATTTTTTCTTAGTTGAGTATAATCTCTAGATGATAGTTTCGTTGTTATTATTAAAGTAACAGATTACATCGTACACAATACTAGATCATTTTGGATAAGAAATATTTCGATTAAGTTTCTTTAAATGACTGCATTAACACTAAGGTTATTCAAAAATTAAGTTATCTAGACAGAGTAATTCTACTAGAAACTATTATGAACCTCAGCAGTTCTTCAATCTAAAGAACATAAAAGTAGAATTGTTACTGTTATTAAATTACGGTAGTTTGTCGTCTGATTGGGACTCTTTCTGTATTTTGTTATGTGGTTTAAAAGTTAATGCAGTTTAATCGAATTTATAGAAGTCGGTGAGCGAGATTTAATACTGACGCTCTTCTGATATACCTTGGATATCTTGCAGGGCATTCGGATGGCGCTATGGTTAGAGACTGCGCAACAAATCTCTAGCTTGTGAGTTCGGATCCAGATCATATCTATATTTGTAGAATTTTGATTTACTCGGTTGAGACCCCTCGGTTAACCAACTCAAGCAACTCAATCATGAATATTACGGTATCATAATGTTCTGTCGATACGATGCAGGTCGGATTGGTGTAGACACTAATACTGTTAAACTACCCGAACATTTGGTCGTTTTCATGCCTCACGTATTCTAGTCACTTCGTATTGAATCAACCCCCCCCCCCAAACAAAAAACACAACAACAACACATCGTTGGTGATATTTACTGCCCAATGACATAATCCCGAAATAAAGTTAATATTTTCGCATCTACCCTGTATAATATCATGGATGTAGTAATTATTTTCAACATTTTGTTTATAATTTTGATGTGTTTTTTTCAACATTTTTCCACGGATCTGCGGAATAAAAATCTCTAAAAGCAGCACATCATTTAGTGAACCAAATATTTCTGCATTCAAAGACGGTTTTGATGTAATAAGTGTCTTGATTAGGCTTATGTTTAACTTAAGCATAAGCTTTTCCATATTTTCTATTTATTTACCAAGAAAAAAATGATAAAACGTGAACTATGTCTTTCTTCTGGACTGTTAGCTTCAAGGTGTATTAAATAAATTAAAGGACAACATTATACAATAATGTTCCAAATCGCTTTAATAATGTTAAGAACAATATGAAAATAATTTATTTCAGTACCACTTTGCTGGTACTTCAAAATAATTGTAAAAAAATATATAATAAAGCTTCAACACAAATATTTAACTAACATTTAAAACAGAACTCGTTGAACTATTCAATGATTATTTTCAAAAATAGGATTGGCAACAAGCAAAAACCGAAATGAAAAATACGCTACGTTAGTAAATCTGCAAATAAATAAACTGAGAATTTAGCACTCAAATTATCGATAACTCTGATAATAAACGAATCGCTTAGTTTTGTTATTTTTCCAGAACAATTGAAAATAACCTAATCCTTATTTATGAGGCAGTAAAAAGCGGCGATGAATTAAATAATTATAGACGTATGAGGTTTTTTTCTAACTTTCTCTGAAATATGTATGAGCAAAATGAAATAAAAAATAAACTTATGTCATTCCTTGCTAAATTAATGGAATAATTAATAAGCGTTTTTTTTAACAATTTGTCAAACACAATTATTTATATTCAAATTTATGAAGTACAGTGTGATATTCAAATTATTGTTTCCATTGTGTCACAGTGGACCATTTAAGTTCACTTTTGTATTCAATCTATAATAATGATATATCAATGTCAACTAATGCTCAAGTTTTATCACTCACTGACGATTCACCTATGTATATCAGCGATTATGGCACAAATTAATCATATGAAAACTCTAAGCTTATATAAAAACTCTACACTCTAAAACTCTAAAATAATATTAAGCAAGTCGGCTCATGATTTGCAATACAAATACTAGTTTTAACGTATATAACACATTGCATTTTTGATTCTGATTAATTGGACCTTTCCGAACCTATTTCAACTGGATGATAAGCTGTCACCCTTGCGTAAATTATTTTATGTCCAAAATTCAAACTGGCTTCCACCGAAATATGTCTTCCTTTATACGTTTGCTAACCATGAACTTAGAGACGTGATCGTTATGGCAAAATGTATGTTTTCATGCCCAAGATATCCATTCTTATTGCTTAAAACTCTTATGCAGGACAATACATAAAACTAAACTAGCATAAAGCATATCATACAGACAATTAAAAGGAAAAGCTGAATGATTTGCATTATCTTCAAATAACTTTTTTATGCATGATTTCATTTATAAAACATTATAACAATCATATAATGGCTTGTTAGTCTGATACTGCAATATCAGGGGAAATTTATTAAAGCATCATTTTGATTTGACTAGCATCATAAACAGTTATTGGACTTAGTAGATTGTCTATTTACAATTGATCATCTTGTATATGGAATAAGTTTAATTGGTATTGTCCCAGCTTATTATTAAAAGGTTAGGATTTCTGTCTTGTCTTTTCCTATCTTATCTCGTCTCGTCTCAGCTCATATTGTCGTGTCTTATCTATTCTTCCTCATCCATGAAATAACATTAAATATTATTTTTATGTTTATAGAAATCAAATTTATTCCATATTTTAGAATGAAAGACAGGCTAAGTCAGTGTAGTGATGTTGTTTAATTG
This sequence comes from Paralvinella palmiformis, assembly GCA_025642065.1. Classification (NCBI taxonomy): domain Eukaryota; kingdom Metazoa; phylum Annelida; class Polychaeta; order Terebellida; family Alvinellidae; genus Paralvinella; species Paralvinella palmiformis. The sequence goes on from JAODUP010000161.1 coordinate 625,070, forward strand.
AAGTGATCATTAGTTGGCAATTGAAAATGTACCAACTGGTGGGATATAGGAGGTTTTAGATTTAAGACATGACAGAGAGAGAGAGAGAGAGAGAGAGAGAGAGAGAGAGAAAGAGTAAGGGAGAGAGAGAGAGAGAAAGAGAGAGAGAGAGAGAGAATGTATTCATAATTTCCATATTAAGTATTGTACAGTATATTGACACCTATATTTATAAATTAATCAAAGTACATTTATATACCTAAGGAAATAACCGGGCAAATATAGCCAGAATGGTTATCTTCCCACAACAAATAAATAATATCTAAGCAAAAACATACCAAGTAACAGATCCAGGACGAGGAACATATTGAGGAAAATAGCACAAAACGGAAGAGATAAGAGCACGACAAAAACACTATATGGTATAAATTTGTTTTATTATGGTGCCAGATCAGGATGAGAAATAACCTCATATTGATTACCTACAGTCTTTACAATATAATTAATTACATTTCACTTCCTCAGAAACGTTGTCAAATGAACAAGGCAGTTTGTTTGCTCGCTAGTCATGGATAAACAGTGCTGTTTGTAACTCACACATCTCCTTAATTTTGAGTATTTAAGATTTGTTAAACAACGGATCAGTGTGACTGTTAAAATAAGTTTTATTTACAGTTCGAAGGGCTCGTTTTTTAAGAATTTCAGTGTTATGCATAAGATATTTATTTGCATTACCCAATGCCAATAGTTCGTATGTAAGATATGGCTGGATGAGAGCAAAATTGAAAGTTCTTATTCTTTTTATGGATAAAAAATGTTCAACTTCTTTAATTGCACACGGAGTTCTCGATATCTTGTTATAAACTCGTACTGTGTGATTTTTCCATGTTAGATTTCATCCATCCGCAATCTAAGGAATTTGATAGATATATCTTTGAATTCCGAACCTCTTTGCTACTAATTGGGTATTGTTTATATGAATATTCATGCCCATCGTATCACAATGTGAGTTTGTTGGTCAGAAGAATATATACTTAGTTTTGGTTGGATTTAGTGACAAACGTTGCACAAAACCAGTTAAATAAAAATTACATGTCTAGATTCGCTTTGTGAAAATGTTCAGTAATGCTAATGTGTGATAGGAATAGTGATATGTTATCTGCAATTGATAATATATTACTTGGCGGTGACTTTGCGGTGTCATTTACGTAAATAATCTATACTACCGGTCCTAAAATATAACCTTGAGAAACTCCACATTCAATTTCACAGGAATTTGCCTGAATGCCCTCAATCTCCACATATTGATATATATCGGAAGATAATTGTAGGACTAGTCATTAACGATTCTTCGCAATCGATAAAAGTTTAATTTGCCCAATAGAATGTTGTGGTTAATGACATCAAATGCTTTTGACAAATCACAAAATAGGGATACGATATATTCCTTTGGATTTGTATTATTAAATTCAGCATGGTTATTTAGTAAATGGTGTATTGGATGAATCGTTGTATGCTTAGCCCTAATTAAAGCCGTACTGATGTTAATATAGAATATTGTTGCTATCAAGAAAGGCCATTACTTTGTTCCACATTATTTTTTCTAAAGGCTGACAACATGCTGACTGCTCTGTACTTTACTTTTTTAGTTCAGACTTATCCGATGATTTGTAAATGGGTACAACTTTGCTACTTTAAGTTCGTCTGGTGGAACTATCCCTGTCGAAAATTATCTACTTATTATAGGAGTTAAAAGCTTACCAATATTATGAATTGTATCCTTCAGCAACTTGGTTCAGATAGTAGTATCATGATCGCTACTTAATTGGGGTTTAAGCTTTTTTGTAATTTCAATAACTTTTTCATCTGCAATAAGTTCAAGGACCATAATATTGCTCACATTATTAGTTAAATATTATCTATAATGTTTGCTTGGTGAGTGTACTGGTAATCATGTCTGTTGTTATGGGGTTTCTATTAAAATCTTACACCCATAAACAAGTCACAAACATACCAAATTAAGACAAGTTTGTTATAAAACGATCCACATATTTACGATTACAGAATATTTCATTACCGCCATTTTCCACTCGGTCTAACTCTTCTACCAGTACTCCCATCTGGTGGAGGCTTTCTACAACTTAAGAAAGATCATTTATGTTTCATTACACAATATGAGAGAAATACTATTCTTTAGAAAATCATTAGAACAATGTCGATATTAGCAAAAAATTAATCAAATGATTCTGAAAAGGATATTTTTAAAGTTCGATTGAATTTATTAAATACCGTTATACATTAATGTTTACATGTTGGTGTGCTGTGCTAATATTATTAGATATGCTAATGTGTTGTGCTAATGATGTAGGACATGTTGATGTGTTGTGCTAATGATGTAAGACATGTTGATGCGTTGTGCTAATGATGTAAGACATGTTGATGTGTTGTGCTAATGATGTAAGACATGTTAATCTGTTGAGATAATTATGTAGATGGTATATTATGCTAATGAAATAAGACATTTAGATGTACGGTTCTAAAGATATATTGGTGTGGTGTGGTAATAACGTAAGACGTGGTAATGTGTTGACCTAATGATCAAAGACATGTTGATATTGGTTGCTAATGAAGTAAAACGTGTTGATATTGGTTGCTAATGAAGTAGATCGTGTTGATTTTGGTTGCTAATGATAGAAAACAACACTCAAGGTTAGTATGGATTTCAGTAAACATAATATTGCACTAAGATGTTGTTTATGTTCAGCTTACATATTTTACCACGATTTAATCTAATATTCGCGAATCTTATTTTTAGATTAGCATCATATTTGTTTATCTAATCATCAATATGTACACCAGGTGTTTATTTCTAAATACAAATATATTGGATTACCAGAACAGATCATCTTCACTAACACGTTATAACCCAATCATATACCGCGATCCGTTTATGTAAAGTGATTTATTGATCGCCAACAACAATATATCTTTCAGATATTGTTTGGCTTAAGTTGGTTTATCGAGCGAGTTCTGGTATTCTGGTAAATAGAAAAATAATAAACTAAATTAAATGAAAAATAATTCTCGACTAAACCACATCCTAACATATAAGAATATCACGAGTCATATTTACCATCCCAGATTATAGTTATAGGTTTGTTATGGATACAGCTGTCGACAATAAAAGATTACTATAATCTTACATAACATCTTTTTCAGATACCGTATTACCATGATTTAAAATAAATATTATCAAAACTGAGGAATAATTAAATATAGCAGTAATTGATTTACCATATTTCATGAACATGTATATTACCTTACATTTTCAGATAAGCTGTATTAACTCTCTGTTAGCAATAGACGTATTACCTGAAAATGTCAGGTAATATACATATTACTTGATTATACAGATTAACTATAATATATCCACATATCTAGGTATATATTTAATGTCACATGTTTCCAGATTGGCTGAATCTACATTTTGATATGTATAACAAGATGGGACAAGGGTTCTTTTTCATGGTGACATAAGCTCAGCACAGTTAATCCATTTTCCGATTCTCTCTCTGTGTATGTGTGGTATGTTTCTTTGTGTGTATGAGTGTGTGCTTGCAGGAATCTTTATGTGTTTGGCTGCATGTAATATGCTTGAATATATATATATATATATATATATATATATATATATATATATATATATATATATATATGAGTGAGTATCGAGCATCTAAATAGCTATAAAACGTATAACTTCGTAAATCTGCATACATAAATCTGACAGTTGCTGTAAACATCCATTTGCTAAAGGTAACCTATATATTAACACTAAGACAACACAGATGTTGATCTCAGCTTCATTTTGAAATCGAAAAGTTCACTAATCTCAGATATATAAATGTCACAGATAAATGTACGATCGGTTCTGAGTCGAAGCTAGTACTGAGAATACGTGGAGTAGCTAATCACTTATATAGAACTACCTTAAATTAACCCAAGGCATATTTCTATGATGTACACTCGACCTACATTAAGAAGGTAAAAACACAATTATTACTTGACATAGCGTTCATTCTGAGTATATATTACTGTTTTTATTTCAAACATAACAACTAATTCTCGTATGTTTATGTTTTCACTTAGTGAATATTCATCCATGTCCGGATGAGTCATACTGTCTTTATGTCATTAGATATTATTATGGGGTATATATCAAAGAGACTATCCGAGTGATTTCTGTCATCTATAATTATTAACAAAACATGTTAGACGGGTCTCTGACATAACTAAATATAACACCCAGGAACATAGTAGTAATTCATCCATTATGAACATAACCATATATCCCCACCCCACCCCAAGTATAAATCCACCAAATAGATTTATATAAACAAATATGTCGATTTATACGACTGTATAAAATAACAATCAATTAGATTCTACCTTGTAGAAAAATATATTTCACCAAATTAATAACTTGTGAATAAGTGATGGTGAATATCATATTGAGATCTGTCTGAGTGCAATATATAGATAAGACTTCACGGTGTTATCTGCAGTCGTTTCTATTCTATATCGTGACTCATTGATATGAATAACGTTGGCCAAAATATGGACCATTACAAGGAAACCTAATACGTTCTAGTGAAAAGGACATGAAAGATGAAGAGCAAAACGACAGATGTTTATAATCCAATAAACATCAGACTGTCTCATAGAATTAGATGATGCTAATGTCTATGGACATCAAGAGATAGGTCTTCTCCTTTACTGAACATATTGCGTGGATCCATTATCATTCCGTTATGATGTTTGTACGCAACATATTTTAAGGGGTAGCACAAAATCCAGACTAATCTGATATCTGATATTTATCATTTTTACTGATCATCAAAATGGCTTCAGGTAACATAGATCTACGACCAATCGATTCTTATATGGAAGCTTTCAGAATAAAGATCTTTGCTCTATGAGTTGAAGACCGTAGCTACATGGTTTTTATCTGACATTCAGTTTTTGTTATCTGGTGTACCACAGGGTTCAGTTCTTGGTCCACTGGTTTTCACAACGTATACCCGTCCTCTTGGGATCATTGCGCAGCGATATGGGGTTAAGTATCACTTGTATGCTGATGACACACAGCTGTATATATCACTGGATCCTGACAATGAGTTAAATTTCTCCTCTTCCTTGAAGAATTTAGAACATTGTATTGCCGATATTCGGCTATGGATGAATCAAAATCTTCTAAAACTAAATGATAATAAAACAAATATTTTATATTTGGCAACACCACATTGTGTTAAATCCCTAAAGACACCAGCATTACAGATGGGTGCATCTTCGATTACCCCTAATGGGTCAGTAACAAATTTAGGGGTTATTTTTGACCAATGTATTAACATGCATGAACATGTCACATCAATATGCCGAGCTGCCTACTACCATCTTAAGAACATCCACTGTTTAAAAGCATTCTTGACACAAGAATCACTTGTAACTGTAGTTCATGCCTTTGTTACATCTCGTATAGACTATTGTAACTCCCTGTTATATGGCATATCTGATTATAACATTAATCGCCTTCAGCGAATTCAGAATAGTGCAGCTCGCATTGTAACAAATACTAGAAAATATGATCATATCACCCCAATTCTTCAAAAACTACATTGGTTACCTGTTAGACAGCGTATCCATTTTAAGATTATGTTAATAACATACAAATCTATTAATGATATGGCGCCAGAATACCTGTGTGAACTGGTTTCCATTAGAAAGTCATCCCGAAAACTCAGGTCATCCAGTCAGATACTATTACAGGTGCCAGTGTCTCGGCTCAAGTCATATGGTATTGTGTATTTAGTGTTGCAGCCCCCACTTTGTAGAATAGGTTGCCGGCAGATATTAGAATTGCGTCGTCTCTTGAAAATTTAAAATCTCTTCTAAAAACACACCTATTTAAAGTCGCTTTCACAGATAAATATTTATTATCTTTTAAATCATTACAGGGTTTTCACAGACATTATTTGGGGTATTATTATATTACATATTATTTGTACAGCGCCTTTGAATGGCTCCTGCTAGTAAGGGCGCTTTATTAAATATACATTATTATTATATTATATGTTAGGAAGTTGTTGTGTAATCAAGGTATTAATTTATTCATAGCAACCAATAACATGATCGTAAATCTACTTCAAGATGAATGTATAGAATCTTGATTTTTGCTATATCTAATATATAGATATATATATGTGTGTGTGTGTATGTGTATGTGTGTGTGTGTGTGTGTGTGTGTGTGTGTGTGTGTGTGTGTGTGTGTGTGTGTGTGTGTGTGTGTGTGTGTGTGTGCTTATGTATGTACATAATACACTCGTCATTAACATTTCTTCAAATCTAAAAGGTTATAAAAACATTCTATTGGTGAATATTGATATCCATGGTAAGGACATAGGGTATCGATTGTTTTTTCAATAAGACTAAAAGTGAAACAGATAATCGTTTTAGAAGATTATGTCCCCTCATCCTTCCCTTATTCCTCATATATTTTGTAAACTATTCCGCACAGCATCATTAATATATGATATTATTCCCGTCAATCACGAAATGCTAAGCATGTTAAGTACATGATGTTGACGTATATGATAATCTCAGATGATAACATATGTCTACAAAGAATAAAGACATTTGTTGTGATGCTTAGTCTCGATTGTTCTACGGAAATATGGAGCCGAAATACCCCGAGGGTGGTCACTACTAGTATATATTACATACTGGGTGGGGGGTAATATCACCCTATTTTTAAATTAATTCAGTGGAGACGGCAGCCCGATTTAACGTGATCAGGCGTCCACGAAGTTGTGAGCCGAGAAATTAATCCCTGGAAAGGTTTCGATCTCTTGATAGGATCGAACCTGTGATACTTGGAGGTCAGAATAAATCCACCCTTTACCACTAAGTGCGGTGTGTTTAACCCCCAGACCACCGGAGCTCAGTGGATAATTTATTTTGTCTGATGTTCAACCATTGTCATCTGATGTACGACACGGTTCAGAACTTAGTCTTTTGGTTGTCACAATCCACATATACGCTCTGCAGATTATTGTACGACGATACAATCACGAATGAAATGTTTTCTTTTCCGTGAATATTTTGAAGCATTACATTCCCGATGCTAGGCTGCGAATGATTTTAAAGCTTCTGAAAGTAAGTGATGATAAAACAAATATTGTCTATTTGACTTCACTTAAAGTACTAGCATTAGGTATCGTTGAATCGTCCATTACTCCTCATTTGTCGGTATACAATATAATGGTGATTTTAAGAACAACTACTTCCCGCAATGACCCATATCTTTGTGGGATATCGTATATAGTACCGCATAAACTCTTACCTAATTATAACATGGATCGCTTCCATCGAATGTAAAGTTATGTAATACCTAAAGTACAATATAAACTGGGATATTGTGAAATAACTCCAATTCTTGAAAATACGCATTGGCTTCTGGTCCGGTGAGACTGTATATCCATTTTAAATTTTACAAACAGTATTTGCTTTTGTGAGAGAGACTTCATTAGATACTCACCTCTCAGCCATATGGCCAAGATTGGCTGGTGCCGATGCTACACAATTCAACTCATCATTACGCTTAAATATCTGATTGAAAGTCATCCGGAAAACTCGATTTCCAGTCAGTTACTACTACAGTAAACTGTTACATCTTGTATAGACTATTGTAACTCCCTGTTATATGGTATATCTGATTGTAACATTAATCGCCTTCAGCGAATTCAGAATAGTGCAGCTCGCATTGTAACAAATACTAGAAAATATGATCATATTACCCCCATTCTTCAAAAACTACATTGGCTACCTGTTAGACAGCGTACCCATTTTAAGATTCTGTTAATAACTTATAAATCTATTAATGATATGGCGCCAGAATACCTGTGTGAACTGGTTTCCATTAGAAAGTCATCCCGAAAACTTAGGTCATCCAGTCAGATACTATTGCAGGTGCCAGTGTCTCGGCTCAAGTCATATGGTGATTGTGTATTTAGTGTTGCAGACCCCACTTTGTAGAATAGGTTGCTGGCAGATATTAGAATTGCGTCGTCTCTTGGAAATTGTAAGTCTCTTCTAAAAACACACCTATTTAAGGTCGCTTTCACAGATAAATAATTATTATCTTTTAAATCATTACAGGGTTTTTACAGACATATTTTTTGGGGTATTATTATATTACATATTATTTGTACAGCACCTTTGAATGGCTCTTTTATATATATATATATATATATATATATATATTATATATATATATATATTGTTTGTCATCCGCTGACAGTTTACCTAACAAAGACTGATAAATGCCTATTGATTAACAGGTGGATATCTAGACCATATCGTAGCGGAAGTAAGTTTCCACAGATCGATGGTTTAAATAATCCCATTGTAAGGAGAGTATCTTAGTTGATTGACGATTGGATAAAGAAAGTCTTAGGTCTAGAAGTCGTTATGCTGGCACTGAGTTAATAAATGTTGGAAGTTGTTCTAATCTGTAAACGATACTCCTCCCTTTATACATTTTAAATATATTTAGCTTAATCCAACGTTGATAATTCTGGTGTATATATGTTACAGTTAATCTGTATAATCAGGTAATATGTATATTACCTGACATATGTATGTAATACATCTATTACTAACTAAACTTTAATACAGATTACCTGAAAATTGTGGCATAAGTATATCCTGAGTTGAATTAATGATGGGAGCACAATTTATCGAGTACAATGTTTATTTACTGATGAGAGCAGTCTGTCATGTCAACATGTGAAATCATTTAATATACTATAAACCCGTCGTTAACGGATGATAATAGTGTGTTGGTTAATTTTAAGATTGTACAAACAAATTAGGCATTTAAATATCTATGGTGTAGCCATTAAATATCTGATTTAGATAGTGGGGTATCTAACAAAGAGAGATTAGTAATAATCGATACGTAAATCAATATAGAAGCTATAGTATCACACAAATAGGTATAAACAGATCGATAGTTGATTAAAGAATGGATTCAGATTACACAGACAGTTACTTATATAGCATGTGATATGTTTAGGTTAGATACGGTCTATGCCACGACGGGGGGTTGCAGGGGATGATCATTGCGGCCTTAGAGAACACTATGTGAAGAGATGGCCACATCCCCCACACACTGCGTACGTTACAACTACATAAAATGATAAACGCGAACAATGTGACCATATTCGGCTAAAGGACACATTTATGTCACTTGTCACTTTTCAGACTAAGGATTCCATGAAATGACGTATGCAGTAAACGTATAGTGTATAGTGTATAGTGAGAGAATTAATTCATGAAGGCACATCACATATATACCACCTACACCCATCTCCTGTATTCATGATCAAATGGTAATGAGCAGGTATTTACGAAATGAGAAGACTACAATAATACTTACTACCATAAGGGTATGGCATCAATATTACCTGCGATGAGTCAACGAAATGAGTTAAAATATTAATTTTCATATATAGTGTGAGGTTGGTGTTGTATGATTCGTCGGCGCGAGCAATAATGTTATATAATACAAAGTTTCTCGATATGTATGATATGATTGGTTAGATGGTTTCTGATCATTGGCATACCTGGTTTATGATATATACATAAAATGAACGGTCTTTTTTCAGTGTCATCTCCTGAGGAGATAAAACGCGGAGATAAAACAAAAGTACAATGACGATCTACGTAGTTATCACTTTAGTGATATTTTATTTGAAAGAACAAGTAATTGGTGAATGTATTTACCAGAAATATTTCCAAAGGATTCTAATTGAGGAGCATATTTCTGTTTATGCGAGTTTCGTTGTAAGGAGAAGTCTTGACTGCGAGAAAATATGTTTAGAAAACGGTGCCATGTGTAGAGGAGCTAATGTTATTGTCAGCGGAACACACCACACCTGCTCACTTATTAGTGATATTCCGACTACTATTACAGAAGATTTGTTGATGGGGAAGAGAAACAGCAAACTGATAGTTAAGACAATAGGTAACCCATCTTATTAAATATATGTTACGTGCGGAATATAGGAACATTACGTGTAAAGTGCATACACCAAGTGACATGATTATTTATGAGCATGTGTGCATTTGTATGTTCCAGTCCGTGTGTGAGTGCATGTATGTGTGTATTATATATATATATGCGTGTGTGTGTGTGTGTATTTTATATATATATATATATATATATATATATATATATATATATATATATGCGTGTGTGTGTGTGCGCGCGCACGCACGCATCATGTGATGTCCATCATGTCAGCAGCGTCCTTCACCTAGACTGCAGCCCTCTAATATAACGAAGGTGGCATCCTTACAATGATCTGAAATTGATTATAATAGTTATACTTTATAGCTTTTGTTGTTTATCCCCAATACATTGTTTACGCATTAATTATTTTGATGTGTTATTCTAAAGCTTTAGATTTTTAATTGGAAAGTGATTTTAGTAATTGTGACAGTTGTTATTATAATGTGAAAGTTTGCCAGAATATATATATACCCTTAATATAATTATTATCAAACCCCATTACATAATTGTCAGTTGGCAAGCTAGTGTTCTGATATCTTCCTATTATTTTCCGGCTGAATATTAAACATATCTCATTCGGTATCTGTTTTCATATTTAAAGATGTCAGCCATATTGTGTTCCAGGTATTTGCAATGAAGTCTTTCCTTGGAGGAGACATACAACATGTTACAATCTTAGCGTCACAACATTTAAATATACAGATGCCATTGAGTATTGCCAATCTCTTGGTTCTGAACTTATAAGTATTGAGGAAATGGATGAATTTATCTATATTCAAAGTATACTTCGTGGTAATGGTAAATATTATTATCAATACAACAATGTAACTTTTAATATATAAATATAAGCCTAATTTTATTAAATGAGTATTCTAAAATACAATGTTTTTGTTTTATTCTGTTTGTATGAATAACTGTTTTACGTATATGTGTTATATTAAATTAATTAATAAATTATATGTGTATATTTGAGCGTGTATATATATATATATATATATATATATATATATATATATTATATCACAAGAAAGGATCCCGTTTCTAAGTTAATTACCGTTTTCTTGGCCAATATTCTACACAATTTATTTATTAATCTAGACTTAAACAGATACACGTCGAAGTAGTTTATAATAAAAATTAAACTTTATTAAGATGTTTTCAAGTTAGTTGGACAATGAACATACAAGTCAGTTTTAGAACATGTTCTTGATTCTCTCTAAAGACCGTTTCAATCTATAAGTTCATTATTTACATATAATCATATTTGTCGTTTGGGTTTTATGGCTATCCTGGGTTTGAGATGTCATAAAATAGTTTGTTTGACAAAGTTTCTCATCTCTGTATTCAGGACAGCCCTGGACAAGTGGCAAACGACAAGAGAAAGGTGGAACGTTTACCTGGATCAGCGGGGTTGAGTTACCGATTGATTCTCCGATGTGGGCTGATAATGAGCCAAGCTCTACAAATATCAAATGTGTACAGCTATGGGTTGAATCCTATCATTACCTTGATGATATTGGATGTAGCAATGAAAGGTTGGCTCTATGTGAACTTCAGCAATAAGGTACTCGAACAGTTCTATTATATTTCGTTCACTCTTAAGTGATTGGTATAATAATAAAATCAAAATCAATATCCGTTATCATAAAGTCCATCAACTAAGTCTGCTACTAGTTAAGACATTAAGACACATCCGCTACACTTGACTAGTACATCCTATTACGATATGACATAGACTTATCTTAATCCATTTAATTCTAGATATCACCTAGCTATTTAATTTTTATTTTATTTATTTATTATGTGTATGCCAATTTAATGTTCCGCAATAGTAAATCTCCAAACATTCATAATTTCCGTAATATTGCTTTCTATTTGATAGATTTACAAACAAAAAGATAACAAAATACGAAAACGTGTCGACGGGAAATGAATAAGTCACAGCTTCAAGATAACTAGTTCTAAATTAAAATAGGTACTGGATATTAAATGAGTTTGTGTATAACATTTTATCATCAGTGAATAACACGACTATATGATAATTACTAAGAAAACTGTCATTAAACGACTAATCTGATGGTTGTAATTTCCGATAAACTTAACCAATGTTATTCTTATATCGGACGATGAACACGTCAGTTATGAAGTGAATTAGTCACACCAGTAGACCGTCCTTATATATACTATAGTCTAATTTTCTGGTGTCGAGAAACGGCAGCCAAGAATTTTATGATTCCATATCGAATATCTAGATAACTTGGCTCACAAAAGACAAATAACCTCAAAAATCTCAATTGACAGCCATATTCCATTTATGCTTCCCTTGTTTGATCACTGATAATTATTTCCTTTCTTCGTTATGAACCATCAGATATCGTCTTCCCTCTCTAATATATTGTCTATAGGAGAGACGATATGAACTAAATAAGGTATCTCTAGTTAGCGTTACCACAGATAACATGGACACTGTATCTTTAATGCCAATAGATCATATGTTGGAGACAATAGACAAACGTGTGTTTGACATAATACAGACACTAGGCCTTCTTCTTTTCTTTTCACCGTTTTTTTCTTCCGGTTTTTGTTCGTTTTTAGATAAGTGTGTTATTTTTGTGTGTATGAGTGTCGGTGCATGTGCTTGCCTGTGTACGTGTGTATGCAAACATTCTGTATGATACATATAAATGCATACCGTTTCTCCCATTCTTCGACATCACACACATGATTACAATTGCCATATACAATTATATAGAAGGGTCGACGATTCCAGTAAAATAGGAACGTTGAACCTAACTCTGTTATATCTCTATTGTATTAAAATTTACAATAATATAAATAAAATCTCGAATTTGAAGACATTCTTTGTAACAAACGTGAAATAAATGTATAATTGTTGAAATAAATTATAACTAATTACTTTGAGTACTGATTTTCGTTCCAAATATCAACGTAACGTTATTCGCTTAACACAATTAATAATCTATAACTTTACTCACTTAGGAGATGATCATAAAATTAGTGGTATTTCCGAAGTATAATTATTAGTAAATATTGGCAAAAAGATATTTCTTATAATGTCGTCGAAATATATTCTTAAGCAAAAACAAGAATTCTATATCTTAAATTGTTCTTAATCTTGAGCTGAATTATTTAACCTCAACACTGGTCAAACTAGTCAATGTATGGCCCTGTTCTGAGCAGGGCCAATACGCTACCCATGCACGTTTGGCGAGGTTGCACTTAGAATTTCCCGAACGACTTGACAGCTTTTGATTTCAAATAATTATGTTACTCCAAGTATTTAGAAGTCAATTGGCACACTTTCGGCACAGATACGATATAATTAAACACCAGAAACTGATCAATTTACCTGTTCAAAAACTGTGTTGACATGCAGCCATGATAAAATAAACTTCCGTTAGACGCTGAAATTCAGTAACACCTGCGCATGCGCATGATGACGGCGTTTATTTGATTGCGCAATCCTAAATAAATACACCCTCCGATAAAATATATAGAGGGCGTTTGTAGCACCACTTGTTAATTGATCTCCATAATGTAATTAATTTTACGGCTAATACCTCAGCGATATTATGTAATTTTAATAAATAACCACCAGGACAATCATATGCTTATATTGTTAAGTTGTGCTTAAATTGTAGCATGGAACATAATTTTGCGCGACGGTGTATTCGTAATTTGTATTTTCAGTGTCACATGATCAAACGACAGGCGGCCAAAATGGCGAACTGTTGAGTTATTGCCTATTAAATTCGCGTTTATTAGTGTTATGATGAGCTATCTCGTGTACCAAAATGTCCCGCTGAATCAATGAATGTGAGTGTTATTCAAAGAACATAACTTCTAATTTCGTCACGACCTGTAAAAAAGTCGAAGTGAAACCTCGCCAATTTAGAATAGGTGGCGGTCTAGCTCTCTTCGAGCACCAGAGAACGATATTCAAACTATCTTCAAACATGAGACGCGTAACAGAGGGAATAAGCCAAATTCTACAAATACCGGTATGAGCCGGACTCGAACACACAACGTGATTGCTCCCAGGGAAGTGCCATAATCACAGAGCTCTAAGTAATTTCTGTTCTTGGATACTGATATTGCTAGCTTGTTGCTGATATTCTATTCATTGGATATCAACCGGTCCAGAGACAAGGGAAGACGAGTTTGAAAACAAAGCTTTATTCATGATTATTTTTATATGTATAAATCATGTTAATTTACTCTCGAGAACTCTGGATTTGTTACTTCAACAAACAAACACACATGCACACACACACACACACACACACACATACACAATCACACACACACACACACACACACACATATACATATATATATATATATATATATATATATATTCACGGTATATTAGATTTGCTTGGGTTGTATAAACACAGGTATGAATGGAATTCGAACCACGGATCTTAAAAGTTGCAGCGCAATCTTGTAAGTACTGTGTTATCACAGCACTGAGATATGGAAGGCGATTTGACTGATTTCATACCCAAGACCAGCACCGGATGGTCATACAAAGATTTATGAATGGGCAGAATATTAGTAATTATGAAGTGTTATGAAGCGCTTCCTTTCGGCTTGTTCCCGAAGATTTCAAATCCTAGACGTATTTGACTCAAGGTAGCGGTATATTAGTGGCTGCAAACGTTCTTATCAAAGTGCCTGCTGAATGTTGGCGTAGTATTTGCTGAATTTGGTATAACAGTAATATTTCGTAAAATGATGACACGTCCTTGAAGGGCAATTATCCCAAATACAAGATATAATACGTAATGCTATTAGACAGCGTTTAAATATGAATATACATGTAACTCTTCAGAGCTTTACACAGTCGCCACTTGTTTGGTGACGAGTAATTGGAATAAGACATTAAGATCCGCGGAGAAATTGAAGCTGTAGATAAACTGAAATATCTGCTCATCCTGTTAGTCATAGGTAATTAAGTATCTCCTTCTTCTGTTCGGTCGCCTATAGTTGTTGATGCATTATATTGTGGTCTATTAGCGTGCATGCTCCGTCCCATTAACTCTGACCTCAATACTCGAAGTTTCTGTTGGGGGTACCGCATCCTTAGTCCATATCAGTCTAGCCTCTATCCATTGACCAGTCCAGCCTGAGTGTACCGGACAGACGCCAAAGCTTCTGATAGTATAGCTTTCTGGGTCAGTGAGACATACAAAGCCGCTCATCATGTCACGGAATGGACTATGAGGGGGACTAATTAAGTGTGAAAAGGCTTTTATGTAAATATTTATAACTGAACTGTTCCTGTTATTTTCAAAGGGGTATGAATGTATATCAAAACAGGTATATCATGATTATATAACTGTAACTGGTATCTCTGTTTCGGAATAATATAACAGCCTTATATTGTTACCTAATATACCTCAAATTAAAAGCATCTAACAATAGAAAAGGGCAATACATTAGTTTCAAACTAAAACATTCTACTTGTGTCAAATTGCAGAGTGTAAGTGTATTTCCATTTTTAATCAAATGATAATGGTACATATTCATCTTATCCCATAATATGTTGTGGAACATTAGTAAAGATTATAATGGACTCTTATTGTCCCTTACTGTTGATAATCTTCGATGCCGCATTTTGACGATTTAAGATAGAGTACCTCTAAATTATTCCTGCCCGTAAGGATGTTTCACAAACCTCTGACGAACTGAGTATTGACTGTATACATTTATTATATTCTACAATAGTGTGTTTTAATGAAGTCCAATTGAGTCAATAATACAATCTACAAAGTGACAACTCTTGCTCGAGGTAACTCAATTATCAATCCCCAAAATTTCTTTCTCTCTTTCTATCTCTCTATAGCTGGTCTCTCTCTCTCTCTCTCTCTCTCTCTCTCTCTCTCTCTCTCTCTCTTCGTGTGTGTGTGTGTGTGTGTGTGTGTGTGTGTGTGTCTCCATATTTCTCTTTTTCTTATATCCCTCTATTTCTCTCTCACTTGTCTCTCATCCCCCTCTCTCTCTCTCTCTCTCTCTCTCTGTGTGTATGTTTCTCTGTTTTTACCTTTCCCTCTCCTCTCTCTCTCTCTCTCTCTCTCTCTCGCTTTCTATTTATGTATCTGTATCTCTTCCCCCCCTCTCTCTCTCACTCACACACTCTTTCTCTATCTATATATGTCTGTTTATATGTATGTCTCTCGCTCTCTCTCTCTCTCTCTCTCTCTCTCTCTCTCTCCTCTCTCTTCCTCTCTCCCCTCTCTCTCTCTCTCTCTCTCTCTCTCTCTCTCTCTCTCTCTCTCTGTGTGTGTGTACCTCTCTCGCGCTCTCTTTCTCTCCACATGTCATTAAGTAAGCCAAATCAATGTCGTTTATTTAATTACCTTCTCAAGGTCCGTCCATGTCATATTGATCTTAAACAATATAGTTTAACAACAAAGTGTTATAACTGACCAAATACACTCTGATCACTTCCAGGTTGCAGCGCCTAAAATCTCACCTTGGTTGTAACAAATATGACTTAATGTTATTTACCACTCACCAGAAACCTGGCAAATTCTCTCCACAAAGCCCATAATGGATCAATCCATTTGACGCGTTATGCCTGTGACTCAAGCAAATACTTCTCCTTTGTACCAATGTCTCTTTGATCGAGTGCTTTAGCTGACTAAGTATTGCAATTATTCTCAACATATCTTGTTTCTCTGACCCTAGTTCACTGTTTTGTTGAAAGTGGTTTCTGAGAATAGGTCAGTTTCATTAGCGATTGTCGTCATCACTTCAGCTAATTTGTATATTCAAATGAAGTTTAGTTTAAATACAAGAAATTGTACTTAACGATTGTCGTCATCATTTCAGCTAATTTGTATATTAAAATGAGGTTTAGTTTAAATACAAGAAGTTGTAAATTGCTGAGTAAAAACATAATCACTGGAATATGTTGAATAAAGTCGTAGTAAAATATGCATAAGTTATAAATTTCATTAAATATTCAGATGTATGAAGGAATCCTTTAAGAAACGACAATTTCGATTTATAGTTTTTTAGGGAATTATATTATATCATTTAAGCGTCACTTTTGGACTTTGTATTTAATTATTAAATTATTTGAAAACCTATCTATAGCCATTTTATTGTTATTTTTCTGACCTATGTAATTATTCTCATTCGCAACTCAGATGGGAGTATAGTATACACATACACAACATCATTTATTCACTTTTATGCTTATTTATCCCAACAATTAATTGAATGTCTCAGAACGGAGATGACCAGAGTTTATAATACCCACAGCATGCTCCAGATGAAGGCTTATCGAAGTATTTATGTCTTATCTACCGCCTAAGCTACATCTATAAGATGAGGAACGGTTAAGAACAGCGAAATATGGACAAAGAATATTGTCAACGTACATTATAATATAAATGATACTGGTTATTGTTTGACTTATGTATTTCTACATTAACAAGAATACAGATTATCATTGAGATAGAATTTCGTATAGATGCCGATAGAGTTAAACTAAATGTCACATCTAACATAACTTGTTGTTGAGAACAATACCTGACGTTCTCTGAGACAGGATTTACTGTAGTCTAATGTCTGATGAGAACGATTATATCAGAGTAAAATCTGAAATATAATAGACCAACGCAACCATTAATCAACTTTAACGTCAATCATCTTATATTTATCATTACTATAATGAACATTGAATGAATCAAATCTGATTGCGGCTATTTCCATTGCTAATATCAATATAAATAGTTTAATATTAGTTTCGTGTATTGTGTTGTCCATCTAAAGTGAACAGTTAGATGATTTATTCAGCCATAGGAATAGCACCAGCCGGAATACAATATTAATGGATGCCTCTCTATGGGAATATCCCTTAAACATAGATTACTTGATTCGATTCACGTTCTATCCGATCTGCAGTTTAGGGTGGTGCTGTACGCTAATCGCTACGCCATTAGACCATCCAAATACATGCATCGAGTATTGCCTATGGTCTATTGTGCACACTTCAACTGCACGCTACGCCATTAGACCATCCAAATACATGCATCGAGTATTGCCTATGGTCTATTGTGCACACTTCAACTGCACGCAGTTCGCATTCCGATGTAGCGTAATTAAGCATTTTATATCTCTTAGTTATTTCCGAAAATGAAGATAAAAACGCCTTTTGGAAATAAAGGAAACACAGATTTATACATCTTCATGAAACATGCAATAAAGGCGTTTTATGTATCCTTTAAGATACGTCATTTATACGGTTTCTTAAAGCAATTCACTAACTATTACTGATTAGTTTCTGTCATGTAGAATTGTTAAAAATATAACCTATTGCGTAATCGAGCATATATGCTTATTTATATTGCAAACGTTTGTGGAATATTCGTTTCATATTCTATTAGTACAATTCTAATAAGCCTAAAAATGTTTGTAAAATGTCAAGCCTCCTTGAACCGCCTTGTCTCAGAACGTACTGACTTCAACTCTTTCAAATGGTTGTCGACGAAACAGAAGTATAAAGTACGTGAATCAACAGATTACTGCAGTGCTTACATCGTTTATCATGTTGCCATGGATGACATGCTCCCAAGGCCACGAACTCATCTTCCAGTGGCAGGTGTTCGTTGGCAGAGTGAGTGTTTATTTACAAAAGTAATTTGTTTTCTCTAGTCAGAAAATGCTTTTTGTTAAATATATGGCCTACTTACTACATAATGGCTGCCATGGCTTATATATATGACCTTAAAAACCACAATTATATATAGTTATTTGTGCTTAACAGATATATATATATATATATATATATATATATATATATATATATATATGATTAACAGTACCGAAAACGTGGCCAGTAGCAAATATATTGTCTTTGGTCTATAAAATCAGTGATTTGGCTGTAATAGGTATATAACTAGCTTAGTTAAATGGAGCTCGGCTTGCTCTTTCTTGCAATAGTCGTCTTTCTGTGGTGGTAAGATAATTTATATGAGTTTGTGTCTACGAAACACACCAAAATCCCATCGTGGCTTGTCCACAGCAAAGGGGAATATGTAAAAGGATGGTAGTCGTAATATTCAGTAACTGTTAGCTGCATAACTAATTGTTTTAGTTCATTCTATGAATACATACCTATATTATTCGCATATGTTTTCCTTACCTTACACATGTGTATAACTTATCCACAAAATTCATGTACCAGTGAAGTGTTACCTGACTAAAACATATGTCTACATAACCTATATACATTGGGCTGTCTCCTGAAATGAAAAGCCATAAGCATAGTACTTTTTTCTGGTCGTCAGAAGACACCGAAGTAGCATAAAAACGGCGTCCTCTTTAAGAATGTATTCTACGTTTTCCATTTGTATCATATACATGTTTTTCCCAGTTTACTTTCAAGGTATACTATATGAGGGTACCTTGTTTACTTTGTGAAATAGAAGCTTTGCATGATATGCAGACCTATTTTAAACACATAACATTCGATAATAGCAAATGCTGTATTTTAGGTTATCCGATATTCTCCGTTATCGCCGGCAAAGAAGCGTTGTAACACGTTCCACGGCGCTGCGACTTCAACAGCAACATTCACAGCAACATAACGCTTATCCTACATCACACCTTGATGAAGCATCTCAGATCATCTGGAAAGGTGGCATGTAGGTTTGCTATAAAGTCGGCCAGTAAGACCTGTTCTGCAAGACTTCTGGCTGGCACACTCAAGATGCAAAGGAAGGTGCCTAAGTCAGCTTAACGACAGCATAAGGGTACTTCATAAAAAATACAACCCCCAACCAAAACGCCAGTTTGACCTTGTTCCAATGCTGCCGAACGAAGAATGTTCTGCCTTTCTCATACGCATCGGGTAAAGTCTGTTTGTACAAAACCCACCAGAATTTTGATCATTCAATCAAGAAAGAGACAAGCGAATCTCTCGCTTTGAAGATAGATGCGTTAAGCAGCAACACGGTCACCTTCCAAGTATGGAAACAAGTCGCATGCCCCTACAAAGATACGACAATCAAAAAGACTACGTTTGTGGATGAGACAGTTCCGAAATCAAAAAGAAGATTTCTTGGAGAGCTTGGACTCATACAGCACTCCGAAAGAGTACGCACGCAGTATGTGAATTTGGCCTCAGATGAAATGGCGCACACTGTCGCGACAGTGTTCGCATTCTTAAAGGCCATCGTTGTTTGGATGAAACAGAATCTGGCGCACATCCAATAGATCCATTACCTATCAAATTCACGGACAAGTCAGTACAGGAACGGTACTATCTTCAACCTAGTGTCACTGCATAAGGCCATGTTCGGCATATCGGCGTCATGGCTGTACTTTGAAAGCGGTCATGACAAGGGAACATGCCATGGCATAGGAGGTTCTATTAAACGGCAGCTGATCGAGTCGTCAAAACAGTGAAATTGATCAAGACGGCCCAAGATGTCTATGTTTGGGGGTATTTCGGAGACACAATCAGCGGTGACGTATATATTTGTCACGAAGGAGGAGGTCAAGAGAGCGTCAACAAAGTTGCCATCCCTTGGAGCTGTTCAAGTTCATGATACCATGAAGACACACGCCATGATGCCAATAGATGATCACATCTACATCCATGAGACACCATGTTTGAAGGCCTGATGCTGATCATTGTGCACCTTCCACCCCACATGCCCATGGTGGATTAAGAAACGCCAAATGAGTAACTGCCAGGACAGATCAATGTAACCTTCATGGAAAGGTTTGCAATGTCGAGGGATGGTATTGCTGGCCCACATGTCCTGACGAACTATAGGTAGTTGGCAAGGATATGTTGGCAACGTTTACCCCACCTGCTCCAACAGGCAGGATAGAGCGTGCATTCAGGCTATGACCCGTAGATGCTGAGATCATATCTCACTTGTACTGATCAATGGTAGGGAAGCGTTGTATTCTACGTTATTTGTATTCAACGTTATCCAAGTTAGTTAAGCTAATTTTGGAAAGCAACGAATGATCAAGCCATTACTTTTCTTCTGTTGTATACAAATATATTGTGGACCTGTAATACCATGACAATCATACCTTTAATCAATGTTAACATTTTGCCAGATAGCGCAACGATTGTATATTACTGTATCGGTGAGTGTTATTCAGAACCACGCATACTATATACGAAAAGATGTGCTAGAATAATTTGTAACAAGTCGAGTATCTGTTCAAGTGATCTTATCTTTAATTTGATCAGGATCGAAACTCTATTTTCCATGATTCATATTAGCATTGATGGATCTTTACAGAAACAATGGAAATGCCAAGCAGATCACTACTTGTATGGCACAATAAGGATATACACACCCTGCAAATAAATACAGAGAGTAATGTGAATGGCTATGGTTTATTTAGGAAAAGGTTAATTATAATTATCTTGCCGCTCCCAAATTAGACTATTACGTTAACATTAATAAAGCTTTAAAAGAACTACATGTTAATAAAACTGTACTGCGAAATATTATTAACTCAGAAAAATATATGGCCCATTATTTAATAACATTTCCTCACTTCCAGCACCTTATCACTGGAGTAATCATTGGTAGAAGAGTCCTGCATATCCATGATGGATTTACTTGAGCCTCATAGAAAGACAGCTATTAATCAGTTGCTGACAAGGTCATCTCTCTTGCTTTTCAAGGCAGTTGATCTGATGCCTACTTGACTTATAAAAGAGTGTCAAGATAAGTTATTTCCCAAGATATATGACAACTGCTCTTGTAAAACCATTAATTAAAACAAATTTTATAATATAATATTCGAAACAATTACATACTGGTTTTAAATTTAATATTTTGTACTAATACTTATACCAATGGCATGGATTTTCCATCTGAACAATAATTTATCCAAAAATAACTTTAATGAATCACGACAGACTGTATATTAAAGTGCTCACTCCACTGAAACAGCCTTGCTTCGGAATAAATCTGATATTTCGTTGTCATTCGATCAAGATAAGCCAACAATCATCATAATATATTATGTTCTTGTCCCTGCTAATGGACAATAAAGAACCTTTATTTGGGTTGTTAAAATACTGTAATTATTTAAATCCTATTTCAAATAATGTTCCCAGTGAATGTCTGCTATTTTATCAGATTTTGTATTATTGTTATCTCGTGTATCACAGGGTTACAATATGCAAAACCCCTGTTGGGATCCTTGGACAGCGATTTGGTGTTATATATAAAATGTATGCCAACAATACAATCTGCTGTATATAGTACTGGATCGAGCCAATAAGTAAAAAATGTATTTCTGCGTGAAGAACTTGGGAGATGGTATTGTTAATATTCGGCTATGAATGACTCAAACTCTTCTATAACCCTAAATACATTATCCATTTGTTTCATCGCATTATGTTAAATACTTGAAAATACCAGCATAACAGATTGGTGCATCTGCCATTATCCCCAATGGGTAAGTAAACATCTATGCTTTATTTTTGAAAATGTATGAATATGTATGAATATATCACATCAGCAAACAGGGCTGCGTAAAATCATCTTAAGAGCATCCATTATCTAAAGACAGCTCCATGTTTCATGGCATATCTGGTTAAAACATCAATCATCTACAGAAAATTCAGAATGGTGCAGCTCGCCTAAGGATAATTACATGAAAATATTATTATAGCATTCCAATCCTTCACAAAAGACAGCCTATCCATTTCAAGACTGTACTAACACCTTATGAATCTATCCATGACTTGATACGTAGAAACGTGTGTGAACTCTTAACCATAAGTAATTCATCTCGAATAACTCAGGTCATGCAGTCTAATACTCAAATCATATCGTGATTGTATGTTTATTTTCACACCCACTACATTATGGAACAAGTTGACTACCGATATTAGAAAGGCCTCTTCTCTTGGAACGTTTAAATCTGTTTTAAAAATATTTATCGTTCAGATATCTTACTGACATGAACATATACTTTATTTGGCGTGTGACTGATCAGCTTCTTTGACTGACAGCTGTTAGTACGATAATGTTATTAAAAATAAATTATTATGATTATTGTTGTTGTTTTCATCGTTTTTGTTGTTGTTAGTATTGTTCTTACTATTACTATTATTGTCATAAATTGTCAGTTATTAAAATGGTCAATCCGATTTTGAACTGATAAAAAAATAAAATGTGTCGACATTGATTCCATTGTGACCTATTTAATATTG
Organism: Paralvinella palmiformis; assembly: GCA_025642065.1. Lineage (NCBI taxonomy): Eukaryota > Metazoa > Annelida > Polychaeta > Terebellida > Alvinellidae > Paralvinella > Paralvinella palmiformis. The sequence continues at coordinate 648,412 of JAODUP010000161.1, forward strand.
GCATGTTATGTTATATCGACATCAACCTGCGACTTATTTTGGCTGTGATCACGTCTAATACAATGGTGACGATATATGTGAATCTTCACTAACAACAAATATGTTTGACTCCCCGAGTATATTTTCTAGTAGTACATATCCCTTTAGAAGCTGGCTATATTACGTCTTGTCTGTAAAGTCAATTGTTGGGATATCCTTGACGGTAGTTTTTAGTTAATTTAAAGTTGCCGGATTATATAATTCATGTCTGTAGCCGTTGCTCTCATTTATAATAACAATAATAATGTATATTTAATAAAGCGCCCTTACTAGCAGGCGCCATTCAAATTCGCTGTACCAGTAATATGTACTATGATAATACCCCAAATAATATGTCTGTAAAACCGTTATAAGAGATTTAAAAGATAATCATTATTTATCCGTGGAAGCAACATTGGACAAGTGCCTCATTCTATCTCCAATAATTTCACGCTAAAAATATACTTACTCAACAAAATGTAAACGCAACGGCTGAAATCAATAGCATTTGTTTATTTAAAGCTCTTTAGTTTTGTTACTCTCGTGTGAGATGATCAAATATATATATATATATATATATATATATATATATATATATATATATGTCACGTTTTATTATTATTATAATTACTTTAACAAATCAATGTTGACTTGTCAGCGGAATAAATATCTAGAATTAAGCCATTAGTGAGTTTGTTTTGTGAGTAAAATACATAACGGACTTATTTATGCCTTAATTGCTCACTTTATCTGTACCAGAGACATAACGTTGTGATATCATGATGTGATATCATGGTACGATATCATAATGTGATATCATTCCAGCATACTAGATATAATTTATGTTGGTTATAAGGTAACGCAAATGTAGATTATAAACCTAAATGGTTCAGTGGTAAGAGTGTTTGAATAGTAACTATCAATATATTGATTCCAATCGATTACCGACTAGTGGACGTTTTTATACTTATATATGTAAACAATCCTATGAATATATGTTAACATAGGAAGTGGGTGCTATATAAATGTCCATCGGCTAACATATACGATGCATAAAATATATGTTCATTCATAAATCACCAGTTATAATATTTCAAGATAATTCTATCCCGTGTTTTATTCGAAACTATAGCCTTATATATTGGTTTAGTCAAAAGACATACAAATATTGTTATACAATTAACGAATAGCTTCAAGCTCCATATACATTCAGTTAACTATAGAAATTAGGTCATTAATTATACGATCATTCAATTTAATGAATAGGCACAAAATAAGTAAAATCAGTTTAAGTTGTTAGTTGTAGATTGATCTATATTAATTATTGTCACATATTTACATAATTGCGTTCTTACTTTATTCCATTATACCAACAAAGTGACATGCTATCCTTATTTGGTTGTTGCTATGACTACTTCGACAGAACATATAATTTAACTAATCCTATTTTATAAAGACTACACTAAAATCTGAACGTTTTGCAGGCCGCCCCTTAATATGTCCCCCCCCCCCCCGTTTTCTGTACTATAACTGATATAAGATTGCTGTCTGTTTTCGAATGGTTTGTGACATGTTATATGCTTATGTGGTTTGAGTTGGCATTTACGACATTATTTACTGAAAGGTGTATGTACACAAACACACACAAACACACATACACACAAACAAACACACACACACACACACACAAAACACAAACACACAAACAAACACACACACACACACAAACACACACAAACACACACACAAACACACACACACAAACAAACACACACACACACAAACAAACACACACACAAACAAACACACACACAAACAAACACACACACAAACACACACACACACACAAACAAACAAACAAACACACAAACAAACACACACACACACAAACAAACACACACACAAACAAACACACACACACACAAACAAACACACACACAAACAAACACACACACACACACAACAAACACACACACACACAAACAAACACACACACACACAAACAAACAAACACACACACACACACAAACACACACACACAACAAACACACACACACACACAAACAAACACACACACACAAACACACACACAAACACACACACACACAAACAAACACACACACACACAAACACACACACACACACAGACACAGTACGCTCTTAAAGCATGTACTCCTGACTCAGGAATAGAAACACTGCATCGCATCTCGAGCGGTGGCATTGGACACAGCTCGCGCGGTTGGTGGGTTTTATATAACAACTTATAAAATTCACCTTGGTTGTATGTGGGAATAGAATTATCTTTCCTAGGTCCAGTTATGTCCAGTTTGTACTATGACATTCAAGATTAGCTCTAATCTGCTTGTCATAAATAACATTTAAGAACTACAATAGTTAGAATAGCATAAATTAGGTCAGGTTTGAAAATGATCACATAGTTCAAACAGTACGGAAGCTATGACGCGCTATTACGGTCTGCTTCAGCGCAGATGTCAGTCTTTTAATAGGAATTAAGATAAACAGTTTTAATAGTAGTCGCTTCATGACGCCTGCCCGTTGTAAAAACTGATGTTTGAAGACAGTGACAATTGGGTTATATGGTTTATATAGTATTGCTTTGAAGAAAGATACAGCAATTAAAAAATAGCTATAAATAGGGCTGCTTAGATAATTAATCTAAACATTCTCACTACTGCCGTGATCTGACTTGGGTGTTCTACTCCCAAACTCCACGGCTGTAGGTGATTTGATTTTCGTTTTTGCTTGGCGGCTTAGGGACTGGTGAGACGTTACACGTGTCTCAGCAAGAAAAGTCGCCACTCTGGATTCAGTCCCCTGAAGAAACGTCCAGAGTTTGAATTCACGGTTCGAGATTCTCTGTGCCTGTGCCTTATTATACACAGCTAAAACACACATTGCCCGTGCCAGAGATTGAGGTTCGTGTTTTCTTTTTACCAATTTTGTAATATTTGATATAAAGGGTTAGTGACGAGTAGGTCATAGAATTTATTGGATTTGTATGCTTATGAGGTATTTGACCCTCCAGCAAATATCACAAGGCATATTATGCTGCGGTTGAGATGTTCCTTTTTCTGTGCGTGGAGACTGTATGTTTCCAGGTCCATGCGTTCTAAGAAAAGTTGATCTAGAGCTGTATATTCCGTGCACTATTTGCGTCTTTGGAGGCACGCCGTTTAAGTGTTTGGCCTGGTTATCCAGCATTTAAATGACTGTAGCAGACACAGTACGCTCTTAAAGCATGTACTCCTGACTCAGGAATAGAAACACTGCATCGCATCTCGAGCGGTGGCATTGGACACAGCTCGCGCGGTTGGTGGGTTTTATATAACAACTTATATAATTCACCTTGGTTGTATGTGGGAATAGAATTATCTTTCCTAGGTCCAGTTATGTCCAGTTTGTACTATGACATTCAAGATTAGCTCTAATCTACTTGTCATAAATAACTTTTAAGAACTAGAATAGTTAGAATAGCATAGATTAGGTCAGGTTTGAAAATGATCACATAGTTCAAACAGTATCGAAGCTATGACGCGCTAATACGGTCTGCTTCAGCGCAGATGTCAGTCTTTTAATAGGAATTAAGATAAACAGTTTTAATAGTAGTCGCTTCGTGACGCCTGCCCGTTGTAAAACCTGATCTTTGAAGACAGTAACAATTGGGTTGTATAGTTTATATAGTATTGCTTTGAAGAAAGATACAGCAATTAAAAATAGCTATAAATAGGGCTGCCTAGATAATTAATCTAAACATTCTCACTACTGCCGTGATCTGACTTGGGTGTTTTACACCCAAACTCCACGGCTGTGGGTGATTCGTATTTTGATTTTGCTTGGCGGCTTAGGGACTGGTGAGACATTACACATGTCTCAGCAAGAAAAGTCGCCACTCTGGATTCAGTCCCCCTGAAGAAACGTCCAGAGTTTGAATTCACGGTTCGAGATTCTCTGTGCCTGTGCCTTATTATACACAGCTAAAACACACATATATATATATACACAGACATACACACACACACATACACACACACACACATATACACACACACACATACACACACATACACACACATACATATACACACACGCACACATACACACATACACACACACACACACACATATACACATACATATACACACACACACATATACACACACAAACACACAAACACACATACACACACAAACACACACAAACACACACACACATACACACACAAACAAACACACACACACATACACACACACACACACATATATATATATATATATATATATATATATATAGGTTTGTCTATCTGTTTGTCTGCCTGCTTGCCTGTATGTCTGTCTGTCTCTATGCATGTCTATCTGTCCGTATGTCTATGTATCCGTCTGTCTATCTATATATCCAACTAATCTTCTATCCTAAGGCTTGATATCGAGACCATCGACATGTGATTGATAAAGCAAGACATGTTATGAAGAACATTACGTGGAGTTCCACATAACTAGTCCTATCCCATCCAGGATTGGATAGTAAGCAAAACCTGATAAACAAGCCAACGCCAAAGGAACGTGATTAATCAACAGGATGGTAATTAATTATCTGAAGTAATTAGGTTACATAAAGACATATCCTCACACGTTCGTTAAACACTTGTGGCAACGTCCATGTCGACGTAAACAAAGGATTAAAGCGGAAATTGGCCAAACATTATTCATCAAGTCATTAAATCACATTATTAATCTGTTGGAGATTTCAGATTCTGTTATAACATTGATCACTATCAGATGGCACGTAAAAGGCCCAAAGTACACACATACAGTGTTAATTGATTACTTTCCTTGACTCTACCTCTGCACCTGAAGTCATGAATGTGAGAGTCCAGATAATTAATTGTAAAAGGATGAACAGCCAGTTCTCAAGAAACATACAAACATCTCAAACATATTGTGAGGAATTAAAAATAAATCGAGAAACTTTTAGATTTATGACGCTGGTGTTAGAAACGAAGCAAAGATTCATCATATAACAAATTATAATAGCTGTTTCAAGATGGTAGCGAAATTTGGAAAATAAGATTTGTAAATGTTTTACGTGTGTAGAATAATACTTTCGAATTGAGCAGTATATTTATTAATATATATATTTTTTAATTTCATAGGAACAAGTGATATATGTGTAACTTAATATTATATAGAAATGGACTAATGCAATGTCTCCAAATATATTCAGAAATACGGAATAAGAATTTGTGTCAAAGCGTGGGTGTGTGCCCGGCTTTGGGTATTTGATTGACGGTGCCAACAATTTCGGTAATTTAATTCATACATAATATTTTTCTTGTATTTTGTATATATATCTATATATATATATATATATATATATATATAATACAAGAAAATATTATGTATGAATTAAGTTATATACTGAAATTTGAAGCCAGTTTGGCAATGAAGAAATATCAAGTAAGACCCTTGAGCAATTTATATATGTCACTGTCATGTTAATTACTCATTTAATAACAAATCTCTTACTACAGAAATGGTGACAACAAATCAAAATATTTTATTCATGGTGCTATACTATTTCTCCAGTTTGTTTTCCACACAGTTAAATCTTATTTTTAAATTATTTCATTCTGATTCCATATAACAATACGTACGAGAACTAACATAGATTTCGATATAAACACTACACTGTCTAGGCAATAATGGACTTCCTTAGTCATTAGGCCAGAAGATTAAAGAGTAAAACACTGCGAAATACTCTCTTTTAAATTTATTTTGGCAAATTCTAAATAAATATACTCTACATCAATATCAATAAAATAATGATCGAATTAATTTAATAATCTACACAAATAAACTTCCTATGAACAGTAATAAAACGTATTTAAAGATATTTAAAGATATGTAAATATAATTGTCATATACTGTAAAGGAAAATAAGTTGTGAGACGCAACACTTCCTAGTCTACATAATCATGATATCATGATATCGTTAACTTGACGGGGAAATTAGTATACCACATTAATAGCAAAATTGCATAAGCGATAAATATCCAAAATAAGTATATGTTTATAATAGTACATATTTTTGTTGCTGTTCAATCATTGCAATGTGGGAATACCACAGGTTTTAGGACTTGGTCCTTTAGTCCGCTTAATTTCAAGATATTCACACGTCCTCTTGGAATAAGGTTTCAGCGATATAGCATGAAATATCAATTGTACGACGATGTCATCTAGCTATATATTCCACTGGATCATAAAAAAATGACGTTTTCTTCCTTGAATATTGAACATTTTCTTTCTGAAATTTGTATATGGATTATTCAAAAACAATTAAATGCTAATTAAACAAGTACTATATATTTGGATTTACCACATTATGTTAAATACCTAAAAACTCCAGTATTAAAGATTGTCTTGGAAAACCTAAAGTTGTTCTGATAAATCATCTGCCAAAAATTATTGTCGTTCATATTTCTAATTAGATTTTCACGGATATATTATTTGGAGTAGCACTATACATCACCTTCCAATATAGTATATATATATATATATATATATATATATATATATATATTTTTCCTCGTTATGTGAGGGTTAAAAATGGTAGTTTCATCTGCTGGAAGTAGTACATAATTAGCAAAATGACACAAATATAGAACAAAATTTACATATTCAACACAGATGTGGGTGAGCCTTTAGCTGCAGTGGATATTTCTATATCTTATCAGAATGCAGCATGTCATCTGAAATGAGTTGAATAATTCACCCACAGAACGAAGTAAGCCTGCAGTTACAATATGAGCCAATTATACGTAAACATCATAACAATTCTAGCAGTATATAGCATAACCAAATAAATGAAAGGAATAATGTTTTGCAAATGTTCATTTACAAAATGATGAAGAATTTAATGTTTGGTTACAGATGAGAGTTTAAAGATCTGGGCTTAAAGATGAAATATAGATTATAGTAAAATACATAAACTGCGGAACAACATAGTCATACAAATATGAAAAAACATTAACATCAACTGATAATCTGAATATAAATGCAATTAGTATAAGAAATAAAAAGTTTATCAACGATATAACTGATAAAGTTCCATGTAAATGTAAATCAATTTATCCTATATTTTCACATTAGTATACCTGTAATGATATATACAACATCATTGAACATTTCATACATAAAGCATCCAAATATGATTGGGAGGCTATCTATAATAGTATTTATGTATTTATACAAAATGTTTCATATAAAAATATTTTAATCATATAATAACATACGTAATAGGCTTTAGAATGCGACTATTTCAATTTTGGAGCTCATGAACTCTCCTGGGGTGTTAGCAAGTTTAGCTATAACACTTCCAAGAAAAAGAATGAATACATAAAAGGCAAATTTTGTACAAATGTTTATAAGAATAAACACGTATTATGTTCACATGTATCATCATTTATGGCTGACATCAGTACATTAATGCCAGTAAGAAGCTTATTTGCTAACGCATCAGCTCGAGCTCGATCCCCGATTCTATTTACCAATATACAAACATTGTTTGAATGTTGCACGAGACGAATTCATGATGTCAAGTATGTATCTAAATCTAGGTTTATGGTTAGACTGTCAAAGCAAAAATGCCTCCCTAGCCTCTGAGTGAGCCGTGTTAACATGGTCATTCTACCCAGTTATGAGCTGAAATGTTCCTTTCCTACCAACGGCAGGGAACAAATTGTAACTGGAGTAATGCTTAAATACATATTGTCTCTATAGATTGTATGATCTGAATTATTACATGATACTTCATTGCTACTAAGCTTGTCATAATCTAGAGTAATATTACACAACATTTGAGAAGTTTTATTGCGATATCCATGAAAGGAAGACGAATAGATGAAGGGCCAATCAATGCGTTGATTAATATAAAATACATTATGTTCCATAACATGCAAAGACTTACTGTCACAATATTGGGAGATGATCAGAAGATACAAAGTTGTTTGAGACACTATTATGTTCTATAAGATCCCGATCAGTGTCAGTTGTAAGGATACGATCCAACTAGATCACAGTATTATGCGCAGATCTAGTAAAAGTGTACGAGTCCTTAAAAATAGAGTCATTATAAGCCATTAAAATATCGTTATCAATACAAACCTTCAATAAAGTTTCACCAAATTTAGAACTACAGAGAGAGGAGAGAGAGAGAGAGAGAGAGAGAGAGAGAGAGAGAGAGAGAGAGAGAGAGAGAGAGAGAGAGAGAGACAGACAAACGGAATAGAGAAAGAAAGGGAGAGATAGAGAGAAAGAGGAAGGAAAGGAGACAGTGTGTGAGTATGTGTATATGGATGTGTATGTATGTGCATGTGTGTGAGAGTGTGTATATGTGTGCGTGTGCATGTGTGTGTTTTAGGGTACATATAAAGAGGCAACAGGCAGAGTATCAACATATCTAAACATCCTTCGAAACCTACCTCCATAAAAATAAATACAAATACAACTATACATACATTAATCTATAAATTAAATGTTCCATACCTCCACATATTGATAGATGTATGCGTATACCTAAGCATGTGTCTGGTCTGCTCATCAGCCTGTGGGAACCATCTAATTCGGTTTTCGTATGCGACAAATATGTCACGCCCACAGGAAATCGGCTACATGCTCTCCACATCTAATGTTATAAACCGATGCGCGCGCGCATGTGTGTGTTTCTGTAGAAGGGAAGAGCAAGGGAGTACCACGGTGATTCAAATAAATATTTATAATAATAACTAACAGTACCATTTAAAACGAAATGTACGTCATGCTTATTACGAGGAGTTTTTTATAATAAGTTTAGAAGTCAATAACTCCGAATGGATCATTGATTGGGTGACTAATGGACACACACACTCTCTCTCTCTACCTTTCTCTCTCTCTCTCTCTCTCTCTCTATATATATATATATATATATATATATATATATATATATATATACACACACACACACACACATATATATATATATATATATATATATATATATAGAGAGAGAGAGAGAGAGAGATAGAGAGAGAGTGTGTGTGTCCATTAGTCACCCAATCAATGATCCATTCGGAGTTATTGACTTCTAAACTTATTATAAAAAACTCCTCGTAATAGAGAGAGAGAGAGAGAGAGAGAGAGAGAGAGAGAGAGAGAGATAGGGGCGGCACATCGGTGATTGAGAAGTGCTGTACTTTTATCAAGCATACCAACAATCAAAGTCACGTGACACAGTGAAGCCAATAGCAATAATATCACTGGATGATATGACGAAGAAAGTGAATTACAATTCACCAAAGTGCCATATAGAGTTACTAGTTGATTTATCGTTAATTCACGTCGCTATGGCGGTTCCTGTTTAAGCCGTTTGTCAGCCATCGTCAAAAGATCAAAAATATGTCTTCGTTAATAGCAAAGCAATGAAGTAAGAACCAACAAAAAAGGAATTCACTAAATATGTTTATAGATCCTTTTTTCCGATGTCACTAAAAGCGTCCCAAGACACAAACTGGTAACAAAGAGGTAGATTTATATAAAAATATGGCCTCGATGCTTCATCAATATTTTATTGGTGTTGGCTTTAGCCAATCGTGTCAACCAGACGAAATAATGACCACGAAATAAGTTAATGTCTCTCTTCGAAGGAATTAGGATGTTACATGATGAGAGAGCTTTTATATTTTAGAACGGAAAATGTATGTCAAAAGACAGATAATTTATAAAAACTAGTTACCAAACCCCTGGCTTATTACTGTGTGACACACGTTTATAACACTTAATGCAATTATACCTGTTTAATAAACAGTATTCAGCATAAATATACAACAACATACACCAATTTACAACAGTATGCATTATTTCTAAGTTTAAATTCGTTTAAAGTAAAATGTTAACCAAGATGATCAAAGGGTTTAGTTTCTTCGTGTAATAAAAATACAAGTTTTTGATCACAGAATGATATATATATATATATATATATATATATATATATATATATATATATATATATATATATATATATATATACTTACCTTATACTTCAATCTTATAATTTAAATAAATAGTAAGTACCTTTGGGGAGATGCCAGAGTTACTTTATTTTCACTTTATATAGATCTTCGAATGACTGTAGATCCCAAGGTTACTTAGATAACTGTATATGGGAATAGGCATAGATATGTTATTTTTGAGTCCCTGACATAAATATATATTTGGTTTCAATTACTTATGTCGTGGTTAGACGTGATTCTTTATTTCTTACGGTAGAGAATTCTACGAAACACAAATGTGTACTAATGAACCGAGACAGGAAGCTTTTTGCCAATAAGTCAAAATCTCTTCGGCCAACCATCCGCTGACAAGGTAAATGAATATATGTGAGTGAAATATGTTATTGGGAGTTTCGCATATTATTTCGAACAATGTTCCGGACTGATGAAGATTTGCAATACGTAATGGCAAATATAAACAGACATTTTACTAGGCTAGTATATAACTAATATGGTTACAACCATTGTTCAAGGTTTCTCAGACTATACGGTTTATAATCTAAGGAGATCTTAAAGGTAAAAGGAACGTCCAGTTATTATTTGTTCCACTAATAACAGTTTACTTCTTGTATAATTCCACATTTACCTGTATAATTCCTGAGGCATTTTATCTATTTCAAATACCGATTTATTTCTTTGTCTACATCTGTCTATTAAACACCTTTAAAATAAATATATATATATATATATATATATATATATATATATATATATATATATATATATATAGCTACTATCTATCAATATGTAGCTAAAAGACAACATATACCCAGTAATATAATAATACGTGACATTTATATAGAGCCTTATTCAACTAGATAGCTGCTCTAATGCGCTCTACAGTAGTATCATCCCTGACTCCGACCTGTTCCAATCCAGCACATATCTAAACTGGCAAATGTGCATACAACGCATGCTACCATTATAGGCGCAAAGCGTTACTCAAGCACATATCCATCAAGTCCTATTAGTTTCACGTTTTTATGGATCAGTGTACCAGTCGGCAGATGACAGCATTGCAGCTCCGGAGCCTCGAACCGCGACACTTCAACTACGAGTCCTTGGCTTTAACCAACTGTGCCATTAAGGCTCAACATAAAGAATACGTACAGTTGGATAACGGTTAAAAAAAACTCAGTGAATGTTGGTAAACACATTATGTTGATTTTCCAACATTAGGATCGTATTAAAGATCGATACACCATAATAGTTGGTGTAAGTGCAGTTAGGTTACATTTTACTAAATGAAAGGTATCCAAGGTAATATAGATGTAACAACTTTGTGAAAATATGTCTAAATAAAAACATGTCAATATTATATAGAGTGAGCAACCTTCTAAATAATGCGTATTAAAGTAAGTATTGTTCATTAATTCGGCCTTATCTTAATTATGAATGTGGAATTTGGGATAATACCGATTAATTAAGATTAATAAAATTACAGCTAAATTATGAAAATACAATTAGGTTTGCTTATAAACTAAATTACGGAAATATAAGTAGCCATTATTTTCCATACATATGGAAATATTTATATAATGTTAAGTGACAGTGTCAATCACAAAATCTCAAATATTATATAATAAGGATAATATTATATGCTGTACGTTATTGTACATTAATTCATTAATAAGTAAACATAATTTATATAATTCATAATTTATCTTGTTTTCATTTAAATATTGTGTTTATGATGCTCACTTTATAAGAATTGTAATGCTTTAAGTTTTAGAGTTGGTATTACTATATACTGTTAAATAAGTCTAAACCTAAACACATACCGTCACGTGATGTTCTGAGGTAAGACTTCTCCCATCATATGACCAATCAATGGAAGCGGAAATACATAGAGTAATGACGCAGTCGATCATGATGTCCATATCCGGTGCTGACTACGACTTGTGATAAACATCTGCTAGATGTCCCCTCGATGTTATCGTTTTGGTGGACATATCATCATTATGAGATGATACGATTTTAGACTATGTACAAATCTTGGAGACGAGATTAAATGGGGTTCGAATCCCATGAATCTGAGGGATGTTTCATCAGATGCTCTCACTTACTTAGCTATTCGTAATACTATTTCGATTTAATTAGAGCCAAGTGAAAATCAAATAAATAATAATAATCAATAGAATTGTAACTCTAACATGATACAGGGACGCCTCCGTGGTCTAGCGGTAGCGCGTTGGACCACAGATCAATACCACCCGTGTTCGAATCTCGGCGTAGACATATCTGAAATGTGTTTCATCTTTGACTTCGGCTCATTACCCTCGGAGGTCGCTCGGCCCATTTAGCATACCAAGTGCACAAAAGTGGCCGTAAAACACCCATTATCATCTAACATGATATAGTACTTACATTTAACTAATCACTTGGTGTTAGTTGATATATTTTGGAACTTTGTGTTAATTCTTACAGTAATAGACAAGAAATCTGATCCTTTCTGCTGCAGGTTGATGATGTTATCTGTGTTTACTTGTTGGTTCAGCCATAACTGATGATTTTGGTGGAATTTGATAGAGCTATTGTATATGGAACCAGACTCTACATTTGTATTTTTTGTATATATATATATATATATATATATATATATATATATATATATATATATATATATATATATTATACTAACTGATGTATTTCTTCTTCCATTGATTGGTCATCATGATGGGAATATAATACCCAAAAACATATTTATAATTGTGCATAAATATATTCCTATAGACACAAAATATATTTTGTTTGTAAAAGAGTTGCACAGTTCTTGACTTTTGGCAAAGCATAGGTCACAATTGTCAACAATGGGTTCATTAATAAAATTGTATTTAGTATAGCAATTTCAGTTTAAAGTTAATATTTTACATATATGATTTCTCCAAGCCTTTTCAGATTTCAGCATTTAAAGATTTCTCCGAAAAAATGCTTTATATTCTAATGATTTGAAAGATTTTCACATCAACTCCTTCTTTGATATTAACCCCAAAGTACAACATTATGTGTAATTAATGGCACCATTTGAACTTTACCTATTAATTACATAAGTACATAATATTAAACATAACACACTATATGTAATTAAATTGTTTCATATAGTGGTGCATGACTATCGTATCATCAATGTTGGCTATCTTCATGTAGGCTCTAAAGACTGCAATCATTTTAATTAAGACTAATAAGATATATAACTTAGAACCCCGGATGCCAAGAGTGTTGAGACGAAAATTAGCCTATATAAATCATTAGAAATGGAGACTATCAAAATCAAATCAAATACAATATAATACAAACTAGTATAGGTGTCTTCTAAATTTAATTAATGAACAACTGAAATGTCACTAAATTAATCGAAATAGACTATTTAGCCAACAAACAAAAGAAATGGAAAGACACAACATAAAACAACCGAGAGATATATTATGTTGTTTATATTCGTTCTATCCATGAAAGGCAAATACATTAGTGGTCTCTCACATTTATAGATTCCTCCAACGAATAAATCTAGAATGTCACAAAACTACTTTAAAAGTGCATATTTGATCGTAATGATATCTGAGAGCATCTTAGACACATTCCTTAAATATATATATATCAAAACTCCCACTCCCTATTTAGAAAAACGACTATCAAGATAAAAATCAACATCTGGTTTCATCAACGACTATATTTGGTCTTTATGTATAATAATCTGCATGCAATCAGTTATTTGTTGTAATAAAAAGATGTATTGTAATCAAGTAGTGGTTAATTTATGTAAATATCTTAATTATGTCGGGACGAGTTACTTCAAACAATCTACAGCCATCTCGAGGCTGCCAGATTATAACATATAAGTTGAAATACATACATAAACTGAAAAATCATTGTTATTAACTCAAATTATCAAATTTCATAACATTTCATAGTTCTATTTATAACGTGTATAGTGTTTGGGAGAGTATTTGTATTACATCTTTAAGCTTACATCTTTAAGTGTCAAGAAGTTGTAGGGGATTAAGTCGATCAAAGTAATATACATTTGTCACAATTCACACAAACATAAAACAACAATTTACACTGTATTCTCCTGTGGGTGGCTGTGAGGTAGCTGTGGATGGCTGTGAGTCAGCCGTGGATGGCTGTGAGGCAGCTACTGATGGCTGTGAATTAATGCAGCGTAACAAACTCATAACAATAGTAACCCTCGATGATTCGGAAGCACTCCCTTCGTAGGCTGCATTAATAACACCAAATATCGAAGTAGTTTAGTCCGTTGATAAAATGTGGGAAACACCAGAAGACATAAAACTGTAAAATATTATAAATTCATCAAAATTATAAAGAACTTAAATGACAATTTCAGTTACAAATATTATTCAATCATACATTTAACATCAAGGCCAATAGTTCAGTCCGGACATCTCTTAACCATCTGCATACAAAAAAATTGATATAATGTTTTTAAATGGTTTAATAGATAATTATAAAATACATGCAATAAGTTGACTTACTCTTTATTCGAATATCAAAATTCAAAGTAAATATTTCCTAAAGCTTCGTATTAATCCACCCCTGAACCTAAACACTAGTGATTATATTAATCCGGTATATTAATCCGGTATGCGGATTTGAATGGCTCCTGCTAGTAAGGGCGCGTTATTAAATATACATTATTATATTACGTTATTATTAGGCAAAGTGCTTATTAAAATAAACGTTTGATTAACATTTCTTCTATTTAGTATAAAATCCTTTTACAAATATCATAAGCAACGATTTACTAAATTGTTATTCAACACCGTCGTAAAAATAACTACCTTCATGAATCACAGATATAAATACAATCTCGTGGTTTTCAAAAAAAGGGTGAACACATATAGAAGTCAATTATCCAATATGAAAACCCTGGTGACATAATACAAATATGAACAAAAAACATATATCATCTGTAGTGAACTGATAGCCGCATGTTAAATTAAACGGATAAATGTATGTGTTTTAATTACCTCTTTATATTTTAGACAAAACGTCTTTCAGGTAATTTTAACAGACTTCACAAAATATATTTTTCATTTTATATACCAACAGAGGACTTTTGCATTACTAAGATCATCAGATTTTATTAAGAAAACTTGCTCCTTATAATATTCGAAGAATGGCTTAATACTTTTAGGCAAAATAATTGACAAAGATATCGAAATAACGGAATCAATGCAGTTTAATCTAGATAATCACGAATTCCACAAATATTATTAAACAATTTATCTCAATTTCTGTAGTAAGACTGGAAAAATACACGACTAAATTTAATAGATAGTGAAAGTACTCAAATACAACACGATATTAAATGTTTCTGATAAACTATGAAGAATCAACTTTATTTTATTTAATAAATCCCTCAAATAATATTTGATAAACCTACATCATATACATAAATTTACAATTAAGTTAATTTTTAAAGCAAATTGTATAATTTCTTTGTGTTACAAGTAGCTGTCTACACCATTTTCACACGTAACACACACATACACACACCCACACACACACATACACACACACACACACACACACATACATATATATATATATATATATATATATATATATATATATACCTTCTTTGCACTTGCCTGATCAAACAGTTTATTACCTTTTGACAAAATAACACCTGTCTGAGCTCTCAAGTACGCATTTGTGTTCCGTTGTTCCGTTGATTACTTTATCACAATCTGTAAAGGAACACATATAATCCCATGACATAACTAAATTTAACCAACACCATATATTTATGTCAGAGGTTTGAAGATAACTTTTCTAAAAATATAACAATCTATAGTTATCTAAGTGATATTGAAGCTCGAGATTAAACGAAAGTAGTATTATTCAACCTAAACTGTGGCTGTCAGATGAGTGGTTAAGATATATTAATATCGGTTAGTAAGTTAACGAAATCATTGTGACGTTCATAAACAATTAAGTATTCGATTAATTACATACTAATTTACATATAAATAGTATATCCTGTTTATGAGTTTAACTCTTCCTAGAATCGTATTATTTATTAATTCTTAATAGTGCATGACATGGCACCATGTCTAGGGATGTGTATAAGATTTCGCTTTAGGTTCCTAAACTGATATTTGAAAAACAAATCCGAATATGATGTTGATTATTTACTGTTGTGAACGGCCAGACAGAAAATATATTTTTAACCTCCATTGTGGAAATACGATACTAGGAATTTGTTATTTATAAATAATTGTTTTATTGTGGATCCAAGTGGAGAAATATACTTCTATTATATCAATAGAAATCTATGTTAACAAACAGAATTGCTAAGAAATATATATATATATATATATATATATATATATATATATATATATATATATATATATATATATATTACACTAAAAATGTATGTTTATGTCATATGAACATATTAAAGATAAATAATTATTAACTAAAACAAATTAATGAAACTACGAGTCTGCCGAATACTTACAATGCTACAATGATCAATCTTATGAACATTATCTTTGCATTTCCTGATGACAAATTGAATTGATACACTCCCTAGTAGTTATTATTATATATATATATATATATATATATATATATATTTTATATATATATATATATATATATATATATATATATATATATATACTATAAACACAGGTATGAACTGAATTCTAACTCACAAATTGAAGGTTTAAAGCCCATGGCTTTAACAATTGAAATATTGGAAGGTATATTGCACATATATTTTATCCCCACCGTGATCAACAAAACACGGTCTCGGAGTAAACTTCTAAAATCTTAGGTGTCTAGTTAACACAAACTTAATGATTAAAATTGAACATATTGTGATGTTTAAATATTATTGTGCCATCTGATGTTACTGAAATCAATAGATAGTAGTATTTTGTAATCGTAAATAAAATTAATTAAATTAAACAACAAGAGATATTATTATCCGATAACAATTCGTTCTGTTTATTTTCTTCGAAACTTTCCTAAGCTGAAACAATTAGTATTTCGGTAATAATTACATTGTAGCGTTTACGGGTAACAATATTAAGTTTGTTAAGATTATATTCCTATGGTATCGATTAGTTAACGAATAAGGTCTCACTGTGGTAATATTCTACTTATAAACATAGAGACTATTTGCAGTATCTTATTTCTCATCTTTCTATCAGTTTCCTATTTACGTTTATAATCATGTTAAAGAAAACATGACAATACTACTACGAGTTATTTATTACGATTATAATTACAGGAAATATTCCTGAGACGTATATAGATCAATTAAATTATCAATATAACTACCTGTTTGCAACTAAAAACAATCTGTGTATCTTCCTTTTTATCTAGTCTGTTTTTAGGTGTTTATCTCTCCTCTTCCTACTCTCTCTCTCTCTCTCTCTCTCTCTCTTCTCTCTCTCTATATAAAAATATATATATATATATATATATATATATATATATATATATATATATATATATATATATACTGATCTATCTATCTCTGTATGTGTGCGTGAGTGCGTGCGTGAGTGTGTGCGTCTGTGTGTGCGAGTGTGCGCCTGTGTGTGTGCCTGTTCATGTGTATTTCGGTATGTGCGTGCGTGCGTGCGTGCATGCATGCGTGCGTGTCTATGTGTGTGCA
The DNA here is from genome assembly GCA_025642065.1 of Paralvinella palmiformis. Taxonomy (NCBI): domain Eukaryota; kingdom Metazoa; phylum Annelida; class Polychaeta; order Terebellida; family Alvinellidae; genus Paralvinella; species Paralvinella palmiformis. Next base: position 666,193 of record JAODUP010000161.1, read on the forward strand.
TGTGCGTGTATGTACGTGTGTCAATGTGTAATCATGTAGATTTATATGTGCATATTTATGTATGAATGAGTGTGTCGTTGAGTCAGCGTGTCATTGCACGCATGTATATATTGGAAATTTATGTCTTGTATTTATCATCTTAATTACAAAGTAGGATGTTGTTGTTGTTGTTATGTCATAGTCAATGTGTCAAGCCATATCCGATGTCAATATGCTAAATAAAAGATGAAGCACCCTGTATGTATCAGCTAATCAGAATTTGAACCCTCGTCCTACAGATCCATGACTATCAACGCTATTAAAAAATAAAATTGAAAGATGAGAGAAAAATGTCTTATTTCATCAGAGATTGGATCTCCTCTGATTGACAATGTCCTTTAGCTGAGAAGATATTACTAATAAGGAGCTGTCATGTTATAATGAAGTAGTTCATTCACTTTTTGCAAATACCTTGATTATGTAGGCAGGTTGGCCTATAGGCAATCACCGCCATCTGCTGATAGGCTGGATTAAAATAGACAGGTAGGTTTTAACTGACAAATGCATTAGCTTCAGTGATAGGAGTTATTCCCAAAAACGATATGGAAAAAAAGATTGGACATATTACAGAGGCATATTCTGGTATCTCCCCCCGCTCTGTCACTCACCCTTCTCTCTGCCTCAACCATCCAGCTCACACTCTCTCTCATATCTCTCTCTCTCTCTCTCTCTCTCTCTCTCTGTCTCTCTCTGTATATATATATATATATATATATATATATATATATATATATATATATATGCGTGTTTGGTGGGTGTGTTTGTGTGTTTGTGTGTATGTATGTATGTATGTATATATATATATATGTGTGTGTGTGTGTGTGTGTGTGTGTGTGTGTGTGTGTGTGTGTGTGTGTGTGTGTGTGTGTGTGTGTGTGTGTGAGAGAGAGAGAGAGAGAGAGAGAGAGAGAGAGAGAGAGAGAGAGATAGAGAAATGGATAGAGATAGAGATAGAGAGTCAGACACACAGACACACAGATACACATATGCACAGGCACACGGGTACACAAACCCATCGATTACGACACAAACAAACATACAAATAGCAGACATTTAGATAAAAAGACAATTTAATAGTGAGTCTTACAGAGACAGGAGTACAAACACTTAAGTGTACACATTTCATCTACAATCGCATCCTTCTACAAATAAACACTTCAAAGAATGAATGACAGTGCGAAAAACAAACATGAAAGAAATCCATGATGAAGCTGAAAGCATCAATCACTAAGACATTAATGACGGAATACGTCTTTGACATAAACAGCTAACCTTGTTTAAGCTAACACACTCACATCAACGACGTGATGTCGAAAAGAGCGTTTCTGTGAATGAACCATGTACTTAGTTGTAAATACGTAGATAACGTGTTGAAAACACATCATTAATGATAAACCAAATTAAATCAGAACATGTCTAATTAGGCTAACACCAGCAGTTTCCTTTACGGCAAACTGTCAATCAACATCAGTTTAGTAAAACATAGATTAGCAAATGACCGAATTATTCATGTATTAATTAGTATATTTCAAATGAATTAGCCTGTGTGAATTAGCATTATTCATTCTTATCGTTGCATAATTGGTACCAACGTTTTGTTTTGTACTGAAGTACAAATATCAGCTAAATCAACTCGAACATAATTCAGAATCACAAGACGAACTTTACAAAAATATAATAAGCTTTTGACGATTCAATTTTCATAACTTGTGATTAATTAAGAATATTCAGTGTTGGCGCGAAATCGTCCGTCTACCCCGCTCAACCAGCGATTCACAATTAATATCGCAAAACTAAACTGGCCACCTAGCGATTGGGGAAAACCATGGTTTCTGAAAGTTAAATTTTTTGGGAAGTGCGAACGTTTGTGGTGAAATTGCAGCCTTTATTTGGCCCAAAGAGGTATATAAATATTACATATTAATTATAAAATATGTCAAATCGTATTTCTTGTTTCAGGGCACCCAGCGATGATTGGTGTAACCAGACTAGGCCTATTTTTTTCAGTACCAACCGCTACATGCAGTATTTCATTTTTAGCGAAAATGTGTAGTAGATCTAGTGGTAGTAATAATAGTAATAATAGTAGTAGTTGCAGCAGAAGTAGTAGCAGTTATAATATTAGTAATTATTATTATTATTATTGTTGTTGCTGCTGTTGTAGATATAGCAGTAATAATACTAATAAACATACTACAATAAGAGGGACTGGAAGCTCAGACGACTTAAATGTTAGATACGTGAAATACGATCTACAGCGATTTTTCATAAGGCAAGAGATTAAGTTGTTAATAGATGAAGCAGTACTCTTCTTCTCTAACATTCTGTTCTACAAACTATGGACTTCTAAATAATCAGCACAATCAACATATCTGCTCCCAAACTATGGACTTCTAAATGATTAAAGATAATCAACATATCTCCTCTACTAAATGGTAAATACAATCAATATATCTACTCCCAAACCACGGATTTCTAAATGATATATATAATGAACGTATCAGCTCTAGCAATTATGAATTTCTTAATTATAAATGCCATCAAAATGTCAACTGTAGACAATGTTGACTTCTAAATGATAAATGCAATAAACTTATCATCTCCACAAACGATGGATAATTAAATAATACATTCAACATATCAGCTCCAGAAACAATATACTTATAAATGATAAAACGATTAACATTTCAGCTCAACAAACTTTAGACTGTTAAATGGTAAATACAAACAACTTAGTAATAGAGTAGGGACATACACATTTGTAATAATATCTAACTGTAGAAAACTCAAGTTTATTTTATAATATCTCTAAACGTCATTGATTCCGAATGTATAACTGATGGGCTGGCATATGGAAATACACACATATACACACGTACACACACACACACACTCTCCTCTCTCTCTCTCTCTCTATATATATATATATATATATATATATATATAGAGAGAGAGAGAGAGAGAGAGGGGGGGGGGGGGAGAGGAGAGTGAGTGAGAGTGAGTGAATGAGAGAGAGAGAGAGAGAGAGAGAGAGAAACAGAGAGAGCACCTCGTCGATTGAGAAGTGTTGTACTTTTATTAAACGCATCACCAATCAAAGATTAATAGGTAAGTCACGTGACACAATGGCGCCAATATGAACAATATCACTAGACCATGTGAAGAAGAAAGTGGATTACAATTCAGCAAAGTGGCCTATAGAGTTGCCACTTGATTTAACGGAAATTCACGTGGCTATGGCGAGTTTCTGTTGAAGCCATTTGTCCAAAAATAAGTTGTTAAAAGCAAAGCAATGAAGTAAGAACAAACAAAAAAGAAATCCTCTAAATTTATATATAATTCTCTTTTTCTTAGTTCCTTCTTTCCGGTTGGACTAAAGGCGTCCCAAGACACAAACTGGTATGCAAAGAGATAGATTTATAAAAGAGATACAGCCTCGTTCCTTCATCAATATTTTATTGATGTGGCTTTTAGAGAATCGTGTCAATCGGACGAACAAATGACCACGAAATCAGTTAATGTCTGTCTTCAAAGGAATGAGGATGTTACATGAGATAGCTTTTATATAATAGAACAAGAAATGTATACCAAAAGTCAGATAATATACGAAAACGGCTTACCAAAAACTACTGGCTTGTTACAGTGACACACATTTATAATGCTTTAATGTAATTAGGCAACGATAATGTAAAACAGTATTCAGCATATTTATCCAATAATATACAACTAAATACAACATAATACAACAATATCCATTATTTATATTATTTTAAATTAAATTGTTATTCATCAAGGTTCCGATAACTATTTTGTTTTCTCGTCAATAGACAATATGTTCTGCACAATTAAAGTGACACAAGGTTTAGTTTTTTCGTGTAACAAAACGACTAGCTTTTGATCACACAATACTATATATATATATATATATATATACCTTATAATATATAATATTATATCTTAATTATTTTATACTATTACCTTATACTTTTAATATCAATATTGTTGTCTTTAAATCTATTTTATTTTTTAAACAGATTGGACATTTATTAGCTTGTTAAATATTTTTTATGGACATCAGATTATTATTTTTTATTTAACTGATTTTAAAATCCTCGTTTACCTACTAATTCAATAACGTTTGAAAAACATGACATGTTAAATTTGGATACGTGCATATTTCTTACTGTTACCTACCTATGTTAGTCCATACACAGAGACAACATGATGATTATCATTTTACTTTCGGTCTTTCAGATATCCCATCAGAGAGTCAACAATCCGTTCATAATAAATAACTATTAAGTGTTTTGATCTTTGGGGAGATGCCCGAGTTACTTTAGCTTCACTTTATGTAGATGTCGGGATGACTGTAGATCTCGAGGTTAGATAATTGTATCTTGGTAGAGATGTTATTTATGAGTCCCTGTCGTTAATATATATTTGGTTACGATTACTTATGTCGTGGTTAGATGTGATTCTTTATATTTCATGGTAGAGAATTCTACGGAACAGAAATGTGTACTAATGGATCCAGACAGAAAGCTTTTTGTCAAGAGGTTAGAAACCTTTAAGCCACCCCTTAACTAACAAGGTAAATGAAGATTTGTGATTGAAATGTGTTGTTGGAAGATTTGAATATAATGTCGAATAGTGTTCGGAACCAATTAAAACTTGCAATACGTAAAAACATATATTATAGTAGACTATTATATAACTAATATGATGACAATCATTGTTCAAGGCCACTCAGAAAATGAGAATTATAATCTCAGTAGATTTTAAAGATAAATTGAAAGTCGATTTATTATATTTAAGCTAATAACAGTTTACTCAAATAGATAGAAAGTTTCTAACTCAATCACCAAAATTATATTTGTCTATATCAGTCTATCTACACATCTATATAACTACCTATATGATATATATATATATATATATATATATATATATATATATATGTTTATCTATCATTCTAGCTACTTATCTATCCATTAGTAGTTAACAGAGAACATATACCCAGTAATATTTATTTTCATCCTTCTAGTTAGACCCAAAATGGAAAAGACGATATAAGAAATACGTACAGTTGGCTAATAGTTAATACAAACTCATTGAAAGTTGCTAAAGATGTTATATTGATGTTCCAATATTAAATTGATTTTGAAGATCGTGACCTCATAATTGATGGCATAAGTACAGATCGATTACATTTTGCTACATTAACTTTTCTATATGTCCAAAACATTATTACAAGCGATTGTGTTTACATTTTCATTGCCAATAGGTTGACCTTGGGGACAATCTCATAATGTTTCTCCATTTAAATGCAATTGTGGCATGTTAATATATTGATAATTGGTGTCATACCGTATGAGATTTGTTTTGTAAGTTGAAGATAACATCATATTCTTTACCACATTTCTTACCTATACCTAACATTATTTGTCTGACACTCCTTGCGGGTGCAAGAAGACACAGGTCGTTCGCATAATCTAAACTGCCTAAAGAGATATCTCCGATGAAACATCTAACACCTGATTATTTTAATCGACTAATGAGTTCATCCATATATACACAGAACACAGGGGATCATATTTACTGCATTTGAAGTTGAAAGAGGATTACTATAATGGTCATTCCAGTTAACCTTGCGGGACTGGTTGATATACATATATGCCAGGAAACGACACTTAAGTGGACACAAACCACACTTTCTCAGCAGCAGCAAAGTGGTTTCCATATTGCACCCGGTCAAAGGCTCGGGATGTATCCAGTAATAAACGGAACATAGATGAGTTATTACTGATATAATAGTCTAACAATTCCTGTAGAACAAAAGAATGTAGACACGGTTCTTGCTCCTGATCAACCTCCGCATATTATTATCTTTTAAATCATTACAGGGTTTTTACAGATATTATTTGGGGTATTATTATATTACATATTATTTGTACAGCGCCTTTGAATGGCTCCTGCTAGTAAGGGCGCTTTATTAAATATACATTGTTATTATTGTTATTATTGTTATGTGTAATGAGTGGTAGAATGCTGAGCCTTAAAGCCATATTGCAAATTAGAAGAAGATAGTACATACCTATGTTTCTCAAATAATATTTTATCAATTAATTTATCAATAACACTTCCCAGATCGGTTGCTGTTTTTCGAATTAGTAACTAGAGTTGAAAATAACATATTTCTAGGAGATACACCATGTCAGAGCATAATATTGTACAATAAGATCAAATGAACAGATAGTTTATGACAACCATTGATTAGTAAATCTGATTAATCATCTTCAACTCCATCTGCTTTATGAAGTTTCAATCTATGAATGGCACTGCTGACATCGTCCGTGGTACAATGATGTGACGATTTACATGTTCAAGTGATGCAGGATGATTTCATGTTACAATCCAACTCAATTAGGAAGCTTTTCATGTCATGACTATTGTAAGATACACTGTTATATAAATCATTGTATTTATTTCAAAATGTTTTGCTAATTTCATCATCATATTAGGCGCTATCCACGATATTGGGCATGTTGCATCGATTATTGGTAAGAGGTCTCATTTCATCCCAGAAATCGCGTTTATCATGACAATGTAATGCGCATGTCATTTTATCAGCTTGCTCCCTTTTAGAAGTTTTTATTACACTCTTATAGTTAGCTTAAATCCTACATTGGATGGCATATATAATACCATGTCAGCGACAGCTATTATCCTACCAAATGTTGTGCCAGAATACTGACTGTTCCCTATATGGTTTGACATGATCATTCCATCCTTGCAATCTTAGGCTTACTTGTACGAGGAATACATTGAGATATGGCCTTAACGCATGAGGTTATAATGAAGCTATAGTATGTATCTATATCACTACTGTTGTCCTTACAGAACATATTATTACAATACATAACTTGAATTGGAAAGTATGTATGCCATCCAGTAAGTCACTCAATACATCTCTATGTAATAAAATGTTACCAGGTGTAAGCCTTTCGCTAGCAAGCTTACTGTTAGAAACCTATCTCCGGGATATCATTAAAATATTCCATGCTTAATGTTGTGTCCACTACAATGGGATTGTGATCTGATAGATTACCCCTTTGTGTATGGAGTAATAATGACATACTTCACTTGATAAACATTCAGATATGATCAAATGATCTAATTTAGATCTAGAACCTGTGAATTCATTAATGTATGTGAATAATACCTCATCATCCGTACAACAGGCACATAGTTTTTCATATATTCTTCAAGGGGTATAGTATGTAAAGAGTTCCGATGAGTCATTTCTGTGCTTAGATCACCAGCAATAATAGTATGATTTACATCTAGGTAATTTGAACGAATATGACTTCTTTTTGATAACACATCGATATAAAGTTCTAAATTAGCTTGATCATTATCGGTATCACAAGGCATATGAACATAACTATTTTGACATTGTTAGGAAAGTCGCAGAGCACAGAACAACACCTATTGGTTTTTGTTATACATTAAAGCACAACCACCATTTGTTTGTAACACATTGGGATCCAAAATTACCATTGTTATATGTTATTATTTTCATATCGCTAATGCTCCTGTACCAAAAGAATATCAACATTTTGCAATAACTTATCCATGTAGTCTAGATAATTATCTATGTGACTTCTACTATTCCAGGAGGCTATCACAAATTCATATTTTGAAAGAACCGCATTACTCTATTGTTGTTGACCTAATTAAATTATGTGTATTTATATGAAAACCAGCTTAAGTTTCTGTAAATTACCCATTGCTATTCTACATTTCCTGTTAATCATGTCTTTGAGAGAACGTCTATCATCCAAGCCTGCACCAAGATATTGTATGCAACTCTTCTCTGAATGACTTATCCGTTGATGTACACGAACATCTGCATAACCATGGATGTCTATATCAATAGGCACAATTTCCTGCATAGTGATAGCGTACCCTGACTAAAGCATTAGCCTACTCATGACCCTTGAGGCACGAAAAAAGCCACGGGTCTACAGGTTGAGTAAGCAGAGCCCACATTCACCTTCAAGCTTCTTGGTCCCAAATACGAATCATACCATTTAAGAGTTGTGTTCGATATCCCGAATTGATTGTTCAGGATGTCTAATACGATTTTGTGATTCACTGTGTCAAGGGCCGCTCTCAGTTCGATACCAATAATGGGTATGGTACGTTGTTTTTCCATTGACCACAGAACATATTTTGAAGCTTTACTAAAGCTGTTTCACAACCGAAGTGAGTTGTATATCCTGATTCATAGTCAGGGAGTAGTTTATTGGCATCACAGTGAGCAGTGAACTGTCGCAGCATGTCTTTTTTCTACAACCTTAGACATAAAAGGTAGATTACATACAGGTCTGTACTTTTTATCGATTAGTTCTAGTCCTTGTTTCTAAGCAATGGTCGAACAATTGCTGACTTCCATACTTTGGCAAATGTCCCTGTTGATAATGACAGATTCACGATAGATGTCATCACCGCACCAAGTTTATCTGCTTCAAGAGCTGTGTTGGAATGACATAATTTTCATACGACTTCGTTGGCATTGATTTGATAATATTGACCACTTCCTATACGGTCAATGACTGAAAGAAATTTAGTTCTTCAGTGTCCCTAGATGATGGAGAATATATAGAACATTCATCCAAATCATTTCATCCTATCTATTTTTACTCAGGAAGTAGTCTACCAGTTCATCTCCAATTACTTGGTCAGATTTTCCTGGCGGCATAAGATTTGTTTTAATCCTGTCAGTGATGTTATTCACAAGATAGTATAATCGTGTCAGATCCACATTCCTCTACCTTTTCACAGATAAATCGTATTTTTGGTACTGCTAACATCCGATTAAGTCGAGTCCTTTCAACTCTGTAGGCTTTCTACTGTTTTTTTTTTAAAGATATTTCTGCCAAACGCCTCGGACATCTCTCTTCTAGTGTTTAACGTGATCTTCATACCATGTCTCTCTTCCTTTCTACCACTCTTCGTTTTTTTATAGGTACATGCTTGTCCAAAGTTCAGCGTCCAGTGTTCTGACAGCTTCTTCGGCACTTGTCAGGTGTATCACTTCAGCTTTGATGTCGTTCATGAAGACTGTGTACTCAATGTTTTTGAATTTCCTTGATGTTATTATTTTAGTTGCTGTAGAGTTCCTGGTGATCAATGCATGATATTCTATCACGAAGTTATTTGACAACAGGAGCCCTTGACAAAATTCAGAGATCGCAACCTGGCTGTCTAAAACAGTATAAACCGTATCCAAAGTGCGATCTGCTTTATAGGTAGGTATATTGACATGGGGAATAAGGCCCATTGCATCAACCATGTTTAAAAATACCATAACATCAGGGTCGTCTGTCTCCAGATGCAAGTTTAAGTGTTCTAGTATGACAATGTTCGTATGTTCCATTAGTATGTCTTGGAAACATTGTGCAAGATCCTCGATGAACTTAGAGAAGGTAATGGTCTTCTTTTTCGAGTATACCGGGCGGTATATCATAGCTATGGTCATTGTGTTACCTTTGATCACAATTGAGGGTTTCTGACACTTCTCTATGTTCTTGACTGTATTTTCTTCTTTGTAAATCAATGCTAATCAACCACGTTTTACAGTTACAATTTTATATCAATCTCTGGTAAATCGAGAGCATTGAATCTTCTATGCAACGTCGTCATCACGTAGCAATGTTTCCGTGGTTACAACGAAAGTAGCATTGTTTTGATTTAGTTCATCAATGAGTACATCCTCCTAATCTATTGCACATTTGCCAATAGGAATTGAATGTCAATGTTATTGTTGTTATAATCTGACATGTTTATCGGAATCGGGATGTTTGGATTTACCGATCTTTTCGATTGTTTATTTGTTTCCCCCCCCCCCACCTTTTTGTCCTCGTTTTCTCCCTTTGTTCAGTCTGAGTTGCCTGACCAGTGCACACGTATGCGGGCTTACCTTCGGTAAACTGTGACTGTGATGCAAACACTCTCTCAGCGCATACAATTCTTGCACAGAATTCCAAACATAGCGTGTTGAATTACTGTACGAATTAGTCCCGTTTAGTAGCTCCTAATATCGTTCACCGGTTAAAGTGAGGATATTTAGCGGTTAAAGTTGAGATATTTAGCACAGAAAGAATCACAGTACCCCTTCCAGTAATACTACTAATCTTTATGAAGAATATGAAAAGTTAGGTCTGTTTATTTATGATATATGTCCGAATTAGACAAAAAATGCTGATTGTTCAATCTCCAGCCTGTCGCCTAATACAACGCCACCTATCTAATATCGCTTATAATATCATTTACCACTGTTTCTATTTTGGATGTGACGGCTCCACCACGTCGTCTTATATGTTTCGATAGAAGAGACTTATCACCAACTCTATATAGCACGTCTTTAGCTTTAGCGAGTTCATCGACACTATAATATTGGTGACAAGTGTTTCTCACATGTTCCACTGCTGAGTTATTTAGTCTTTTGACAACAAAATGTAAATACTGGGCTAATTACTACCTCGCTGACAGGAATCATTTCGTCGCCTTGACCTGCTAACATATCCATGTGCTGGGCCAAAAGGAACCCATTGCCCTCATATACATGCCATTCATCCTCTGGTGAAGATGTATGCTTCTTCATAAATTCCATGCTCTCATCTAAATCTTTAAATCTCTGGTGAAGAGCTCGAGGGAACTTATCCGTTTGCTTGCGGACATATCAATTTGACAAATATATTCCTGTCTGCCCACCTTTGGTAACACAATAAAAGGTTTTGTCAGCCATTATTAACATTATTGGGTAGACTCTGATATAATACTGTTTAAGCCTTTGTGAATGTGTGTATGTGCCCTAATGTGTGTATCTTACTATATATATATATATATATATATATATATATATATACTAGCTGGGTAGCCTTCGTTGTCCGGTAAATAAAGTATTCAGTTGGTGAATACTTGGTTGAAATAAAAATACCCAAAAACTTTTTCATAATTGTGAATATTTATATTCTTTCAAACACAAAATTTGCTTAATGTGATTTTATAAATTTACGGGGACAAATATAACATCATACGGTGACGGTAAATTATCTTTGGAATATTCGACTGGGATATAATTGGATATTAATTATGGTTAATTACGCTGGTGAAATATATTGTGATTCAGTGAGATAAAATGATATGTTTTTAAACACAGACATTATTGCCCTATTCTACAGATTCTTGTAGGACATTCTATTGGTAGTGTGACGTAGCTATTTGATATATTATTGTTGTATAGCAAATTATACGATATTCTCTTACCTGATGAATGAATAACTTATAAGATGGAGATAGATAACATCAGTTCGATTTAACGGGCTAAGTAATTTCTTTACTTTCCTCCATACATAATGGATGTGTGAAATACATTTTGCTTGTGGGTACATGCAGGTGACTACGTACATGAATGAGTTTGTATGCATAGGGATACTTTTAGCAGTTGATAAAGGTAAACTATCACATATTACAGGGCATGGCCCCTTGAGAAGTCCTGTTTTCATTCTAACACCTTTATTGTCTCACCGATCACTTAGTAGTTGTATTTTTTAAACACTGTATAAAAAGCAAATTACCTAAATTACCTGAATATAAAACGCCAAATTCAGAACAAAGTTATTCTGTGAACTGGCTTACGAGCATTATTGTGCTGCAACCTTTATTTCTTCAAATTTACAGTCAATAATCCTTATTAATTGATTGATATATATATATATATATATATATATATATCCCTCTCTCTCTCTCTTTCCTCTCTCTCTCTCTCTCTCTCTCTCTCTCTCTCCCTTAGCAAGTGAGCGACTCATGCATGTATTAGTTATTGTATTTCAAATGAATGAACCTGTGGCCTTGTTCCTTCATCAATATTTTATTGATGTTGCTTCTCTGAATGACTTATCCGTTGATGTACATGAACATCTGCATAACGATGGATGTCTATATCTGTAGGCACAATTTCCTGCATAGTGATAGCGTACACTGACTGAAGCATTAGACCTACTCATGATCCTTGAGGCACGAAAAAAGCCACGGGTCTACAGGTTGAGTAAGCAGAGCCCACATTCACCTTGAAGCTTCTTGGTCACAAATACGAATCATACCATTTAAGAGTTGTGTTCGATATCCCGGACGAACTAATGACCTCGAACTCAGTTAATGTCTCTCTTCGAAGGAATGAGGATGTTACATGATGAGAGAGCAAAACTAAAGAGACAAAAGGGTTTAGTTTCTTTGTCTAACAAAACAACTAATTTCTTATGACAGAGTAATATATATATATATATATATATATATATATATATATATATCTGTCGTCATATTAAATAAATAATAATAAAACGGAAAATATTCTATTATCTTGTTTTTCTTTATAGAGGCTAAAGAGATATTCTCTGCGTATCCATCTTAGTTATTTCGTGATCAGTATCGTTGTCTTTCAATCTATTTTATGTAATTAAATTTCAGGCATTTTTTATTAACTTGTTTAATAATTGTCTGATGGACATCAGATGATCAATATTTATTTTTAACAGATTCTGTTATTTTTAATAGACCGTTCCCTGTGTTGGTGGTAAATATGACCACGATGATAGAAGCATACAATTAACACTTAGTGAACAAAATCCTCATTTACTTACTAAATCACATACGATTGAAAAACATATCAAGTGAAATTTGGATGCGAACATATTCTTTACCGTTACCTACCTATGTTAGCCCTTACACAGAGACAACATGATGATTATCATTTTACCTTCGCCCTTTCAGATATCCCACCAGAGAGTCAACAATCCGTTCATAATAAATAACTATTAAGTGTTTTGATCTTTGGGGAGATGCCCGAGTTACTTTAACTTCACTTTATGTAGATATCAGAATGACTGTAGATCCCAAGGTTACTTAGATAACTGTAGATTGGTTTACTTTTAGAGATGTTATTTTTGAGTCCCTGACATAAATATATATTTGGTTTCAATTAGTTATGTCGTGGTTAGATGTGATTCTTTATTTCTTATAGTAGAGAATTCTTCGGAACAAAAATGTGTATTAATGGATCCAGACAGGAAGCTTTTTGCCAACAAGTCAGACACTGTTTGGTCAGCCATTAGCTGACATTGTAAATGAAGATCTGTGAGTGAAATATTTTGTTGGAAGATTTGTATATTATTTCGAACAATGTTCCGGACTGATGAAGATTTGCAATACGTAATGGCTAGTATAAAACACATATTTTGGTAGACTATTATATACATAATATGGTGACAATCATTGTCCAAGGTCACTCAGACTATACAGCTTATAATCTCAGGAGATTTTAAAGGTAAAATGAAAGTCCTTGTTTTTTAACTAATAAATATTACTTCCTTAAATATTCCACATTTACCTGTACAATTCCTGGGGGGTATACCTATTTGAAATAGATAGAAAGTTGATAACTCGATCACCAACATTCACTTGTTCTATATATGTCTATATACACATCTCTATATCTATCTATATAATATATATCTATTTGTCTATCTATTACGCTAGCTACTTAACTATCCACATATAGTTAAAACATCATATCTGTCCAGTAATATTTATTTTGAATTTAACAAATAACTCCAAAATGTAAACTTCCTCTTGAAATAAAAACAAAATCAGTACAGTTGACTACAGGAAAATAAAAACTCGGTGAATGTTGCTAAACACGAGAGCTATCTTGATTTTCCAACTTTAGAATAAAATTAAAAATCGAGACACCATAATAGCTGGTGTAAGTGCAGATAAATTACTTTTTCTAAATACCTGGGTTATATAATATTTACTTAAAGTGAGTATTAATTATTAATTCTGCCTTATCTTAATTAAGAATGTGGAGTTTGGGATTATACCAATTGAATAGGATCAATCAAATTACAGCTAATTTATCAAATTTAATTATGTTTAGTGATAAACCAAATTGTAGAAAACGTATGTCCCTTATATTTGCGATATATATATATATATATATATATATATATATATATATATATATATTGTTAAATGAAAACGTAATCACAAATAATAATTATCAAGCAGAAAATAATAAATGTCTGTTACATTAAATTAATTAATTAAGAACTAAAGATAATTTATATAATTAATTATTTATCTTAGGGATATCTTCATTTAAACATTGTGTTTATAATACTCTTTTTTTTTCAGAATCATACTGCGTTAAACTTTAGAGTTGGTATTACTATATCCTGTTAAATAAGTCTAAGTCTAAACCCATACTGTCACATGATGTTCTTGGATAGACTTCTCCCATTGAGATGACCAATCAATGGAAACGGAAATACATAGAGTAATGACGCAGCCGAACGTGATGTCCATATCCGGTGTGCTACGACCAGGTACAGTACATCTGAAAGATGTCAACTCGAAGTTATCGTTTTGGCGGGCATCGTGAGATGATACGACATTAGACTATGTACATATCTTAGAAACCAGATTAAACGGGTTTCGAATCCCTTGGTTAGCTATATCTGAGGGATGTTTCATCAGAGGAAATACCTTACTTAACTCTTCGTAATATAACTTGAATTTAATTATAGCCAATTGAAACTCAAATAAATATTAATACAAAAATTGAATTTTAACTGTAACTAGATACACTACTTACGTTTAACTAATCACTAGGTTTTAGTTGATATATTTAGGACTTTTGTGTAAAATGGTAGTTATTTACAAAAATGTTCAGACCTAACAGATGATTTTGGTAAAATCGAATACTGTATTTGTTGGAACCAGATTCACCGGCCCGTCACCCGAAACACTATGCCGGCACTGTCAACAAGTGTACGATCCGGTACATTATCTGCTGAACTGCCCAGCCTACCCGAAGCACCGAAGATCACTTAAAGGTCTTCTCCGCCCGGAAGACCACAAACTTCCAGACCGCCACCTAGCGGCGTTGCTCATAAGGAAATCAACATTTCTACCAGACATCATAACTCCACTTCTCCAGAAAGATCCCTACACATACCAAGGACAGATCAGACCGCCCCTATGGACTAGTGGATAAGAGCTTGGGCCCTCGTACCCATAATCCGTGCTGTTCGGGAGGCCGGAGGTTCCCGGCCGCGACATTATAGTAGGAGGAGGTTTTAGTCCAACCAGGCAACTGGTAAGGTTTTTTCTCCTCCGAAATTGACTTCTATACTAAACTGAGGTTCCACCATGCTAAACATTGCATAGTACGCCATTCGTCACAACAACAGTAGCCAACACCAGGTGGCTGTGCCCAATAGGCGACAGCCAGGGGTTCCTACCCCAAACTTCAACAAGACAAGTTGGAACCAGATTGTCCAGGTTTAAGCCTTTGTGTATGTATTTGTTCCCTAAATGTGGTTAAATTTATATATATATATATATATATATATATATATATATATATATTTTCGGGTTGAGACAGCAATTTCAACAACTCTCAATCATTTTAACACCCAACCAAAAACCGGGTTCTTAGCGTAAACACTGGAGTGGGCGATAATGAAGGGCTTAACTTGATCATTTTGAAGGAAAATACAAGAAATACTGAATGACTAAATAAAATTACTTTATACTAATATAAGTCACACACACACACACACACACACGCACAAACACACGAACACACACACACACCCCCCCCCCCCCCCCCCCCACACACACATATATTTTATATATATATATATATATATATATATATATATAAAAAAAAATTTTTTTATATATATAAGAGAGAGAGAGAGAGAGAGAGAGAGAGGCGTGAGGTGAAGGGATGGAGAGAGCATCTCGAAGATTGAGAAATGTTGTCCTTTAGTTAAATGCATCACCAATCAATGATTAATAGGTAAATCACGTGACACAATGGAACCAATAACAACAATATCACTGGACGATGTGACGAAGAAAGATTATTACAGTTCAGCAAAATTTCTTATAGAGTTGCCACTTGATTTAACGTAAATTCACGTGGCTATGGCGAGTTCCTGTTGAAACCATTTCTCCAAAAATAAATCTTCGTTAAAAGCAAAGCAATGAAGTAAGAACAAACAAACAAAAAATCCAATAAATTTACATATAATTTGTTTTAGTTCCTTCTTCCCGATTTCACTAAAAGTGTCCCAAGACACATTCTCGTATGGAAAAGGGTAGATTTATATCAACAAAATAGCCTCGGTCCTTCATCAATATTTTATTGATATTGCTTTTAGAGAATCGTGTCAACCGGACGAACTAATGACCTCGAACTCAGTTAATGTCTCTCTTCGGAGGCATGAGGATGTTACATGATGAGAGAGCTTTTATATTTTAGAACGGAAAATGTATGTCAAAAGTCAGATAATTTATGAAAACGACTTACCAAACTCCTGGGATGTTACTGTGACACATATTTATAAGGTTTAAATGTAATTATGCAGCGTTATTATAAAATATAGTTTAGCACAAATATACAACAATATACAACAATATCCATTATTTCTAAATATATATTATTTTAGTATAAATGTTAATCATCAACGATCGGATAATTATTTTGATTCTCATCAATAAACAATATGTTCTGCCAAACAAAAGTGACACAGGGGCAAAGTTACTTCGTGTATGAAAACAGCATGATTTGTATATATATATATATATATATATATATATATATATGAATAAGATGAAAGAAGCATAAAATATATACTTAGTAAACAAAATCCTCATTCGCCTCCTAATTCAATTTCATTTGAAACACATTTCATGTGAAATTTGGATGCGCACATATTTCTTACTGTTGCCTACCTATATAAACATGACCATCAGAGAACCAGGGTGATTCTTATTGGAGTCTAGCTACCTTCAACCTCTAATTTTGGAATTTGACGGACACCGAAATTTAGGTTTGTGGTAAATTGAAGTCTCTTGAACTCAAATGATATCTCAGTAGATTCCGATCTTAAACTGGAGTTCGGCCATTTTGATTCTATTGTGAACATACACTGATGTATAAGATTGTCACCAACTGAGCTGTAACTAGAACCAGTTCAATCTTGGAACTGAGCATGAATAATAAATGATGATAATGCAGATACCGGTTTATAATGCTCGTTCCCTGACCCATTTATTGAATGCTGGTTCAGTGGAGCGAAGCTTCCGTACAAGATTAATCTTGTTTTGTATTTTGCCCTCCAGCAACCTCAGATCACCTCACACGCGAAATACAATTTGCCATGACATTCCGCAACAACATTGGCCCTTACTGAAACTGCTTCGACATGTTACAGTGCTACATATTGATTTGCACCGATAATAGAGAGATAAACAGGTTTAAATTCACAAATTATGTAATATATATATATATAAATAAACCACTTTACGCTAATTGTGTTTGTATATATTCGTTTACCAAAATATTCGATATGTTACTGTGGAATTTCCCAGTAAAACATATTTGAATCACAACGAGGACGTTTTAATATAATAATAATAATAATAATAATAATAATAATAATAATAATATCATATAGCGCCTTGTTCAACTTTAATTGCTCTAAGACTGTTTACATTTAAAACACAATTAAAACATATTCTGAGCTCATATAGCTCAAATACATTTCATACATAATAAACTGGTTTAAAATGATAAATACGCCAATTTAAATAAATGGATTTCGAGAACCTGACAAACTATGTCTTTACTTGATGCGAATTTAATATGATTTTATAAATTTACGGGGACTACTCTAACATCATAAGATGACGGTAAATTATCTTTGGAATGTTCGACTGGGAAATAATTGGATATTAATTATGGTTAATTACGCTGGTGAAATATATTGTGATTCAGTGAGATAAAATGATATGTTTTTAAACACAGACATTATTGCCCTATTCTACAGATTCCTGTAGGATATTTTATTGGGAGTGTGACGTAGCTATTTGATATATTATTGTTGTATAGCAAATTATACGATATTCTCTTACCTGATGAATGAATAACTTATAAGATGGAGATAGATAACATCAGTTCGAATTAACGGGCTAAGTAATTTCTTTGCTTTCCTGCTTGCATAATGGATGTGTGAAATAAATTTAGCTTGTGGATAAATTCAGGTGACTACGTACATTAATGCGTCTGTGTTCGTCTGAATACTTCAAGCAGTGGATAAAAGTAGACTATCACAGAAAATCAGAAGTCTTTATTTCAATGTATAAACAATTCATCAGGGCATAGTAACCAGAGAAGTTATTGTTCATGCTAATAAATTCAGTGTCTCATCGATCGGTTAGTAACCTTTTTTATTAAAATATAAAAACCAAATTAACTAAATGACCTTTCAGAACACAGCTATTCTTTAAACTAGCCAATGAGTGTCTATGCGTAGGAATACTTGTAGCAGTGGATAAAGGTAAACTATCCATCAAGATCCTTATCCTTAATAACATCAGATATTTCATTCGTTTGATTACAGATCGAATGACAATTTATAAGACCAATACTTGCATTTTCTATCCAACAGTGTCATTATATAGTGTTATTAGCGCAGTGATCAAATTACTTCTATCAGACCCAATCTGCTTTGGATGGCTTCCACAAAGTGGGCGTATCGCTAAACAAATGGTATTACCACCATTGCAAGCAACTGATCCTTATTTTAATTCTTTAACTAAATATGAGAAAAAAGTAGACGAAAAGGAAATTCTGTTGGTTACACAACAACAATTTCAACAACTCTCAATCATTTTAACACCCAACCAAAAACCGGGTTCTTAGGGTAAACACTGGAGTGGGCGATAATGAAGGGCTTAACTTGCTCAGTTTGAAGGAAAATACAAGAAATACTAAATGACTAAATAAATTACCTTATACTAATATAAGTCTTTCTCTCTATCTCTCTCTCTCTCTCTCTTCTCTTCACACACACACACACACACACACACACACACACACACATAATATATATATATATATATATATATATATATATATATATATATATATATAGAGAGAGAGAGAGAGAGAGAGAGAGAGAGAGAGAGAGAGAAAGAGAGAGAGAGGTGTCAGGTAAGGGGAGGGAGAGAGCATCTCGAACATTGAGAAATGTTGTCCTTTAGTTAAATGCATCACCAATCAATGATTAATAGGTAAATCACGTGACACAATGGAACCAATAGCAACAATATCACTGGACGATGTGACGAAGAAAGATTATTACAGTTCAGCAAACTTTCTTATAGAGTTGCCACTTGATTTAACGTAAATTCACGTGGCTATGGCGAGTTCCTGTTGAAACCATTTCTCCAAAAATAAGTCTTCGTTAAAAGCGAAGCAATGAAGTAAGAACAAACAAACAAAAAATCCACTAAATTTACATATAATTTGTTTTAGTTCCTTCTTCCCGATTTCACTAAAAGTGTCCCAAGACACATTCTTGTATGGAAAAGGGTAGATTTATATCAACAAAATAGCCTCGGTCCTTCATCAATATTTTATTGATGTTGCTTTTAGAGAATCGTGTCAACCGGACGAACTAATGACCTCGAACTCAGTTAATGTCTCTCTTCGGAGGCATGAGGATGTTACATGATGAGAGAGCTTTTATATTTTAGAACGGAAAATGTATGTCAAAAGACAGATAATTTATGAAAACGACTTACCAAACTCCTGGGATGTTACTGTGACACATATTTATAAGGTTTAAATGTAATTATGCAGCGTTATTATAAAATATAGTTTAGCACAAATATACAACAATATACAACAATATCCATTATTTCTAAATATATATTATTTTAGAATAAAATGTTAATCATCAACGATCGGATAATTATTTTGATTCTCATCAATAAACAATATGTTCTGCCAAACTAAAGTGGCAGAGGGGCAAAGTTTATATATGCCTTAGAGTAATTATAGTTGAACAAGGCGCAATATAAATTATTATTATTATTATTATTATTATTTTTAAACGTCTTCGTTGTGATTCAAATATGTTTTACTGGGAAATTCCACAGTAACATATCGAATATTTTGGTAAACGAATATATACAAACACAATTAGTGGAAAGTGTTTTATTTATATATATTACATAATTTGTGAATTTAAACCTGTTTATCTCTCTATTATCGGTGCAAATTAATATGTAGCATTGTAACATGTCGAAGCAGTTTCAGTAAGGGGGCAATGTTGTTGCGGAATGTCATGGCAAATTGTATTTCGCGTGTGAGGTGATCTGAGGTTGCTGGAGGGCAAAATACAAAACAAGATTAATCTTGTACGGAAGCTTCGCGCCCCTGAACCAGCATTCAATAAATGGGTCAGGGAACGAGCATTATAAACCGGTATCTGCATTATCATCATTTATTATTCATGCTCAGTTCCAAGATTGAACTGGTTCTAGTTACAGCTCAGTTGGTGACAGTCTTATACATCAGTGTATGTTCACAATAGAATCAAAATGGCCGAACTCCAGTTTAAGATCGGAATCTACTGAGATATCATTTGAGTTCAAGAGACTTCAATTTACCACAAACCTAAATTTCGGTGTCCGTCAAATTCCAAAATTAGAGGTTGAAGGTAGCTAGACTCCAATAAGAATCACCCTATATATATATATTATTATATATATATATTATATATATAATATATAACACTGGCCGATACTGAATCCTTTACACCTAATACATTCGTCAAACATTACATTGTTATGTAACAGACCTTTTACTGAGAAAATAACCCACTTGATGGTAATTGTTTTTTGTATTTATTCGTTTACCAAAATATTCGCTGTGTTACTGTCTAATTTCTCAGTACAACATATTTGAATCACAACGAGGACGTTTTTATATAAAAAAAATAATAATAATAATTGTAGTAATAATATGTCTTTATCTGTTACGAGTTTAAAGTGGTTTTCTAAATTTACGGGGACTACTATAACATCATAAGATGACGGTAAATTATCTTTGGAATGTTCGACTGGGAAATAATTGGATATTAATTATGGTTAATTACGCTGGTGAAATATATTGTGATTCAGTGAGATAAAATGATATGTTTTTAAACACAGACATTATTGCCCTATTCTACAGATTCTTGTAGGTCATTCTATTGGGAGTGTGACGTAGCTATTTGATATATTATTGTTGTATAGCAAATTATACGATATTCTCTTACCTGATGAATGAATAACTTATAAGATGGAGATAGATAACATCAGTTCGAATTAACGGGTTAAGTAATTTCGTTCCTTTCCTCAATGCATAATGGATGTGTGAACTAAATTTTACTTGTGGGTACATGCAGGTGACTACGTACATGCATGAGTTTGTACTTTTAGCAGTGGATAAAAGTAGACTATCACAGAAAATCAGAAGTCCTGATTACATAGGGTATAGATCCCTGAGAAGTCCTGTTTTCATTCTAACACATTTGTATTTTTTAAACACTGTATAAAAAGCAAATTACTTACATTACCTGAATATAAAACGCCAAATTCAGAACAAAGTTATTCTGTGAACTGGCTTACGAGTATTATTGTGCTGCAACCTTTATTTCTTCAAATTTACAGTCAATAATCCTATTATTGATTGATATATATATATATATATATATATATATATATATATATATATATATATATATATATATATATATTCCCTATTTATCTATCTGGTACTCCCCTCTCTCTCTCTCTCTCAATCTCTCGATAAGGAAATCACCGAATAATTCATGAATGAAGTAAATGTACATATTTGCTGAACAATAAGATGACACATGTATATATATATATATATATATATATATATATATATATATATATATATATATATATATATATATATATATATATATATATATATAATATATATATAAGCATTCAATATTAATTGACAAATCAGCTTGAAAATAATTCAGATGGACAACACGAACATTACAACAATATATGAAACATTTAAAGGTCCAATTTTTATAACTTATGTTTAATTGAGAATGTTCAGTATTTAGTTTTTACCGAAAATGTGTAGTATTAGTAGTATTAGCAGAAGTAGTAGTAGTATTAGTAGTAGAAGCAGTAGTAGCAGCGATTGTATTACTACTGTTATTATTATTAGTAGTAGTAGTAGTAGTAGCAGCAGTTGTAGTAGTAGTAGTAGTAGTAGTCGTAGTAGTATTGGTGTTGTTGTAACAGTTGTGGTAGATATAACAGTAATGATAATAATATACATTTTATAAAACAGCCTACAATAAGGGATATAGGAAGCTAAGACGACTTAAACGTTGGATACCTGAAATACAATCTACAACGATTTGTCATAAGGCAAGAGATTAAGTCATTAATAGATGAAGCAACATTTCTCTTCTCTAACAATCTATTTCACGAGCTGTAGACTTCTAGATGAGAAATACAATCAGAATATCAGTTCCACAAAATATATACTTCTAAATAGTAAATACAATCGGCATATCGATTCCACAAACATTGGACTTCTAAATTATACAATCAACATATCAAATCGAGAAACTATGGCCATATCAATGTTTACTGTAAACAACATATCAAATGCAGATAAAATATGAATGTGATCAACTGATCAACTCAACAAACCAAGAGCCGCTAAATAATTAAATAAACATATCAGCTCCTGAAGCAATATACTTCTAAATGGCTAAAAACAATTAAAATATCAGCTCAACAAACCATAGACAGTTAAATGATAAATATAAACAGCTTATTAATAGAGCAGGGACATACATATATAAGTAATAATAACTAACTGTTTTTAAATGAATGTCAATCGTGCCCATAACGATGACAAACTCAAGTTTATTAAGAAATATGTCTAGAAGTCAATGACTCCGAATGATGGATCATTGTTTGGCTGGCTAATGGACAAACCCACACACACATTCTCTCTCTCCCTCTATCCCTCTCTCTCTCTTCTCTTCTCTCTCTCTCTCTCTCTCTCTCTCTATATATATATATATATATATATATATATATATATATATATATATATATATATATATATATATATATATATATATATATATATATACAATAACTAATCAATATCTTTATTCATTTAGACTAACGATTAAGCAGTAATATTTATTTTATAAATATCATATTATCAATATTATTATATTAATGTATATTATATATATATATATATATATATATATATATATATATATATATATATAGCTAGTGGCAAACTAGATATTACGTAATCAATATCGTTGTCATTAAATCCATTTTATGTAACTAAATTTCGGACATTTATTAGCTTGTTTAATATTTATTTTATAAATATCAGATTATCAATATTTTTATTTAATGGTTTCTGTTATTTTTAGTAGATCATACGCTGTGTTGTTGGTATATAAGACTAAGATGATAGAAGCATAAAATGTACACTTAGTAAACAAAATCCTCCTTTACCTACTAATTCAATAACATTTGAAAAACATGTCAAGTGAAATTTGGATGCGAACATATTCTTTACTGTTACCTACCTATGTTAGCCCTTACACAGAGACAACATGATGATTATCATTTTACTTTCGGTCTTTCAGATATCCCACCAGAGAGTCAACAATCCGTTCATAATAAATAACTATTAAGTGTTTTGATCTTTGGGGAGATGCCCGAGTTACTTTAGCTTCACTTTATGTAGATGTCGGGATGACTGTAGATCCCAAGGTTACTTAGATAACTGTAGATTGGTATACTTTTAGAGATGTTATTTTTGAGTCCCTGACATAAATATATATTTGGTTACGATTAGTTATGTCGTGGTTAGACGTGATTCTTTATATATTGTGGTAGAGAATTCTACGGAACAGAAATGTGTACTAATGGATCCAGACAGGAAGCTTTTTGCCAACAACTCTGACACTGTTTGGTCAGCCATTAGCTGACAATGTAAATGAAGATTTGTGAGTGAAATATATTGATGGAAGATTTGAATGTTATGATGAAGAATGTTCCGACCGGATGAAGATTTGCAACAGGTAATGGCAAATATAAAAACGCATATTTTGGTAGACTTTTATTTAAACAATATGGTCCCAGTCTTCGTTAAACGCCACTCAAAATATACGCCTTATAGTCTCGGGAGATCGTAGAGGTGAAATCAAAGTCCATTTATTATTGTTTAAACTAATAACCTGTTTACTTCTTTTACAATTCCACATTTACCTGTACAGTTCCCGGGGGATTTACCTATTTGAAATAGATAGAAAATTGGTAACTCGATCACCGATATTCTCTTTGTCTATATCTGTCCGTCTACACATATGTATATCTATCTATATAATATATCTATCTAATATACTTATTTATCCATGTGTAGTTAGAAGACAACATATACCCAGTAATATGTATTTTGAATGCTCCAGTTAATCCCTCAAAATATTAAAGACGACATAATATAATGATACGTGATAATTATTATATAGAGCCTTATTCGGCTAGATATCTGCCCTAAGGCACTTTACAGTATTATTATCCCTATCTCAGACCTCTTCCAATCCGGCACCCATCTCAACTCCCAAAGGAGCATACAACGCAAGCTGCCATTATAGGCGCAAAGCGTTACTCAAACACAAATCCATCGCATCCTCTCATGTTAACATTTGTATGGATCGGTGTACCAATCGCCATATGACAGCATTGCAGGACTCCGGAGCCTCGAACCGCGACCTTCGGCTACGAATCCCACGATCTAACTAACTACGTTATCACGGTTCGACAAAATGTAATACGTACAGTTGGCTAAAGGTTACTAAAATCTAAGTGAAAGTTGCTACACACGCCATGTTGATTTTATAACATTAAAACGGCATTAAAGATCTAGACACCATAATAGTTGGTGTAAGTCCAGCTAAATTATATTTTACTAAATGTTTATTGCAAAACTTAATAAACATTTGACATATATAATGAGTGAGCAACCTTCTAAATAATGCCTATTAAAGTAAGTTTTGCTCATTAATTTTGCCTTATCTTAATTATGAATGTGGATTTTGGGATAATATCAATTGAATTAAATCAATGTGTGTGTGTGTGTGTGTGTGTGTGTGTGTGTGTGTGTGTGTGTGTGTGTGTGTATTAATAGAAATGACAGTGTCAATCACAAAACATAAAATATTACATATCAAGCATAAAATAATATGTTGTTCATTACTTTAATTAAATTAATTTAGAACTAAATATAATATCTATAATTAATTATTTATCTTGGGAATATCTTCATTTAAATATTGTATTTATATTACTCACTTTGTCACCATTTAAATCTTTAAGGGTTGAACTTTAAGGGTATTACTATATCCTGTTAAATAAACCTAAATCCATACTGTCACGTGATCTTCTGATGTAGACTTCTCCCATCATGATGACCAATCAATAGAAGCGGAAATAAATAGAGTAATGACGCAGTCAACCGTGATGTCTATATCCGGTGGCGGACTACGACCTCGTGTCATACACCCGATTGATGTCACCTTGATGTTATCATTCAGGCGGGCACGTGATCATCGTGAGATAATATGATTTTAGACTATGCACAAATCTTGGAGATAACATTAAAATAGTTAGCTATGTCTGTGGGATGTTTCATCGGATGATCTGACTTACTTAGCTTTTCGTAATACAACATGGATTTAATTAGACCAAAGTGCGACTCAAATAAATAATAATGAAAAATAGAATAGTAACTGTAACATGAAATAGTACTTACATTTAACTATTAACTGGGTGTTAATTGCTATAATTAGAACATTTGTGTTAATTCGTAAAGTAATTTACAAGAAATCTGAACCTTTCTGGTGCCGGTTGATGATTGTCTCAGAGTTGATTTGTTGGTTCAGCCAAAACTAATGATTTGGTTAGAATCTGATAGAGAACTATTGTTTATGGAACCAGACTCTACGTGTTTAAGGTCTTGTGAGTTAAAATATATATATATATATATATATATATATATATATATATATATATATATATATATATATGTATGTATTAGGTGGATAGCCAGTTTGTGGTTACTTGGTTGAAGAAAAATACCCAAAAACATATTTATAATTGTGCATAAATATATTCTTTCAAACATAAAATATATTTTGTTTGTAAAAGAGTTGCACAGTTCAAGTAATTTGATCTGGCAAAGCATAGACCAACAATTATCAGCTAATGGTTTCATTGATAACTTGCATATATATATTATATATATATTATATATATATATATATATATATATATATATATATATATATATATATATATATAAGCGACATTACTGGCAGGATTCATTCAAGGACGATTTACAAATAATGGGTAACATGTTAACACTGTAAATAATATGTCTGTAAAAACCCTGTAAGAGATTTAAAAGGTAATTATTATTTATTAGGTGTGTTTTTATAACGGATTTAAAATTTTCAAAAGTCGACGCATTTTTAATATCTTCTGGGGGCTGCAAAGATAAATCCACATTAATCATGCTCATCGTCATCGTTACAGTGTTTTGACCACTTTCATATCCTGACTGTAGTGATTCATTAAGGTTATTATTGATTAAATATTTGTTTAGCTGGAAAGTAACTGTTATTTCTATAATTTCAGATACAAATGTAAGATTTGAAACAGGTCTGTAATTGCTCAGAATATTACAGTCCATATTTTACAAGGCCACTTTAATGGATCTTGGGAAACCACTGACAGAAAATAATTAATTAACTACAGAACATCCAAGCAATCTTTTACAAGCCATATAGGCATAGGGTCAACTGCACAGAAAGCATTAGCTGGCCTTCTGTAAATATCTCGAATATATCTATCATGGAAAGGCAGGACTCTTCTAACAATGTTTTACCCTGTGGTAAGATGCTGGAAGGGAACTTATCATGCATATCCAATATATTTTGACAGAATAACTTATTAAAACAATAGGTTATATCTTTATTTGAGTTGAGATTTTTGGAAGGCCAGTCTGATTTGTATGTATTACTTTATTCACAGCATTGAAACAGTCTTTTGATCTCCCTTGGATAATTTGATCTTTCTATTATAATATTCTGATTTAGCATAATATATATATATATATATATATATATATATATATAATATATATAAACCGATATTTCTATGCTTGAAGCCATAATAAATAAATTACAATAAAAGGGAGAATTTTCTATTATCGTGTTTACAAAAAAAAGGTTAAAGGGTTATTCTCTTTGTGGCCATACTAGATATTACGCACTCAATATTGTTGTTTTTCAATCCATTTTACGCAACTAAATGTCAGACATTTATTAGCTTTTTCAATATTTGTTTTAAAGATATCAGAATATAATTATTTTTATTTGTTAGATTCTGTTATTTTTAATAGGCCGTACCTGTAATGGGGGGGGGGGTAGTAAATATGACTCAATTGATAGAAGCATAAAATGTACGCTTAGTAAACAGATTCCTCATTCATACACCAATTAAATCTAGTTTGAAAAACATTTCATACTCACAATGGATACGTGCATATTTCTTACTGTTACCTACCTATGTTAGTCCATACACAGAGACAACATGATGATTATCATTTTACTTTCGATCTTTCAGATATCCCACCAGAGAGTCAACAATCCGTTCATAATAAATAACTATTAAGTGTTTTGATCTTTGAGGAGATACACGAGTTACTTTATATAGGTCTTCAAATGATATGTAGATCCCAAGGTTACTTAGATAATGGTAGATAGGTACGGTTTTAGAGATGTTATTTTTGAGTTACTGACGTAAATATATATTTAGTTTCAATTACTTGTGTCGAGGTTAGACGTGATTCTTTATATCTCGTGTAAATGTGTACTAATGGATCCAGACAGGAAGCTTTTTGCCAACAAGTCAGACACTGCTTAGCCAGCCATTAGCTGACAATGTAAATGAAGATTTGTGAGTGAAACGTGTTGTTGGAGTATTTGAATATTATGATGAAGAATGTTCCGAACTGATGAAGATTTGCAATACGTAATGGCAAGTATAAAACACATATTTTAGTACACTATTATATCACTAATATGATGACAATCATTATTCAAGGCCGCTCAGAATATTCATTTTGAGTAGCACCAAAATGTAAAAGACATCTTGAATTTAAAAAGAAGGAATACGTACATTTGGCTAGAGGAGAATAACAAATTAGTGAATGCGTTATGTTGAGTTTCCAATATTATAATGGTATCAAAGATCGAGATATCATAACAGCTGGTAAAAGTGCAGATAGATTACATTTAGCTAAATTTCTGGTGTAAAATGTAATAAAACTTTATATGTCCAAATAAAACATTTAAATTATAATACAGAGCGAGCAACCTGCAAAATAATACTTACCTGAAGTAATGACGCAGCAGACGGTGATGTCCATATCGGTGGCTGACTACGAACACGTGTTATACACCTGATGGATGTCGCCTCGGTGTTATCGTTTTGGAGGAGATATTATCATCGTGAGATGATACGATTTTAAACTATGGATAAATCTTAGAAACGAGATTAAACGGGGTTCGAATCTCACATGGTAGCTGTGTCTGTGGGATGTTCCATCAGATGATCGCACTTACTAAGCTTTTAGTAGAAAAACATGGATTTAATTAGAGCCAAGTGAAACTCAGATAAATATTAATTAAAAATAGAATTGTAATTGTAACATGATATATTTCTTATATTTAGCTAATCACTAGCTCTTAGTTGATATATTTAAGACGTTTGTATTAATTGATAAGTAATTAACGTGAAATCTGAACTTTTCTGCTGCTGGCTAATCATGTTCTCGGTGTTTATTTGTTGGCTCAGCCATAACTGATGAATTGGGTAGAATATGATAGAATACTGGGGTTGTTGAAACTATACTGTACATGTTTAAGACTTTGGATATATATATATATATATATATATATATATATATATATATATATATATATATATATATATATTAGATGAATAACCTGCGTTACCCCAGAAATGAAGTATTCAGTTGGTGACAACTTGGTTTAAATAAAAATACCCAAAACTCTTAATCATAATTGTACATAAATGTAATCTTTAAAGCAAAACTTTATTTTCTTTTTAAATGAGTTGCACAGTTCAAAGAAACTTGACCAACAATTCTAAGCTGATGGCTTCATCATTTCACCAGCTGAACCATTCATATGAAAACTGTTCAGGCTTCCAAGATGTTGGAATCCTACACAAAGATGACCATAAGATGATGATGATTTATGTTTTATGGCCACTTTTGTGCACAAGGTAGGCTAAATGAGCCGACCATAAGAGAAAAGGGGCTGTTCAGATTGGAGTCTAGCTAACCTCAACTTCTAATTAGGAACTGAGAATGAATAATTAATGATAGTGGCTATACCTGTTTATAATGCTGATTCCGGGGCAATTTTATTTAATGCTCATTCCAGGACACACTTATTAAATGCTGGTTCAGGGGCGCGAATTTCCATACAAGATTAATCTTATTTTGTATTTTGCCCTCCAGCTGCCTCAGATCACCTCAGACATGATATACAAAGTGCAACTCCTTGTACATTTCAGAGTGCTACATATTGATTTGCACAGATAACACATAGATAAACAGGCTTTGGACACAGCTCGTGCGGTTGGTGTGTTTTATATAACAACTTTAGTTACATATAAAATTCACTTTGGTTGTATGTGGGAATAGAATTATCTTTCCTAGGTCCAGTTATGTCCAGTTTGTACTATGACATTCAAGATTAGCTCTAATCTGCTTGTCATAAATAACATTTAAGAACTACAATAGTTAGAAGAGCAGAAATTAGGTCAGGTTTGAAAATGATAACATAGTTCAAACAATAGGGAAGCTATGACGCGCTATTACGGTCTGTTTCAGCGCAGATGTCAGTCTTTTAATAGCAATTAAGCTAAACAGTTTTAATAGTAGTCGCTTCGTGACGCCTGCCCGTTCTAAAAACTGATCTTTGAAGACAGTGACAATTGGGTTATATAGTTTATATAGTATTGCTTTGAAGAAGGATACAGCAATTGAAAAATAGCTATAAATAGGGCTGCTTAGATAATTAAGCTAAACATTCTCACTACTGCTGTGATCTGACTTGGGTGTTTTACACCCAAACTCCACGGCTGTAGGTGATTCGTATTTTGATTTTGCTTGGCGGCTTAGGGACTGGTGAGACATTACACATGTCTCAGCAAGAAAAGTCGCCACTCTGGATTCAGTCCTCTGAAGAAACGTCCAGAGTTTGAATTCACGGTTCGAGATTCTCTGTGCCTGTGCCTTATTATACACAGCTAAAAACACACACACACACATATATATATATATATATATATATATATATAATAGCACTGGTCGACTACTCAATCCCCTATACACCCCTAAAACATTCGTCAAACTTTACATTGTTAGGTAACAGACCAGCCACCTTTTACAGGGCAAACAATTGTGTTTCTATTTATTTGTTAACCCAAATATTCGCTATGTTACTGTGTAATTTTCCCGTAAAACATATTTGAATCACAACGAGGACACCTTATAAAAGTTATAATAATAATATGATAATAATAATAATAATAATATTATTATTATTATTATTATTATAAAGGGGATGAAAAAAAGCACAAAATTAATTAGCTATCTAGCTTTAGCTAATTTAGACGTCACTTGTAAAATCGCTCAGTTAATTAACTATCTATCTTTAGCTAATATAGACAGAAGTTGTAAAAACCTCACAATAATAATGTTTTATTTAGGATATAAAAAAGACACATGTAAGTCCTTATTTACCTGTGTGAAGACATCTTGTTATTAATCATACCCTACATTATATAACGTTAATGATGAGGCCTAATTACTGTGGAGGATATGACATCGTGGGGTCATGCTAAATTATCCTTGGAATGTTCGACAGGAACATAATTGTATATTAATTATGATTAATTACGCTGGTGCAATATATTGTGATTTCGTGTGATAAAATTATATATTTTTTACAGACAGACATTATTGCCCTATTCTACAGATTCTTGTAGGTCATTCTATTGGTAGTGTGACGTAGCTATTTGATATATTATTGCTGTATAGTAAATTATACGATATTCTCTTACCTGATGAATGAATAACTTATAAGATGGAGATAGATAACATCAGTTCGAATTAACGGGCTTAGTAATTACTTACCTTATTTCCATACATAATGGAAGAATGAAATAATTTTGTGGGTGTGGGTAGGTGGCATCCGGTCAATAGCCCTTCCCTTCCTATGTTTTTTTTACCCATAGGTCTTTTAACCCTTAGTTACTTATCCCCATTAGTGTGACTTTGGTGATTGTGATTGTAAATTAAACAAAATAAAATCGCACATTTTAATCGCACATTTTATCGTTTCTAATCATTGCATAAACACTTTGCTGGATTAACTGTACCGGATTAAGAAAAGGAATTTATTTAAACCTGATTGTGTGCCTTTATAGTTTCTGACAGTGCTCTGGTGCCACCGAGATGTGAGGAACACAAAGACATATCTATCTACATGTATATATTATCGCTTTGATCATTAGCTTCTTTTAAATCTATAACCATTATTTCTTTTGGAGCTGTTCTCTTTATCCATTGGCTCTCACCAGCAATTATGATGATCCATTGATCAGAAAGATGAATAGGAACAGACCTGAGTTTAATAATACAAAGGAAGATTCTCAGTTCCAGTGAGTGTGTCCTTACGTTCAATGGATATATGTACAATGAAACGTTGGTTATATTGAATTGAATTATTGCATTGAAATTATCTTATAAAACAGATTTACCAATTTAGGAATGATCATTATTATTATTAATTAATCATGTATCTATTTATTTATCTTTATCATTTTTTATGAAGCACAGCAAATGAAAACTATAATACAACAAAATATGTTTATTGTAGATTGATCGAAATATCAATTGTATATTGATCAAAATATCAATTGTATAAATCAAACTTTTTTAAGTTATGTGGTAAAGACCAAAGGGCAGAAGACCAGGTGAACAATTAATGAAGAAGCCAAAGACCGAAGGGAGGAAAGACCTAGGGGCAAAAGATCTGGACCTGGGTAGAGACGGGTGATTGGGTTCATACATGTGTGTGTACACTTATGAATACTTTTATCAGTGGATAAAAGTAGATTATCACAGAAAACCAGAAGTCCAGATGACAATATATAAACGATTCATCAGGGTAAAGACCCCTGAGAAGTGATTTTTCATGCTAACATATTTAATGTCTCACCGATCCCTAGATACCTGTATTTTAAAAACCTATACAAATCAAATAACTTATAGTACCTGAAAGTAAAATGTCAAGTTCAGTAAACGGCTAATCTGTGAAATGGCTAATCAGCTTATTTTGTTCTAAATTTTCTTCTTCAAATAAGCAATTTACAAACTATAATCCTCTCTTTGTTGGTCCATCTTTAGACACACATGCACACACACACACACTCTCTCTCTCTATCTCTGTGTGTGTGTCTGTGTGTGCGTGTGCGTGTGCGTGTGTGTGTGTTTCCATCCAAGTATGGCTTAATGCTCTCTCTCCCTCTCTCTCATAAAGGTGTAATATTGTTGTAGCTTATGGTGTTATAATAGTGGGTAAATCCTTTTATTTCACTGAGCATTATACAAGATTGATTCAATCACACGGAATTATGGGTAATGAATAGAGAAATCAGCACTACATTGTTCTCTCTAGCTCTAGCTCTGTATATCCAACATAATTAAGTAATTGGTAAGTGTGTCAGGGTACATGCTTCTCTCTGTAATACTACATATTTGTGTGTTTTAAATATATATATATATATATATATATATATATATATATATATATATATATATATATATACAGTCAGAATCCATTAATCCGGACATCGTTTATCCGACAAATCCACTGTCCGACACATTATTGCCTGTGACGGATTTAGCTCCATTATAAATGACTCTTTAGTCCGACAAAATCCTGTTCGGTGTTCCGACTCCGACACTTCATTTCGCGAACAGAATGTGACTTTTCGATATAAAATGACTTCGATAATCCGACAACACGAAAATATTTCCAAATAATTCCGATAGTTCAGTCATGCAAAGCACACCAACATGTTGCCAGTAATGGTTCATTAACCTGCGCACCTGTGATAATTGCTATATCGCAACCAGTTATAATCGTCCTTGACCATACACACCGACACACGATGCCTCCATTGCCTGTGGCTATCTAATAGCCAATCATAATTATTCATGGCTAATTACAAACACAAATGTGTGATGTTTCCAATAAGCAAACGATGAGTTAATCTGATGGACTAAGTGACACGAGTATTTCTTTATAGTGTCTGTAATTAACAAACATCAAAATGATCAATGGTTCCCATTTCATTTCGTATCTTGCACACGGTTATTCAATATTAGTTTAAATACGTAGGTATATCTTTATGATTAAAAATTTGTGACAGAGAGAGGTATGTTACGAACTCAATATTCCGACATTCTCGTTTATTCGACATATTATCATGTGATAAACCTTGTCGGATTAACGGATTCTAACTGTATCTATATATATATATATATATATATATATATATATATATATATATATATATATATACTAAAAGGATAGCTTGTGATGAGCTTGTTCGTTCGTACGTGCTCATTTGCACACGTTAAACATTCACGTACCTCAATGAAATAAGAATACATTTCATAACCAGATTTCCTTAACTCGGTTGATATTGACACGTGACTATACCATCAAATCTGACTTAAACTTTACTCAGACGTCCGGATTAAGCTAAATAAAGCTACATAATCGAAAATAGCTTGATAATTGCAGACATTAGACCAATATTCACTTGTTGACCTTATAAAAAGTGCTGGGTATTTGTAGAAATACTATCATATGGCCGCCATATTGTAGACTTGCGTGCCATGTGAAATGATGTCCACAAAAATCTTCAATGCTCTTTGTCTCTGGATGGCTTTAACATTTTTTGTTATGGAGAATCAGAAGAGACACCTCAAATGAAGCGATTCGCCTCAAAGTAGACTACAGTCCCGAACGGGAAGCAACTACAGGCGGCCTATTTTCCAGACAAAAGTAGCAGCTGGACTCCGTTTCCGGGACGAATAAAGCATTCGCGATCTAAGTGTCCATGAGTTGTTGTGGAGTGTAGCAAATGCGTCACATGACTGACACGTGAGGGACTTCTGGTTTGTAATTGGAGGACAGTAAACTCTGAGATTTAGAAAGTGCAGCCAAATCGGAGCGGCCGTTGTAGATAGAGACATAACGGAAATTCTTCGTCATTTACATGAAATATTTATTGTAAAGATTTAGCTTCTGGCCGTAGCGTGAAATAATTCGCTTGGGGGCGCGTGTAGCACCAACCGATTATGTGTGTGATATCAAGACGAGGCATATATCATAACGAGTAGGAACATATGTACTCACAAAATATTTGTAAGTATCTCTAAATCTCATTATCTCTCTATCTCCCTATCTCCCTCTCTCTCACCCCCCCCCCTCTCTCTCTCTCTTGCACATCCAAACAAAAACTAAAAACCACATAGTATTTCCAGGACTAAGGTATTTCTTGTATCCTGTTACACACAAGTTACATTAGTTATGTTATTGTTTGATCTTTTAGCCAAAAGCTGTCCAAACATATCGACTATGGATTCATCAGGATACATCCAGCTTAGCTGTAGTCCAGATTACTGAGTCTGACACTATTATAACAGAATTTATCTTTGTAGTGAGGGAGACCTCATGGTTTCTTTTGTTTTCATCAGATCGTTACAGTGTGTGTGTGTGTGTGTGTGTATGTATGTGTGTGTGCGCGCGCGCGTGTGTGTGTGTGTGTGCGTGCGTGGAATTGGTAAATATTACTATTAATATTCACGCATGCGCCATGCGGAATATGTCCATAATAAAGCTTCTATGTAATGAAATAGTGACATAATAAAAAACACCATTTATGACGAATATCAGTTACGTAATTGGAATATAATTAAAATGAATCCAATGTATCTTGTCCCGTAACTCAATTTACAATTTTATTTCTCCTGTATTCATAGTTGTTCAGTATACCTTACTGACTCGGTATAAACACACTAAATATCGAAAAAGAAAAACACAGATTCCTTATACGAACCTTTATTGTAATTATAAGTTACTACACGATTAAAATCCCTCACCAAATACATTACTATGTTCTCCTTGTTGTATATATGTAATACATTAATTGAAGAATGACTGTTGTCATTCTTAAAGAGTGAAATAAGTTTTTTTTAAACACATCTTCCATTCCGTGATATGTCATGTCTGCATGTCTTAATCACCTGCTTATCTATTTAAGGTAAACTAGTAGTTAAGTCCTCGTATTTGGCAGGTAAAGTTGATGATGTTGCAGGTGTTGGATTTGGATTAACGTATCGTGATCGATACAAGTCTCCTCACCAGCCACATGTGGCGCGCCATCTCCAAGCGTTCCCCCCCGCGCGCGCGCACGCACGCACCAGCACGTAAAATGGCCAAACGAAACTATAATTGCCGAGAACATGACACAAGACTGAAACGGGATAAGGCCGACATACTGCAATAGTCATGATGTCAGCGTCACGTGACTTTATGCCACACGGCGAACTAAATTAATGCCAACAGATGGCGCCGCAATCAGCCTCAGGAAGACTGAGGGGTAATTTGATTTTTTACCAACATTGTCATAGAATAATGGACTAGATCGGTTGGAAGGGGTCATATTAGCGAGAAATGGTGACTGATTGAAGAATAAGCTGAATTATGGGGGAGCTATTTGGTAATTAAGAGCGCAAAACCCCAGAATACATTTCGGACTCGGTACACAACGTACCTGATCAGTCCGCAAACTTAAAATTCTTAAAATTATCAGTTTGGCTAGTTTTGGTATAATATATAATTTATTAGTCATCGTAATTTTCTTGTTCTTCTTTTCCATCATCATCAATGCCGTTTATAATAAACAACAATTATAATTTCCGACATATTTTAAATACAGCGAGCTGAATTTATTATTTAATCATCGTCATTACTATCATCATCATCATCATCATCATCATCATCAATAATCATCATCACCAGTAGTAGTACTATTATCATACGGTGTGCCCCTAAGCCTCTCCAACACACACATTAACCATCATCGAGTCCATTACTGTTAGCTGTCAGTGAGGAGTTCACAGGATGATTGAGGAGTATCAATTATTAAAGTCGTGATAAGAGATAGCAGACAGGTGATATAACGAGGTAAAACATTACAGCTTACTAGATGTTTCATCAGGCGACCGTCGTCCTAGAATTAAACATCTCTGATGGGAATCATCCGTGGAAACCGCCTCTTTTGCCTTCTGGCAGCTCCACTTTAGCAGTTTCGATAAATAAAATAAATGAGGTTTTCATTGAAAGAAGATGCTACTGTTAGTATCTATGTATGGTTTTTAATATTGATTTCAATCGTACAGATTATTTGTAACTGATACAAATAACACAGGGTTGGAGACATGGACAGAAAGACGAACGAAGAAAGTTATATATATATATATATATATATATATATATATATATATATATATATATATATATATATATAAACGACGCATATTAAATCAAAGCTAATATTTATTATTATTATTATTATTTTTATTATTATTTAATAAATCACCTTTACTAGCAGCAGCCATTCAAAGGCGCTATCCAAATAATATGTAATTTAATAATACCCCAAATAATATGTCTGTAAAAACCCTGTAAGTGATTTATAAGATAATTAGTATTTATCTGTGAAAGAGACCACGAACAGGTGTGTTTTTAAAAGAGATTTAAAATGTTCAAGAGAAGACCCATTTCTAATATTTGACGTCAACCTATTCCACAAAGTGGGGACTATAACAGTAAACGTACAATCACCATATCACTTGAGCCGAGACTAACAGGTAGCCAGTGTGTGTGTTTTTTTTAAATTGGGGTGATTTGATCATATTTTCTAGTGATTTATTATTATTATTATTATTATTATTATTATTATTGCTATTACTATTATTAATTAGTAGTATTATTAATTATTATTATTGCATAGATAATTCATATATCATTCATATCTGCAAACATATTCTGCAAATAAATGAATACATACCTACACATAAACACACACACAGAGCGAGAGAGAGGGGGAGAGAGTGACATACACACACATACACACACACACACATACACACATACACACATTTTAGATAGCTACATAGACACACAAACACCCGCGCGCACATACATGCAAGCACACACAGAGGGGGATATGAGATATCACTGACTGACTGACTAACTGACTCACTCAGCCGCTCACTCACTCACTCACTCACTCACTGTCACACACAAAGTACACAAACAAACAGACAGACAGACGATTAGACAAATTCACAGAGATAATCATAAATATAAGTATAAAAGAGTGAACGTACAAGTCCAGCCATCACTCTATTATCCAGTTGTTTCTTATACCAATGTCTGACCTTTGTTGATTAATTCGCCAAATAGGCCGTCACTTCCAGGGCAATATAGGCCACATCTAGCCGATGACGTCACCAGACCACGTGCCCTCAGTTTTTCGACCATCTTGGGAGTTCAGACGTCAGAAGTAATTTCCAAGCCACTTAGTGGGAGAATTTTTACGAAAGCAACACGCATTCTTCCATATAAATATATAATGACAATGTCACTGAGACATGTCGTTTGTGGGGCCACTGGAGTTAGGCATACGACACCTGGGTTCACACTGGGTACGTGTGTATATCTGCGTGTATGTGTGTGTCTATGTATCTGTGTGTGGGGGGTGCCTGCCT
The DNA here is from genome assembly GCA_025642065.1 of Paralvinella palmiformis. Classification (NCBI taxonomy): domain Eukaryota; kingdom Metazoa; phylum Annelida; class Polychaeta; order Terebellida; family Alvinellidae; genus Paralvinella; species Paralvinella palmiformis. The sequence goes on from JAODUP010000161.1 coordinate 704,249, forward strand.
GCGAGCGTGCGTGCGTGCGCGCGCGCGTACGCGCCTATGTGTCACAAACTGGGGAATACAACCGAAGTACTCGTCACCCAGTCGGTAATAGCTGCCTTTGACACCATACAGCAGACAGGATGCATTCTTTCCGTTTGGAAATGAAACTTTCGATGTAGCGTGCGTGGGTAAGGTTCGGATATAACAAATATTGTAGCTATTCCAGTTTTGAATTTTCCACATCATTCTCTTGCCATTTCGTTGCCTTTTAAATGAAATAGTGTGTTAAATTATTAATTATTTTTAATTTTAGAGTCCATATCCATCAGTAATAGTTCGATGACTTCCGAGTTTTGGGTTGCAGTTAATTAGCGTTTTCGTTCCTTTTAATTTTTTTTCGACTGTGATTTCATATATATTTTGTATACAAATATTATTATTATTATTATTATTATTATTATTATTAGGAGTAATAGTAGTAGTAGGGGTTATAGTAATAATAATAAAGGACGTCTCCGTGGTCTAGTTGGTAGCACGTTGGACCACAGATCACTACCATCTGAGTTCGAACCTCGGTGCGGGCATATCTGAAGGGTGTTTCATCTTTGACTTCGCTTCATTAACTTTGGAGGTCGGTCGGCCCATTTCTAACGAACGATGTTAAAATTATGTATTAAAGTCTAAAAAGGTAGAATTTTAAAGCCCCTTTAAATGAGATCAATAAAAATAAATAAATCGAACGTATTTATTCGGGGTGTATCCCTAATCCATATCTTTAATATACAGTGGCACTAGATCGTGTAAATCCCAGTACGAGTGTACATCATAATCCTATATTCAACACAGAGGTTATAGCGCCACCCTCAACTCTGATAATTGCCCAGCAAGTATCCTGTTTCCATGTATCCTAACCCATCAGCCTAATCCATTACCCTAATTCATCAGCCTAATCCATCAGTTGGCGAACGATCAATGGATTCGAATCGGAGGGTTTATCTTGCTATGCCATTACTCTACCGCCTACACTACTGTGTTTCAATGGTTCTGGCTTGGCTTGGCTAGATCAGGTTTGTCCATTAGAATGGTAATTTCTAAAAAAAGACGAATAAGTTATGCGTATTTGGCGTCGATTGTCGCTGAAATTCGACGCTTGACCTCTGAACCGCGTCAAATCCCGAAACGGAATTAATCAGTTCTAGCCATCCGGAGATAAACACGTCATCAGGATATTTATTATCTCTCGTTTCTACTGTACTCAGATAGGTATCTCATCTTACCGTTGTATCTAATATCCCATGAGTAGAGACGAATGTAGGGTAAGATTTAGTTGACCGGGTTTGTAAATGGCTCATAGCAGTGAAGATTCCTTATTAAATCAACGTTATTATTATTATTATTATTATTATTATTATTATTATTATTATTTGCATATTTGAGATAAAAATAAGAATATTAAATAATTTAGCCAACCTTCTGTTTGACATAAAATAGAACATGTATTATGTTTATTATTGCTATTATTACTATAACTTCTATTATTATTATTTATATTTATATTCGATCGATCAATGGAATGAATGAATGATTGATTGATTAATTGATTTTTAACAACAAATTTATTATTAATCCACCTTATTGTGTAGATAGCCTTCAGCTGGTCAAGCCATGTAGACACCCTGTAGCTTGTCGAGTCGTATAGCTAACCTGTAGCTTGTCCAGCAGTGTAGACAACCTGTAGCTGGTCCAGTACTGTAGACAGCCCGTAGCTTGTCAAGTAGTGTAGACAGCCCGTAGCTTGTCCAGTACTGTAGACAGCCCGTAGTTTGTCGAGTACTGTAGACAGCCCGTAGCTTGTACAGTATTGTAGACACCCTGTAGCTTGTCGAGTCGTATAGCTAACCTGTAGCTTGTCCAGTACTGTAGACAGCCTATAGCTGGTCCAGTACTGTAGACAGCCTGTAGCTGGTCCAGTACTGTAGACAGTCCGTAGCTTGTCAAGTAGTGTAGACAGCCCGTAGTTTGTCAAGTAGTGTAGACAGCCCGTAGCTTGTCCAGTACTGTAGATAGCCCGTAGCTTGTCCAGTACTGTAGACACCCTGTAGCTTGTCGAGTCGTATAGCTAACCTGTAGCTTGTCCAGTACTTAAGACAGCCTGTAGTTGGCCCAGTACTGTAGACAGCCCGTAGCTTGTCCAGTACTGTAGACAGCCCGTAGCTTGTCAAGTAGTGTAGACAGCCCGTAGTTTGTCAAGTAGTGTAGACAGCCCATAGTTTGTCCAGTACTGTAGACATCCCGTAGTTTGTCGAGTACTGTAGACTGCCCGTAGCTTGTCCAGTACTGTAGACAGCCCGTAGTTTGTCGAGTACTGTAGACTGCCCGTAGCTTGTCCAGTACTGTAGACAGTCCGTAGCTTGTCAGTACTGTAGACAGCCCGTAGCTTGTCAAGTAGTGTAGACAGCCCGTAGTTTGTCAAGTAGTGTAGACAGCCCATAGTTTGTCCAGTACTGTAGACAGCCCGTAGCTTGTCCATCTGTATAAACAACCTCTAGCTTCTGTAGGCTTCTAGATCTAGATTGATCGATAGACCGATTGATCGAATGAATGAATGAATGAATTATCAATAGATCGATCGATTGATCGATTGATTGATTGATTGATTGATTGATTCATTCATTCATTCATTCATTCCGTTTTAACAACAAATGTAATTGATGGTTTATTAACCCACCATACTGTGTAGACATCCCGTAGCTCGTCCAGTAGTGTGGACAGCCCGTAGCTTGTCCAGCCGTGTCGACAACCTGTAGTTTGCCCAGGCTTCTAGCTAGCCTGTAGCCTGTAGCTGATCGAGCTCTAGCGCCAGCCTGTAGACAGTAGCTTGTCGAGCTCTAGCGCCAGCCTGTAGACTGTAGCTCGTCGAGCTCTATAGCCAGCCTGTAGCGGTATACCCAGTTACCTACTGAGTCGTTGGCCATTATAAATCTCTCTCTCTCTCCGGCAGACATTATATCAGTAGACCACACAAAGGGCCTCAGCGTGGAACACCATATCAACATCACTCCGATAACACTAACACTAACAACTAACACTACTCGTCCTGGGACATACTGAACCTCAACAGATAGCTAACGACTTATAGCCACACTTCAACCTCCCAAATAACGAGTCAGCTGTGATATTATGGCAATTATCAGCCATTTGGATAATCCTTGGTGTGGCTACCTCGGCAGACCTTTAGTGCTCCAGTGATGATCAGGTAATCTAACCTGTGGGGTGACAACAAATGGTTCCTTCACACCTGATACAGGTAACAAGGGTAGGTAGATAGCGTCAATTAGTGTAATAATTGGATTTGTCGATGTGCTAGATTATCTATATGTGTAATCTATTTTGTATTCGGGGGAGGGGTGTTTATGGTGGTGATATGGTCGTGCGCTCTCTCATTCTGCGTGTGTATGGAGATGGGGGGAGTGGAGATGGGGGGTGTAGCACAGAGAAAAAACGAGTTAAGGAGAAAGCGACCACTGAAATGTTTAACATGTTTTTTTTTGTTGTTTTTTTTCTCTCTCTAAAATACGATTTAAAATCATACAACTTGATAACTATTACTATTGGTACTACTATCATCATCATCATCATCATCATCATCACCATCATCACAATTATCACCATTACCAACGCTATATTACAACAGATGTTCATCTTCGGGACGCAATGTGTCTATAATAAGAGGTAAATGACAAAATCAACTAGAATATAAATTACAATTTCAAAAATTAAACACCAATCGGTATTGATTTTATAATCCGTTACGTGTCACGTTGACCTAGGCTGATAGATAACGATAATATGGTATAACTAGTCCATCAACAAATTTAGAAGATTGTCATCTTTGTTTACTTATATCGATAAAGCCTCTGGAAATTCCGTCTTTTATTTCATCGTTTTTGCCGAAATATTCCATTACCTGTTCGATAAAACCCTTTCGTTCTCTTCTACATCACAGCTGTAAACAAACAGCTGAATACAAAATAAACATACTTATGTTGGGAGCCGTCAACTGACATATTAGATTTCCTTCGTCAAACTTACAATCGACAGGACGATTTTACTCTAGGTCCGGACTATCCCTAATATTAACCTGTTTACGGCTAATACGACAAACTGTGACACGAATTTAAGAGAAAAATTCTAAAAGCCGAGCTCGGTCCCGTTCGATAAGACTCGCTTCCCAGATAATGAATAATCTGTTGAAAATTGTGACATTTTCCTGGTGGCTTTCGCCCGCGCGTTTTGGGACCGAGTTTCCGGACTGTTTTGTGGCTACACGCTGCGACAGGCCGCGCACTCGCGTGCATTCACACAACCAGATAGCGGATGGGAAGAGTGGACCTACTCCGACTGTGACAGCTTAAAATGGGTCAATGTATCATCAGATTATGGCACCAGATATTGAACCATAGACTCGGTCGGTGAGCTGTACGGGGGGGGGGGTCTTAAAAGTGGCTACACTCGTAATTCGAATTAACCGTCAACCGAGAAAGGAGAGATTTGACTAAAAGCCATTCACCGAGTGGTCTACGGAAAACAACAACCTGACACCTGTACCATAAGGACGTGCTCATCTAGGATGAGTGACATGTTTATCTTCTAAGGGCGACTCTTGAAATACGGACCAGTTCGTTGGCTGCCACTAGAAGGCTAGGCGAACTTTATGGCACCAAACATTCACACCAAATAAGCCGAAGTAAGTAAAGTGATCCATGGTTTGTCAGCTTTAAACATGTTTTATTTAAAAGGTTTCTAAAACAATTCTGTTCAATTTACGATGTGTTTTATGTTTAGCTTTAACGGATTATCATTAATGGCTAGATACTCAAAAGTTCTAGCGATAGTTTTTGTTTACATAATACTTAACTGGCTCAATGGTATCTATCTGGTATTGAACACTCTATTTTATATGCTCGTATGTAATGTTTTATATATATATATATATATATATATATATATATATATATATATATAAGAGAGAGAGAGAGAGAGAGAGAGATGAGGTGAATGCATAATAAATAGCCATATATATATATATATATATATATATATATATATATAGATAGATAGATAGATAGATAGATAGATAGATAGATAGATATATAGGGCGTTGTGTATCAATTTACCGAATATCTGGAGTGGGTGTGATTGGTTTCGAAGCAATGGCTGCCATTTTGAAGGGAATTTTTTTTTTACTAGCTTGGCTAACACGTCCCATGAGATATTTATCAAAAGACATCAACCTCCTCGCGAGATGATCAAAATAATCTCGTAATCGTCGTAACATGGCCGCCTTCGGAAGGCGCAAGAAACCTCGGTTACCTAGCAACGACGTGGAAAATATTATATCAATTTGTCGAGCGCCTTGCGCACGCGCAAAAAATATCTGATTTATCGTTAATCAACTGTTGAACGGGTATCCATAGAAACTGTCCCGATAATACAGAATAATTTATCTTATCTCTGATCAGTCTAGTATTAATTATCTCTTATAATTTTTAATTACACATTTTAAACGTTTAAAAATTCCTATTGTCGTATTCGAGATTTACCGAACGATTCTTTATAAAACTGGATCAATTCAATTGATAATGTTTTATAAATATTTCTCTTTGTAGCTTACACTCCAGTTCATACTTTTTCTAATTGCACGTCTCTTCACAAAACTGGATGAGTCGAATTCGTGGAACCGAAAGTGTTTTATTGTATATCGAAGTATTGATAGTCATCTCCTCAAAGAAAAACACTCGATATTAATATCAACCGATTGAAATATTGTCTCTAAATCGAAGGAATTACCTGTAATTATTCATCACTTCATCAGAATGATAATATTTAGTTGAGTAATTAACAAAAAAGTTCCACTTTTGCGTCGAATATTTAGTGTTATTACTATATATGATACTAACACTACTACTGTTAGTATAGTATCATCGCTACAGCTACTATCAACCTTAATGCTACTAATATTACAATTAACAGTAGTTGTGGTGGTGGTGGTGGTAATTGTTGTAGTAGTAATAGCAGTAGTAGTTGTAATAGTTGTAGTATTAGTAATAGTAACTGTATTAGAGTAGTAGTAGTAATAATAATAATAATAATAATAATAATAGTAATAGTAGTAGTAGTGGCGTTAGTTGTTGTTGTTTTAATGCTGGTATTCCTTCTATTGGTTTAACTTATTACTTAGTTCTGCGGTAATAAAAATAATAATAATAATACACTAATAATAATAATTATTATATTAATTTGGATTATACTGATAGATAGATAGACATATAGACAGCTAGACATACATACATACAAGCAGACAGATAGACCAACAGACAGGCAGGCAGACAAATAGACCAACTGACAGGCAGACAGACAAATGGCTAGATAGATAGACAGCTACACAATATCCCGCTAGCACTGCCATCTGGCGGGCATCTTGTGACGAAGCATTCCATCAGCCATTTAATGCGCTTGTCATATTCCATCTGGTCGAGGGAACAAAAGAATGTCCGGCCATTTATCAGGGACAACCTGAGGGGTCGCTGATATCACTACGACAAAAGCTGCCCCCAGCCGTCAGCAACCAGACGTAGTCTAATCATAATCCAGATATCTAGATACCTGTTGGCCCTCTGGGATACTTGATAAACGGGAGATATTAGTTAATACGACGTCTCCAATCGGAGACCAAAAATCTGGCCTCGTTTAATGGAAACAGATTACTACTGACGACCGTTTTGTTCGTCTTTTTGCGTGTTCTCGGGTTTGAGGCCATAGAAGCAGCGTATTACGAGCTGTTGCGTCTTCGCGGGCTATTCTGATCAGCCCGTAGACGGGGTCCGCGTCTGGCTCGGAGATCAGAAATAAGTCTGAATGGCCCGCGCCTTAATGGCTTCTCAGATCAAAGGCTTTGGCTCGTTTTAATTAATGTCGGTCACTTTTCAGATATTTAAAGCTGTCAGTTTGCGGTCAGACGTCGAGAAAGCCAGCCATGGATGAAATACACTTAGGGAAATATATATTCCTTCTGTTTAGTGTCATGTTTTTATATACGGAGGCAGGTGAGTCGGTTGTTTTAATTCGTGTTCCATTTGAATCTCTCGTATTTATTGATTTGGTTTTTATTTTTTCGTGTTGCATTTGAACATCTTGGATTTGAAACGCTTCGTTTATTCCCTCCCCCCCCCCCCACACACACACACTTTTTTCAATCGTGTCTGTCTGACAAACGGTAGCACGCCTCGACTTGGTATGTAACTAGTCATTTCATTACAGTTCCGCATTTCACGATGCTGTCTCACGACAAGGAATATATCGTAGACGTCGGAGCACACATCTCCCTCGGCTGTGAATTCTACAAAAATCACTTCAATCTCTTCGATAATCCCGTCCAATGGAAGAAATCACAATACGACGAGATCTCCGAAATTAACATTTTGGGCAACGTCAAGGAACCGTTCGACTCAACCGGGAGGTTCCACGTTACCTACGACCCGTCACCACCGAGACACACCATGACATTGGCCATAATAAGTAAGTCTTTACCATCATTCCATCTTCAGCTAACGGTCAAGTTTTCCTGCGAGCTCGTATGATCTCATACGTGCATATCTAAAACGGTATAAATACCGGGGTTTTTTTTTTTGGGGGGGTTATTCCGATTTTGCGATCAGTATTGAACGCGTGATAGTTTATATATTGGAAAAGCGACCTCCAACGGTAACGAGATTATGTGAACGACGAAACAGCCCTCAGATAAAGCTTGGGAGAGATTTTAACCTAGATACTAGCGCTCTAGCCAACCACGCTAACAATTCGGCCGAGTTCATGCCATATCAACAACCAACGAAATAATAATGAAAGCGATTTAGTGTCATCGTTAATATATTCTATGAACATCAGATTTAAACAAAGCATTTAATTTCAGCCTTCAGTTAATATGTAGAGTAATATGAATATAAACTTCAAGCTTATTTACACCAAACTCAAGGTTGTATCCCCGTCGTCCATCCGATTATCCGGAAAAAAATCAGCTATTTTCACTCATGTTTATTCATTAATGTATGACGTCATCATCTTCAATTCGGGAACTTCGGAACAAAGATAATCCGGAAGAACAGACATAGGTCAGTCGATGGACATATGGTAGATTTTGTAGAACCCACGGGAGTGATTTTTGGGGTTCGAGATCAATATTTGACAAAGGCTCTGTTAGTGGAGACGTGTCAGAAATTATGACGCTGTTAATTGTTAGCACTCACCTGAGAAAGGTTTAGTGTGGGGTCTTTTATGGGGTAATTAGCATTTTAGAGTGATGCGTCAGGACGTTGGTTATAGATCTTTATTGTTGATTGACGATAGACGCTGACAGGTACTGGCGCTCACACACACACACACACAAACAAACAAAGTAACGCACGCGCACACACACACGCACGCACACATCGACAGAGAGAGAGGGGGCGTTTAAGTGCATGTTTTGTCTTAAAATGTAAATAGGGCTGTTTTACGACCACTTTTGTACATAAGGTATACTAAATTGGCCGCGTAACTCTCTAAAAATAACGAGGTGAAGTGAAAGATGAAACACCCTTCATACATAGCCAGGCCGAGGTTTAAACCCAGGTGGTAGATATATTTTACCAATCACAACACCAGTTAGGCCCGGGAGATCACTTTTGTTTCCATTTCAAACCATGCGTGCGTGCATGCATGTGTGTGCGTGTGCGTGCGTGTGCGTGTGTGCGCTTGTGTGTGTGCATTTCTATCACGTTTAAAGGTATGGAACGTTAATGTTCCTAGTTTCACTTCTTATTAGAGAACTATTTATCAGGATCTGTGTATTATAAATTCTGTGTATGTCCTTGTTTGGACATAGCTTCTTTATTAGAAAATTAGTTATTCTACATTAGTAATCCTCTGGGTACAGGTACCTATTCCCAAAGCTAAAAGTGTATGTCGGGTTCAATTCAGTACCAAAAACCTCGCGGCTCGTTTAAGTGGAATGCTATTAATATGGATTACAGTAGAATCTCGTTATAACGAAGTTGAGGGGAACAACTGAAATACCTCGTTATAGGCAGGGTTCGTTATAAGAGAGGTTCGTTAATATTTCTTCATGTCTAGTTCGCACAAATATTACACGGTATGTTAATTTCCACAATATTGCTATGAAGTAAGTTATCAAACAATATCCTTACAAAATTACATATTAACAAAATCGGACTTAGAAATTTGATGTTTGACATTAAACTGGCATTCATTTATTAACAGCAGCAGCAATTGTCTGTAACTTTGTGTCTATAGATGTGTCATCCAGGATGATGTTATGATGACAATTATTAACAAATCACTCGTGTGTATACAATTCCTGGGTTTATGTTAATCGGTAATTATCTCCCGAGTATTCCATGAATTACTGGGATAAGTATTACATAAACTGCTAAACCCGATTGGTGGCCAGTTGCTAATTAGTGATCAAGTCACCTGTGTGTAGGTAATCAGCCCAGTAAATAGTCCATAAACTGCCTAAACATGCGTACCAACTTCAGCTAAAAGTCAACACGATTGAATACAACTTATAGCCTCCCAATATGTGGGTTAAATTAAGATGGAGCATCGAAACGACTTTGCCAGCTCGAACTCTAACCGATTCGCTATATCCGAAGTTCGTGATAATGAAATTAAATGAGGACGCAACCAGGCCTCGGCATTACTTACTTCGTTTTAACCGACTTTGGTATAACTCCAATCCAGTGTATTTGCTGCATAAAAGATGCACCATGTCCATTGTTGATAGATAATTATACGTGTATATCCTCCTCGGCTGAGTATTTTCTACTTTACATTTATTTATTTATTTTTCTAATATTATAGCGCGCGAAGTACATTAAATGTCTAATATTACGTGAACTTTCAATTAACTTAAAAATCGTAGCAACATAATAATGATTCATAATCCAGACGCCTACAGTCAGATCGTAACAAAAACGGATTGGAATTGGACAAACATTGTAAACATCATATCCAGTAATTTTCAAAATGTCTAATCCTCTAGACAAAAACCGAGTTCTTTTTATGATATAAATTGTATGAATAATTTTTGTGCTTGATTTATTTAAGTGATTTTAACGAATTTTATATATTTGAAAATAACACTTCCTACAATTTAGATATGTGTATCGGGCCAGTCCAATATTTGTACTATGTTAGGCACAATACTATAAACGATATTCATCTTATAATGGATGACAGATGTCAGAGATGCTATAAACAAGTCTACGGTAATGGCTGTTTTCGTCGTTTGAACCAATCAATCGTTGTTAGCGATGTTAACATATGTCATACATTTTTTAGAGCAGTTTCTTGAAGAAAAATACACAACAACGACGAGTGTCATCTTCATCTTCTCACCTGGGCGGAATACAATCATGTTTTCTTTAGGGGAATATGGATCACGACATCTGAAGTACAATTTCAGATGTTCAGCAGCCAAGCTATGGAATGCACTCCCAGCTCACATTCGTGAATCAAAAACGCTGAACATTTTTAAGATGTTGCTGAAAACGTATTTGTTCTCGAGCCATTTTTATGTTTAATTTCTTTTCTTTTTCTTAGTCAGTTTTTATTTTATATATATCCCAATTTAGCTTTATACATATATTGTTATGAAATAATCGTATTATATTTGTTATATCGTATATATGTTTTTTCCATAAGTTTATGTACAGCGCTTATGGAAAGAGCGCTTTATAAGTTTGGTATTATAACAAATCACACATCAGATGTATTAATGGCCAAAAATAGAATACTAGATTCGGCTTCTTTTGATGTAATCATACGCTTTGTTTCTCTCACTTATACTATTTTCTGTACAATGAGTGCAACATTCTACACGTGCATTTCGTCATATTTAGTTATCTAATTCTGTTAAGTTCAATGCACAGATATGACGGAAGTTGATAGCGGTAACTATACATGTGAAGTGAGTGCACCATCCTCAGCTGAGCTCGGCATCGTCAAATATACAGTCTATGTTAAAGGTCAGTCTATGTTAAAGGTCAGTCTATGTTAAAGGTCAGTCTATGTTAAAGGATAACTCACCACACTCTGGTACTTTAAAACTTATGATATAATACGTGAAGATATTATTGATTTTTTATCATTTGATCGATTATAGTAAGAAGCTTAAAACGCAGTATATATATATATATATATATATATATATATATATATATATATATATAAAGCGTAACTGGTGCTATATATTTAAATAACTCGTAACTGTTAGAGAGTTACTATCGTTTATCCGATATTTATTTAAGCTCCGGTCGAAGATGTATACATAGTCCAAGGCAATACCACCACATCCGGTGACGTCATGTCCGCCACAGCGATCACGTTTATCGAGAACGAGGCGACACCCGTCAGGTGTATAGCGCGCGGTGGCAGTCCGCCGCCGGAAATGGAAATAACGGTCGGTGGCGATCATTACACCAAGTATTTCCGCTTCCATTCGTTGGCGGCCATGACGGGAGATGTCGGTTTCCGGACCATACACATGACGACCATGTTGATAACAGATAATTTTCGGACTTCGGCCAGAGATGACGGCAAAAGGTTTCGTTGTCGAGCGAACGTCTCCGGTCTACGGGGTGTCGTCAGGTCGGCACTTATTACCGTCAATTGTGAGTACGCTTTGACGATATTTTCTTACAGCCCGTATCTTGCGTGCTGTGCGCAAAAACGAACCACAGCGTTACCGACGTCTTTGATGGAAGTTACAGTTACGCTGTCAGATCATTGCCTGTAATTAATTACTTTAATATCTGTGTTATGGTGATGGATTTGTAATTTGCTGGGCCAGAAACCAGAAGGTCCTCGGATCGAAAGCGACAACCTGCTGTTGGCCTTTTACGTGTTCATACACTAAACCAGTCAAAAACCAATCATTGATTAGAGAAAATAGGTTATCGTATATTTGACGCCTATACTGACAATTGTAAACATAATGCCCCTGAGGGAGTTAATTGGGTATCGAATTGTACATGGAATCAAAGCCAATACACAACTATTATAAAGAGTAGATATATCTCATCTCATTTCATCTGGGCATTCATTGTTCTTATTACTGCTTGTAAACAACAGATATGCGAAGACCCTCGGCAATATTTATCAGTAATAACGAGCGTGAAAGATAAACAATTATATCACTGAGCTAAAACCTAACTAAATATTTGTTCAGTGAGGCTCGTGAAAACATAATTAGTGTTGCACCTCTGTTATAAATTGGATAGCCTATTATACGACATAACATTCTACAGATAGCTAGAGAAGAGATTTTAGAACCTTTAATACTGTTGTAGGACAATTATCAATGTGTTTTCAATGGAATATCCCGATATGCCGCAGAGAAACTAGCAAGAGTGTCACTTGTAATGTGTTTAATGCTTCTATGACACTTGTGTTTAATGTATTGTTATTATATGTTTACGTTCACGGAAATTGTATTTAATATCCATTAATATTAACTCGACCAACTAAGTATTATTTCCCCAAACTCGGATTTCTCTATAAACTCATTTTCTATTCATGACCAAATTTAGGCAAGCCCATTAACTCCACCCATTAACATCTTTTTTAATATCGGTTCCCATTAATAATTTCATTTTTCGGGCGAACTGATGCACATAATAGAAATATTCTGGAGTAATCTAGAGATATAGGACTCCCATATTCATCAACATAAAGTACTAAAGATTATCCAATCTAACTTCATTTCCTGGACGAAAGATTTCTTAATGTATTTATTAATCAACAGCGAATCCACCGTTCCATCTCGGAATTCAGATTCGAAGCATGGGCCCGTCGTATTCTAGTCTTGCGCTCTACCAAATGAACTGCCGTGACCCACGTTAATAGCGCCTAGTTACCAGATAGATACGAACGTATAGAATGATGTTGGCTAATAAGTGGAAATATCATTAGCACTTATTGTGTGTCTAGATTAAGCCATATAAAATAGCTGCCCTCTGGACTCTGTTAGAGCCGGTCTGGAACAAGAATGGTGTCACTAAAATAGTCACAATAATCTCTGGAGACTGAATATAGTGCATAGGTCAATGATGAGTGAAGTAAAGACATTAAGACCAAAACATAACTCATTGTCACTGACTCCCGATAGAGTAACCTTTACATAGTGTAATAATGATTAGACGAAATTTAGACTCGGCATACATACATACATACATACATACATACAGACGCTCGCACACACATACACACACACACACACACAATATATATATATATATATATATATATATATATATACATATATATATATATATATATATATATATATATATATATATATATATATATATATATATACATGATGTCACCGGTTTAGAGCACCAAAGCCCACACATCGACAAAAGCAACAATTCGACAAATCTATACATCCATGACATGATGTACACACACACATACACGCATACTTGCATACATACATATATGCATATATGCATACATACATATATATATATATATATATATATATATATATATAAAAATATATATATATATATATATATATATATATATATATATATACATACATACATAAACAGACAGAATCTCACATGCACGTACTGATGACTGATAATTTCTGTGTATGGAAATGTGTATATGTATGTGTCTGTGTGTGTATACATACATACATACATACATACATACACTCACACACACACATATATGCACACACACATACATACATACATACATACATAGTCCTGATACTATTAACCTATTTAGGTGTACTGAGCTAAAAGTGAACAAAGTCAGACAAATCAGCAATCATCCGCTGTAGACGACTGTGATTGTTTTTTTCCCCGTTTCAGATGGTCCCAAGGTACATTGTATAAACTCGGTGGCGTCTCCTGGCGATCGGAATATAATGCTGAAATGTGACGTAATGGCTCGCCCACGTGTGACGTCATGGTTTTGGATGTTAGACGACGAGAGGAGTACTTTGTCCGAGGGGGAAGTGGCTAACGGATGTTGGACAACAGTTACGGTAAACAGATAATGATCATCGTATCCGATGATATTAAAGGCTTAGAGCTTGTTGTCACGTCAGAACTTACACGTGCAAACTGCATCTAGACAGTTTGAGAATATGTGACAAAGAAGAGAATGGTATTGATAAAACGCGGTTTATAAAACACCAATACTCGCTAAGTGTTATTGTGTACAGTAGGGATAGTGGGTTGTATAATGATGTATACATGAGGACATATGCATCTGAGTATAATCAATGTCTATTCGTCTCTCTTCTGGTTGTTATTGACGTAAGCAGCACTCGGGTGGCCGGATGCAGATCAAACTTTACCTGAGAGAGATCAGTTATAGCTCATTTAAGACGTACACTTTGGTGGCTAAGAATGCTGTGGCCTCGCAGACATCAAATGTGGTACTTAAACAAAGTAAGATTTAAAATATATGTTTGTTTTTGTTATCTTTATTCGCTTGGACACTCGAGTTATGCCATGACATGTAAACATTAATATATTACGCATACGATAAATATTAGCCAATTAGTAGAGCTACTGCTTACAAAACAGGATATCCATGGTTCGAACCTACCATCATGTTGTATTGGATTATTGACTTGGGAATAAATCAGAAGCTTATTCGATGGTGACGTTGGACGATACAAATAATACAAATGAATGCCGTTAGCCAAAATTATAGTAGGATGTTCCCGAGACAGCCTTAGTGAATCCAGAAAATTTAATAAAGAGCATTATTCATCCTCAGGTTCCTCTCTCTTTAGCACAGAACTATAAACGATGCAGTACGTGATTCCAGTACGTGATTTCATGTCCTACAAATTCGAGTCGTTATTTCAGACCGGGCCGTTATTTCAGATCGGGTCATTATTTCAGATCGGGTCGTTATTTCATATCGGGTCGTTATTTCAGATCGGGTCGTTATTTCAGATCGAGGCTCGTTATTTCAGATCGAGTCGTTATTTCAGATCAGTCGTTATTTCAGATCGGGTCGTTATTTCAGATCGAGTCGTTATTTCAGATCGGGTCGTTATTTCAGATCGAGTCGTTATTTCAGATCGAGTCGTTATTTCAGATCGAGTCGTTATTTCAGATCGAGTCGTTATTTCAGATCGGGTCGTTATTTCAGATCAGGTCGTTATTTCAGATCGGGCTCAGGATTATAACTAAAACTATTTCTGGTTGTGATTATTATTTATTTTCTTTGTGATCGAGTATAAATTAAAATGAAGACCATATAGCTTTATCTACTTGTAGTCTCTGATCTATTTGTTAATGATTATTATTAGATTTTTATTAGATCAGTTGGTACTTTACTTTACCTTACGTAGCCATGATTCACGTAGAGATTCGTGAGCATGCGTTGCAGTCTTAATATTCTAACTACAAGTCTAAGCTTTAACATTCTAAACAACTATATCCCTGGTTCAAATTTTACATTTTTATCTAACATTATAGAAAGGGCATTTACTTTCCGTCAAAACAAATATTTATACAATTATAACCGTAATAAAAAATTATAGTATGTATGTAAAATAATACATAGCACTATAAAAACAACTTTAGTTGTGTTAAATATGATATTATGATGTAAATTGTTCAAGGTAAGCCAACATTACTTGTTCATCTGGACTTGTCTGCTGCATTTGACACAGTTGACCACAACGTACTTTTCTCTAGGTTGAATATTATGTTCTGTCAAATAAAGTACTTGAATGGTTTCAATCCTTATTTGGAACAACCCTCCCAGAGAGTATCCGTTCATGTAATTTTATCTGATGTTCAGACATTGTCATCTGAGGTATCACAGGATTGGGTTTTTGGTACTTTGATTTTCACAATGTAGACACATTCTGTTGGGATCACTGCGCAGCGATCTGGGGTTAAATATCATGTGTGTATGCCGATGATACACCCGGAGAGTTGGTAAGTCTTCAATTGCCTCTAAAATTGTGACAAATATATTAATATGTAAGAACTTGTCACACATGCCTAGTACCATCTTAAGAACATCCACTGTCTAAAAGCATTCTTGACCCAAGTAACACTGGTTACTGAGGTCCAAGACTTTGATACATCTCCTATAGACTACTGATTATGACATCAATCGCTTTCGGCGAATTCAGAATAGTGACTCTCGCATAGAGACAAATATGGGGAAATATGCTATATCACCCAAATTCTTCAAAAACTACATTGGCTAACTATTAGAAAGCGAATCCATTTCAAGAAGTAATCAATCAGTGACATAGCACCTGAACAACTAATTGAAATGATGTCTATTAGAAGGTCATCCCGAAAACTCAGGTCATCCAGTCAGATACTATTGCATGCGCTTGTGTCTCGGCTCGATTCATATGACGATTGTGTGGTTAATGTTGCAGAATCCACTTTGTGGAACAGGTTACAGGTGGATATTAGAAATACGTCTTCTCTTGAAAAATTTAAATGTGTTCTAAAAACTAATCTGTTCAAAGTTAGTTTAACCAATAAATTATGTTAAATATACATTATTATTATTATTATTATTATTATTAGTTTCTTAACAAATGTCCTTTCTTTCATATTTGAGGGAAAGTCGTGCCTTCCAGTCTGGTTTCAGTGGGCTGTTATTAATAATTTAATATTCTCATTAATCGCCCAAATTATACACCTAGTTTGACCTAAACACTTCGTCTAAGGTGTTTCGTTAAGTATACCATCACTAACATAACATCAGATAATGGATTTTGATTAATGATAGAATAAATTGTTGTTGAAGGGTTGAAGATAAGTAATGACTGGGTACTATTTCTGGTAGGTTTTAACTCGGTGTGTGTATGTGCTTCTGTATATATTTGTGTATATGTGCACACATACACACACATAGACACACACACACACAACATATATATATATATATATATATATATATATATATATATATAGAAGAGAGAGAGAGAGAGAGAGATGGAGAGAGAGAGAGAGAATGGTAGATTGAGAGAGATGTATGTAATGTGTAATCCTAAGGGATGTTCAATAATACAGGTTTTACTACACAATATTTCTCATATTACAGATTATATCTCGTTACGTCTGATCATTTCAGATTATATCGAACCCAATATGAGGCTTCACGTATCAACAGAACATCGACCATCTTACGTCAGTCGAGATGTCGTAGATAATGGTTCCTCTTCCTGCCTCAAATCTTTTAGATCAACACTGATGACGACTTTTATGATCTGGCACACCTCGTTCATGTTTCGCTGAAAGTCGAGCGTAGATATCAACCATCACGACGTTTCCGGATTATGTGCCGTTTTCAAACCCCTGCAAGCACGCAAGCACCCACGCACGCACCACCATAACTAGATCAACGTACGCAAGGAACACTAGGCGACTGAGAGACGAGTACAGCGTGATGTAGATGACCCGGGATTTACCTTGATGCAGAATTTTAAATATTTATGTTTTATGGTTCTTGACTAGTGTGTCTTTATTAGCATCAATATAGACGTCCCATAGGTGGATGTACTTGTGTACAAGTAGCTATCACCCAAACGGGAGCTATCTGGATCTGGTTATGGACACAACAACGAGGCAGTATCGCCGTTAGATTATTACTTGTAATGGATGAGAATAAGACACTTCCGGATTACGTCTTCTTCGTTGTCACTAATAAAGTATCCTATTTGACCGACACGGAGAGTGATGAGTTCAGACGATTAGTTCGGTGTCAATAATTGTAATATAGAATACGAAAATGCAACGTATACACTTACAGATGTATCTAGTTCGATACCAGAAATCGTCGTCTTTGTTTGTAACCGTCTGGGTAAAAGTCCCATCATTTTATTGCCATTGTTTTGTAAATGGTTTGTTTAAGAAAACAATGTATAATCAATGAAACTTATAAATATAATTCAAAAACGAGATTTGCCGTGAATTGTTTGCATCTGTCGGTTGCAATTTTCGCTTCTTCGAAACGCATTTTTCTGTCTTTTAGATATGATATTGAACATATGTGAATCAGTTCACCTTCTGTAAATATATGGCACGCAATCTCATTCACGTTATATCTTTTATACAGTGTATAATATTCTTTCGGTTCCTTCTTCACTTTGATTGACTTTGTCAATAAACCTTTTTGAACGAATTTTGTGTTTCCTATTCAATTCGAGTAAATGTGCACAGAAGCCAAATACGCAAAAGGCATATTGTTATGCTATGGACGTGGTTACTATATTAGTAACATATTTGCTTGCTGCATTTAGCATATGACAGCTTACGTTATATTTAATGATCGTAGTATTTATTGATAGCAGTTTGTTTTGTTCGGTTTCTTCCAGATCATTTAACCTAAGCTCAGCATCTAGTTCAATTCACATTTCCTAAAATAATTTTAGCTTGATGCTCGCATTCAACATTTGGCTAGATCGATGATCCGCCATTGACAGACCTCAAATAACATTATTGATCATTTATATTGAAAAGTGATTATGCGATACAGCGTATCATCTTTCCCTACAGAATCAGTATCTTTCTGCTTGAATAATGTTCTATGATCTATAGAGCTCCACACTCAGATATAAGATGGCATTATCTATGTCCGTATCGTGACACATGTCTGTCATACGTCGTTGTATTAAAAAGAAACTCACATAACTAACATAAACATATGAAAACATCATAATTGGTAAAGCATTGATTAAAATATTGAATGATTGATTGATTGGCGCATTATGTCATGCCTAACTAGATAGCGTAGAACAGGATAGGCTTACTGGCGAGAGGATGGTAAAGGTGAAATAGAGAGAAGGCTGACAAAAAGATACAGACACAGATAGGAGGAAATGATGAAGAACTCAATGATGACACGTAAGACAAGACAACCAACAAAAGAGGATTTCTCTCTCTCTCTCTCTCTCTCTCTCTCTCATATTATATATATATATATATATATATATATATATATATATATATATATATATATATTTCTAACACACACAGATTTACACAGAGACACATACATACACAAAGACAGATACACACATATATACTCACACAAAGGGGGAGAGAGTTCACATATCAGCAAAGTTAACATTCTTGTATTGTCAAACATCGCTAGCTCATACCCCCGACGCTTCTTATGTGGCACTTATTTTCGGCACAAAGACGACTGGTGAATGTGTTTTTAAGACAGATCTACCACCGAAGTGAAGCGGCGTTATTAAGGCTAGTCGAAGATGGGAAGATAAATTACACCTGTTCCTTGGGGACTCGTTATACACACTGACTGTAATGATGTGTCTTAACACGTCTGACGACGTGAATGGACAAACAACGAGGTTAGACCTATACTGGTGCTATGATGGTGTTATGGTGACGTTATAATGGTGTTATGGTGGTGTTAAGATGGCGTTATGGTGATGCTACGATCGTATTATGGCGGTGTTGTGATGGTGTTCTAATGGTGTGTGATGGCATTACGCCAAGGCTATAGCGAGCATATAAAGTGTTATAATTGTGTTATAAACACTATTATGACCGCCTAAGACACGTTTATATATATATATATATATATATATATATATATATATATATATGTGTGTGTGTGTGTGTGTGTGTGTGTGTGTGTGTGTGTGTGTGTGTGTGTGTGTGTGTGTGTGTGTGTGTGTGTGTGTGTGTGTGTGTGTGTGTGTGTGTGTGTGTTTTAGCTGTGTATAATAAGGCACAGGCACAGAGAATCTCGAACCGTGAATTCAAACTCTGGACGTTTCTTCAGGGGACTGAATCCAGAGTGGCGACTTTTCTTGCTGAGACATGTGTAATGTCTCACCAGTCCCTAAGCCGCCAAGCAAAAACACCTACAGCCGTGGAGTTTGGGAGTAGAACACCCAAGTCAGATCACGGCAGTAGTGAGAATGTTTAGATTAATTATCTAAGCAGCCCTATTTATAGCTATTTTTTAATTGCTGTATCTTTCTTCAAAGCAATACTATATAAACCATATAACCCAATTGTCACTGTCTTCAAAGATCAGTTTTTACAACGGGCAGGCGTCATGAAGCGACTACTATTAAAACTGTTTATCTTAATTACTATTAAAAGACTGACATCTGCGCTGAAGCAGACCGTAATAGCGCGTCATAGCTTCCGTACTGTTTGAACTATGCTATCATTTTCAAACCTGACCTAATTTATGCTATTCTAACTATTGTAGTTCTTAAATATTATTTATGACAAGCAGATTAGAGCTAATCTTGAATGTCATAGTACAAACTGGACATAACTGGACCTAGGAAAGATAATTCTATTCCCACATACAACCAAGGTGAATTATATAAAACACACCAACCGCGCGAACTGTGTCCAATGCCACCGCTCGAGATGCGATGCAGTGTTTCTATTCCTGAGTCAGGAGTATATGCTTTAAGAGCGTACTGTGTCTGCTACAGTCATTTAAATGCTGGATAACCAGGCCAAACATCTAAACGGCGTGCCTCCAAAGACGCAAATAGTGCACGGAATATATAGCTCTAGATCAACTTTTCTTGAATGCAGGGACCGTGAAATATGGTCTCCACGCATAGAAAACGGAACTTTCTCAACCGCAGCATAATATGCCTTGTGATATTTGCTGGAGGGTCAAATACCTCATAAACATACAAATCCAATAAATACTATGACCTACTCGTCACTATTACATCGGCGCTTAGCAGACCGTTATGGCGGAATTGCCGTTCTATATATTAACATTTTCAAATCAGACCTAATGTCTGCTATACAAACTATATTTATAATATAGGGTTTTATTAATGACAAGGAGACTAAGGTTAGCCTTGAATGTTATAGTACAGACTGGATATAACTGGACCTAGGAAAGATAATTCTATTCCCACAAACAACTAAGGTGAATTATATATACAACTAAACTTGTTATATAAAACACACCAACCACACGAGCTGTGTCCAATGCCACCGCTCGAGATGCGATGCAGTGTTTCTATTCCTGAGTCAGGAGTACATGCTTTAAGAGCGTACTGTGCTGCTACAGTCATTTAAATGCTGGATAACCAGGCCAAACACTTAAACGGCGTATATATATTCACTAGCCGGTAAATATAAAATGTTGCTGTTTTAATGCTATTTTTGTGGTGCAAAAACCCAGATCTTACATATCTGTGGCCAACCGCGCTACCAATTGAGCCGCGGAGATGCCGCAGCAGATAGATCAGATACCGTTTATGGAGTGTCGATGACTAATTAACACCTGACAGTCAACACAAATATAAAATCATCTGATTTACAGATGGCTATTGGACAGGTATGCCTCATCTTGGAAACTGGTGAGCGAAGAGCTCTATGTCTCTGATGAGGGAAGAGCTGTATGTCTCTGATGAGGGAAGAACTGTATGTCTCTGATGAGGGAAGAACTGTATGTCTCTGATGAGGGAAGAGCTGTATGTTTCGGATTAGAGTTTAAATACATAGATAAAGTTATCTAAATCCGGCTTCAGTAAACTATAATGGGGGATACTAATCTGGTGTTGAATGATACTGAGTTTGTATAGACCAGTTAGTGGTTTGTACTTAGTCGCGCATCAATCAAATATATACATGGATAAATCTACGTGGTTGCAATTATAGTATGTCTATACTCCTCAGTGCATTTTGTACATAGGAATTTCTATTAATAGGCAACAATAAAAACCCTAGATTACTTGGCATAAACCAATATTAAGATGGAATTTTCCGATCACGAATAATTTTGAGAAAATTGCGAAGCTTTTGCAGTTTCTTTTACGTAATAAAGTTGTGTAAAATTTCTCATAAACAGAAGAATCTCATGACAAGAAAATGTCATTGTTGTCACTTGTCTTAGTTACGTGTATATTTTGAAAATAGCTTTTTCTTGGTCTTTGATCTTAGAAGATACACGTCAGGAAGTGATTTATCTTGATTTCATCCAATCATCGTCAGTGTTTTAGATATAAAAACTTGTTTCGGTGTTAGTAATTGGTTGGTTTCTTTGTGTGTATATCACGTGATGTTTGTGACATCATTAACCTTATTAACGTTAGGAAGAAAATATACTGCATATATTGCACAAATAAAATAAAATATATTTCATATTTTCTGTTTAGAAGGCACATAAGTACAAATTTTAAAAGTAATATTTAGCTTTATGAAATATTTGTTTTAATTAATATTTCAAATTAATATATCAAAAGTACACACATACACACACACACACACACACAAACACGCACTCGTTTTATTTTATATAAGTATTTTTATCTTTTTACTTTTATATATACGGTCATTATTAAATGTATAACTATTATAATCCCGACGTGTCATTCGCAGTATCGGAGATCTGCCTGAAATCCGCTGTTCTCGACCATGGGTCAAATAGATCAAGTGGATAGGCGCTTTAATTTAGATCCCACCATACCTAACTGCATATACTTAGGGACGCTAAATTAAGCGTGAATGAACGTTCACTTATGATGAACGGAAACGTATGAGGATTAGCTGTTAGGTTCGAGTAAATCGTAGTATTTACTCAGGTTTGAGACGATATTTCGTTCTAGCCCAGTAATAATGCATTATGCGGTATTGCAACTTTGTTATTTGAGCTAAATCACTTCACTGCTTCTATATGGAGGTGGTGTACATAGTTTCACATGTTCTAGGAACTGTAAATTTGGTTAACGCACCGAGGGCCTATAAAAGACCTAACCTTTAACTTAGGTTAGAGAACAACTTACGACGCCTGACCAGTCGGACGCCTGTTGATGTGGTTCATATAGATAAGGGATTTATTTAGTTATTCGAACCCAGAATAAAGCTGAGGTCAGCATCTGAGGTGTCGAAATGATCTATGTATAGTTATCTTTTGAACCATAGAAAATTACTGTTGGACTTAAACTTTGGTGTCAAAGTAGTTATCTTGTGTATGTAGTAACTCGCCATTGAACCACACGCACGTGTTGTTTACCGCAAGCTGTGGTGTCAAATGATATATTTTCTACGTGTTTCCGCTTTTGTACGCTTCCCCTTGGCGTGACATATTTGTCGCATACGAAGAGCGGATTAGCTGGTCCCCACAGGCTGGTGAGTAGCTCAGACACGTGTATTGATATACGTATATATGCATAGATATGTGGAGGTGTGGAAGATATAATATTTAGATTGGTGCATGTATACTTTTATTTTTATTTATATGTACAAAGGCAGAGGTCTCAAAGGTTGTTTAGACATGCTGATGGTCTGAGCCAGTGCCACTATATATGTATCCTAAAAAATTTATTATACATAATCGTATGTATTTTTAACTTTTATGTTTGTTGTCATTTTATACAGACCAGCGTGTGTGTGTATGTGTGTGTGTTTGTTTGATTGTGTTTGTTATGTATTTGTAATTACTTTTTTATTTGTCCCAAGATTAGAGCTCTTCGACACAGTAGAAATGCACATTTAGAATGTGTGCGAGATGTTTTGAGCCAGTTTGTATTATTGACAAATAATAATAATAATAATAATAATAATAATAATATTTAATGTATATTTAATAAAACACCCGTAGTATCACGAGCTATTCAAAGGCTCTATACAGTGATACCGCAAATATTGTAATTACTGATATTTTCGCGAAATATGACACGTGAATATAAGGTTCATGAACTAAGTTTGCCATTTACCTGTTCACGGTATATACTTTGGTTTTCAATAAAATATCAATCCTGGAAACAGAGCCACTATTAAAGGCTTCTGTTACTACATATTCATGTGCTAATATAGATTATTGTAAAGGAAATTAAAACAAAGTTAAGATGAAACTTCAATATATATTTCTATTTTTAAACTCAAGTAGTCATATTTCAAGCGATTATTGAACGGTGTGACTAACATGCTGTTGATATGCATGCACAATTATACCTGTATATTATGCTATTTACAGGATTAATGTAGATAAGCTCTTTCTTTGAATGGGAAGGGCTTCAGTAATACGTGTCTTGGCCACCGTAAGTTCTTATTCTCACTATGATTGGCTGCTACAATTAAGATTCCGTCCAATCACAAGAGATCTGTCGAACTCTGTGGCAATGATGTGACGGTGTGGACTCCCCACAAATGACGCATCGGGGTAATTAGAAACTTGTTTCCCGGTTGCCCAAGGCAAACAATGCAACGGTCAGTGCGGCAAAAGGTTTTGAATTGACTTATTTTATTTAGCTCTCTTCATCTCTAAAACGGGTTTATCGTTGTTGAATAAATATACATATATTTCCATGTTCATGCTACGATAAAGCATGCAATAAAATTTATTTTGGCAATGACCATACGCGAATATAAAGCTCCGCGAATTGGCTAATGGGTCCGGGGATTCCCGAAATTAAGAACACCCGAAAATATATGAAATTACAGTAGTATCAATCAAATTATTGAACGATAAACATTATTTATAGTTTAAATTGTTTCTAGTGTTTGTCACTGTGTGAGCTGTACTATTTACTATTTGCTGAATTTTTCAAGGAAGATGAGAATTTCAACTCATTGTCCAGATCCAATGATATATATATATATATATATATATATATATATATATATATATATATATATATATCAGTATGTGATTTGGCATAAAAGTAATATTTAATATCATGTCGCTGTGCTATGGTCCCAAGAAGATGCGGATTCATTATGAAAACCAGATGACCAAGAAGTGAACCCTATGCAACCCCAGATAACAATGACTGAACATCAGCCAAAACGCCATGAACAGACACTCTCCTGGGTCGTTCTTTCAAATAGTACTGAAACTATTTAAGGACTTTATTTGAAAGACAAAACAAGTCTTTCAACATAGAGAAAGTTATGATCAACTGTATCAAATACATCAGACTTTTTTCGCACCGCTGTCTGACTTTGAACAAACTGAGAATGTCAGCCAGTTGATCGGTATTAGCATTCCTCTGGCAATCCCAATGGAAATATTAAAATCACCTGAGATTAACAGATGCACATTGTTGGCAGCGAGGTAGTCAAAAAATCCGAAAATTCCTGGTCAATCTATACTTATTCATTAATAATCCTCCTAGTTTTTGTTGATGCTCATAAACAATGATAATAAGAATAAACAACGTGAGAAATATTAAAAACATAAAGAAAGTGTAATTTAAAGAGTTCACGAATTTGTATGTGGTCACTGTGTCTTTATGTTATAACTAGTTCGTTACCAATAGCTGTACAATAGATAGAATATATATATATATTATAATAAAATATATAATAAATCGTTATTTCAGACTCTCAGTCAATAGTAATACAATACAAGTAACTAATTATCACAGTAAAAAAAGAGATTAGGTACAACATCAGGCAGAGGTCATTTTACATAACATCACATTAAAGAACAAACAAGTTATAAGTGGGGCATAAACATAATTAAAACTGAGGATATACTGATTATAGAATATCATTTGCTAGTGTGTAAAGTATTAAACCAGTAGCCCGAGATAGGAGAAGACAACGGAACAGAAGATAAGACAGCACTCATAATAAAACTTTTTGAACTGGACTGAAGCCCATGGATAAAATTTGTAATATGTTTCCTTTGTAATTCACCAAAGGCAGGTATGCCATAGTGAACAAACGTTTCACTTGCGCTACAATGTTTATCCAGTTTCATTGGTCGCCTAAGGCTATTATTGTAGCCTACACATGGGTTTTTCATAAGAGTTTCAGAAGAATCATACCAGGATTGTATACAGTATAGGTTAGTACAGTATGATTTAAATAAGAACACCTTGACATCATCAGAACAAAAACAAAAGCTTCTAATCAGCATATTTACATTGGCATAGAATTTACAAAGTTGTCTTTTCATATCAGATTTACATGAGTAGGTTTCTATTTTTACACCTAAATATCTACAATTATTAATATAGTCTAACTGATTATTACACAAGTACAATGGTGGCGATTTAAGATATTTAAGTTTCTTTGGTTTCAATAACATGGTCAAACTTTTCTTACTATCATATATAATATCATGATTGGACCCATATTTTTCACATATGTTAAGTAATGTTTGTATTCCAGAGGGCGAGATACTCAATATACACAAATCATCAGCATATGCAATATGGCTAATAAATCTTCCACCGACAAAACGACAACCAATGTTACTTTTTGATAAAGTCAAACTCAAATCGTCAGTGTATATATTAAAGAGAAGTATACCACCTTGCTTGACTAGTGGATGTCGCATTTCCCCATTTCACTGACATATTTTGATGTTGGTACCAAAAATAAATAATACGGATTAAATATAAGGGCATACCATTGGCCAACAGTTTATTAAATAATTTAAAATGATTCACACGGTCAAAAACCTTAGAGGCATCTAAAAAGGTCACAAATACTGGGGTATTATGTTATTTATAAATCCGATGCATTCTTTAAGAATATAAATGCACAAGTCAGTAGAATGACCTTTTTTAAAACCAAACTGGTATTCTGAAATCCAAAGAAATTCTTCACACATTGTACATAATCATTTTAGTAAGAGAGAGAGAGAGAGAGAGAGAGAGAGAGGACTTGGAGAAGAATGAAAACAAATAAATGTAAATTAAGGGTATAAAGAAATTATAAATAATCGAGAATTGGTGAATTAATCAGATTTGTTGTGATATATCCTTTTTTACGTTTCATGAACGAGATGTGATATTTGGCACTGGCCGTAAAATAATATAACAAAAATAATTTATATGTATATATTTTCCATTGCCAAACTTCAAGTGATCTAGCTATAGTTAATACTCGATCAAACAGTACACAAGTTTCTCTTTCCAAAATATACGCGCAGTAATGTGAGAAGAATAATTGCCAGCAATCGGGGACTTCAATACTTTATATGTTCCTATGTTTAAATTTTATATCGTTTCCATTTGTCTTGTTTCAATATAATATTTGTAATATATATATATATATATATATATATATATATATATATATATTATATATAATATATCTATATAACGATTATTAATTATATAAACAAGTTCTAGCATGAAATAATAATTAAGATATCTACCTAATCTTTTATTGATGACCTCCTTTCATCAGTCGGAAAATTTTATAGATAAGATTCACATCAATTTGATGACTAATCTGATACATGTCGTATTTTATATCTTCCTCTCTTCATAATGCCGTATGTTCATTGGCTGGTCATCCCTTCTAAAACTGGTTCAAATATTTCCTGTTAGACTCAAAGCTGAAAATGTTTTCATAAACATTATTGTTGTTATAAGCCTTTAATCATCTCGAGTGAATGTTTTAAATACGCCATCGGAGTTAACTACCGTGTTTATAATAATAATAATGTATATTTAATAAAGCGTCCTTACTAGCAGGAGTCATTTAAAGGCGCTGTACAAATAATATAAAATATAACAATACCCCAAATACCATGTCTGTATAAACCCTATAAGAGATTTGAACGATGAGTATTATTTATCTGTGAAAGCGACCTTGAACAGGTGTGTTTTAGAACATATTTAAAACTTTCAAGAGGCGACTCATTTCTAATATCTGCCGGCAACCTATTCCACAAAGTTGGGGTGCAACACTAAACGCACAATCAGCATATGATTTCAGCCGAGACACTGGCACCTGCAATAGTATCTGACTGGATGACCCCAGTCTTCGGGATGACTTTCTAATGGACACCAGTTCACACAGGTATGTTGGCGCCATATCATTAATAATTTATAAGTTATTAATAATATCTTGAAATGGATACTGTCTAACAGGTAGCCAATGTAGTTTTTGAATAATTGGTGTGATATGATGATATTTTCAAGTATTTGTCACTATGGAAGGCGCAATATTCTGAATTCGCTGAAAGCGATTGATGTTATAATCAGATATGCCATATAACAGGGTGTTACAATAGTCTATACGAGATGTAACAAAGGCATGGACTACAGTTACAAGTATTCTTGTGTCAAGAATACTTTTAAATAGTGAATGTTCTTAAGATGGTAGTAAGCAGCTTGGTATACTGATGTGACATAGTCATACATGTTAATACATTTGTCAAAAATAACCCCTACATTTTTTACTAACACATTAGGAGTTAATCGAAGATGCACCCATCTGTAATGCTGGTGTCTTTAGAGATTTAACACAATATGGCGATGCCAAATATATAATATTTGTTTTATTATCATTTAGTCTTAGAAGATTTTGAGTCATCCATAGCCGAATATCAGCAATACAATGTTCCAAAATCTTTTAAGAATTTGATAAATACTTTGTCAGGATCCAGTGATATATACAGCTATGTGTCATCAGCATACCAATAATATTTAAGCCCATATCGTTGCTCAATGATACCAAGAAGACAGGTACACATCGTGAAAAAAAGAGGACCAAGAACTGACCCCTAGTCCACTATTTTGTTTAATAAATTAATGATTTTACAAGAGCATCTATCATGGATCTTGGAAACAACCCCAGCAATACTGATTTATTAACCATCTTTGTAATCCGAGTTATCAGAATACTACCCAGACACTCTTTCACAAGCAATGAAGACATAGGGTCAACTGGACAGAAAGTACTAAATGGCCTTTTCATCAACTGTCATGTTGATACAAGCTGCCAACACCTGAAGACGAATAGAATACTCTGCAGCCTCATACCGCCACTTAAAAAGTATTACTGACAAACAGGTCATTCAGCAATGGTTTCTTAATGTCAGTTTTAAACAAGCAACTTCTTTTTTCTATTTAAAACATTTTATATAATTTTCTCGCACTGTACCATTTTTTCTTTAATTTTTGTGGCTAGTAGCATTTGTTCCAGACGTTTATCTACGTTCCACTATAAGAATCACGGAATTACCAACCATTTTAGATATTCATAAATCATAATAAAAATCATCTTAATTCGGTAGTGCAAGATATCCCCAATAATGAAGACAACTGTTCACTATATCGACTTACCTATTTTAGCCACTTCCAATAGTTTGTTCATCGTCAACTTCATCCAGTCCAGTGGTTCTTTACCTTGTTGGAGGTACTGAACTTCATCAACGCATTCACCGAACCCTTCGTAATTGGAATATAGGTATATATTTTATTAGTGCACAAAATGAATCATGCATCAGTCGCACACAAAATCACCGTGTTCAAAGAAGAAAACCAACAAAACATGAATTTCACACAAAAACATAACTCGGTGGATATTTACTGCAGATCAATGTGACTTTTGCTGTTGCTCTTCAAATACAAGTTCGGAAATGCGCGGCTTCACTTTGGTAAGTGCCACTCTCATATCATTTTCGCAACGTAGTCTGTTTCTTTTATTAGTTTTAATATCTAGTAACCTCGAAAAAGGTTGCTCGCAAAGATACGTTGTAACAAACGATGTGAGTGTAGCAATGGCTTTCTTAACAGTAAGAGGATATGGTACGATTTGGTGACACCAAAACGTTGAGAGCGTTGTTGTTCTGAAGAGTTGCTGTTGAAGGTCGCTCTGCTAAAGTTCACTGATTTCGTCGAGGTATTCATCGTTGACATCTGCTGTCGCAACACTAAACTTGAACGGCTGCCTCGCCCATGATTGATATGACTCTCTGGTGGGGAAGTATCCGTCGTGAAACTTTGCGAACTCATCTAAATGAAAGGCAAGTGCTTCCTTCAGCTTCCCATGTAAAGAAATGTCTCCAATTCCAGACACGTCTTCGATCTTACTTATACAGTCGTCCAGCAGGGGAAAGCTTGCGAAGTTATCACGCTCTGTTCGTCGTTTCCATAAAGGTAGCTTTTTTAAACGCCTTCAGGTTTTCTTCCGCTTCGATGATGTTGATTCCACCGCCCTGCATCTGTCGATTGAGATAATTGAGAGCATCGAAAATATCAGCTATGTACGCCAAAACGAGAATGAACTAGGGCTAATTCCACACGCATGTCTAAAACACGATTCGGCACCTTTCCCCTGGATAACCACCGAACGTTAGAATGGTATAGAAGTACCTCGAATTCAGAGCCCATGTCATTACACAGCTCTTTGAAGATGATGATGATGATGATTTGTGTTTTACGGCCATTTTGTGAACATGGTAGGCAATGAAGCGAAGTCAAAGATGAAACAACCTTCAGATATGCCCACTCCGAGATTAGAACCCGGGTGGAAGTGATCTGTGGCCCAACACACTATCGCTAGACCACGGAGGCGCCCCCACACAGCTCTTTGAAGAAGCGGTGCTTCATAGCACTATTTCGCACGGAGTTCACATTCAACTACAAGTTTTATACTTCGGCCAGGTTTGGGAGGCAAGGTTTTTGTTGCCAACGCATGCCTGTGCAGAACAGTGCGTAACAATGATGTGTTTTGCATCGGATTTCACCAGCGCTCCAAAACCAGAGTGTCGTTCCATCATGGCTGGAGCTCCGTCCGAACAAACTGCAGAAACCATATTCACCGAAAGATCGTTGTATCTGAAGAAGTCATCCACGAGTTTCTTCACATCGACTTGGTTGTTGTTGTAAGAGGCTTACAAGATAAACAATCTTCCTTTATTGCGTCGTCTTTCATATAGCACACGATTACAACAAGCTGGCTTAGACTGGAAACGTCGGTGGTCTCGTCGAGTTGGAGGCTGAATTTTGCTGGGCTTGAAATCAGATCTGCAACTACTTGAGCTAAGATGTCATCGCTCATGTCGTCTATTCTGCTAGTGTCATTTGAAAGAGGAATTTGGGAAAACTTAGCTTCAGCACCCTTTTCCCAGCATGATATTCGCCAGCTTCAAAGCAGCTGATTTTACGAGTGTTTCAACAATGGCATGTAGTTTGCCCTGCTTTGCGATCAGGCACGCAACTTCGTACGATGCAGTGAGGATCGTTTTACGATGGGTATAAAACCGTGAACAGGCAGAGTAGCCCTTGCATCGAATCTAATTCTCTTCGCCTTGAATTCAGCGATCGTTGTGTCCTTGTATTTCCCATATCCATGCAGCTTTAGGAAGTGTTCCTTTAGTTTTGCCGGTGCTAGACTAGAATTGCTCAGCTTGGCATTGCAAATCATGCATTAAGGACGCTGAATCCCATCACGTTCCTTTATACACGTGAACCTATATGGTACGTATTATTCCAACCACTTTTTTTGTTGTTCGACATAGTTAATATGAAGCGATTGAAAGATTAAATGAAAATCACAAATGACGTACAATTACAACAGCCATGATTCAACTACTAGGCGCACCAAGTCAAAGCCACGCGATATGGCGTGATCAGCTGCAGCCAATGCTGGCCAAGCTGAGCGTGACGTCACGAATAATACGTGCGGGTTGACGTAACGGACACACACACACACACGTACCGTGATAAATGTTACTAAAGAAAGAATATCTTTTGAAATGTTTGTGGATGGTTGTTTTTATCTTTTCCGCCAAAAATTGTATTTTTGAAGTCTTAGAATTTTTTACCTCTGCCGAACCCTTGAGACTGACTGAACGAACCCCTGGGGTTCAATCGGACCCAGCTAAAAAACCACTGATCCAGTCAATGGCATTATCAAATCATTTAATTGTTTTCACCATTTTCTGGTATGATTTGTCTTCAAGATTTTTTTTTGTTGAAGACTTTTAAGTTCATGTGACATGTCTAAACTACTGATATATTATACTACTTTTATTAAAGGGGTTTCTTGTTTAACATAGATCATTCACTCCACTGGACATATTTGTTGCCTATATGACAAACAAAATAAATCTACAATAGCCTTCTGCAGCATTTGATATTAAACATGTAGCAGCGGCAGTTGATACCATCATTGTGAATTCATAATAACGAATATTAACTATTGCTAAAATATGACATGTTACTATCTCTGTACGAGTTAACAAATCGTACAGTTGGCTATTGATATCTTAACATCTGGCTTCAAATCTCAGCCTCTTGTGTTTAAAGGGTCTTTCATCTTTCACTCTGCCTTATTACCTTTTGTGAGTAGCTTAGCCGAGTTAGCTTTCTGTAGCCATAAAAATGTTCATGAAACATTTCAATTAATATTTTTATTATAATCATATCAGGCGAGAATAATTTACAGTTGTTGATAAACAATTTTGATGATTATCTAAAATAATTCATAAACATTTTGAGCTTAGATATAACTACACAAGTTTATCATCACTCTATTATTATATTGTCCAACCGAAATGAAGCATTTTTGATAAATTAAAAAACTGACATCAAATTAGCAAAAATCTCCCATAAATTTATCTTGCTATCAGTTAAACCCCTATTTTATCTATCAGCATTATCACTTAATAATTATAAAATTTTATAGGCATTAAATGTCACCACATAAATCAGTCACGTAACAATTAAAATCATAATGGATTCACAAAGATTCAGTAGGAAGTTGGGTTTACCAAAACAATGACACAAAAAGGTCACTTCCTGTGGGGCCCATTTTTGTTAGGGATTATTACACATGGTGGACCTTTTCAGAGATTACGCTAGTTCATCTAATGACCTCTACCATACTTGGCTGTCAGAATAGTTACAGCAAACCAACCAACAAATATTCACACCTGATCATAAGGCCCTCCGTAAACATATTTAACATAATTTTCCTCATATTAACAATCATCTCAAGCTGTATTTTTTCTCTATCTAATAAATATTCTTGTTATTTTAATTGTAACATGAAAGCTGGTACACAAAGGATGAGGGGAAAATATCCTAAAGTAATAAAAGTTTATTACATCGTCAACAGTTTATATCTTTCGAGTTAAGAATCACTCAAATGTTACAAACTGTTGTGAAATGCCACAAAAAGAGCACAATTCTGAATGACCTTTCTATGCTAATGTGTCGTTAAATCCTAGCCACTTACTTCAACGATACAAAAAGGAGAGTAAGTAAGCAATTTATTGAGGAATATGACGATACACTTCGACTTATTTGTTTTTTACAAATAGCGTGTTTTTTCATATTCCTAGGTCAGCTTCAAAGTCCAGAATGGACTGTGCTCAGAAACTCAGACTGACCTGTCGTTGATTATAGTTAATAACTTGTTTAATAAATGAGATATGTCAGGGAGAAAAGTGACCTGGTCATTAATTACGTTGATGGGTGGGAGATGGAGGTGTAAGATGAGTTAATTATTTTGAAACTGAGTAGGACATTATCGAGAGACAGTAACTGAGGTGCATTAGAGGTCATTACATTTTTTCCTCCTAGTTTGGTATTTTTGTATGTTTTCTTGGGGATTTTTACAATTTTACTTAACTTGAAAAAACAACAAACTTTCTGCTAAAACATTCAACTTTATTTCATCACATTCCAAGTAACTAACTCAACTTTTTTTCAAGCTCTTCTCTGTTCTGTGTTGTTTTAAACATTTTGTACTACAGAATTTATACTCTGCATATTCAAAGGGGATTTTCCCCGTGATATCCAGGGCGCATTGAAAACATCGACTGAAATGAAAAATGCGATACAATTAAATGGTGTTTATATCACAATCTTGGGCATTAATACACAGGAATTTCAAAAATTATCTTGATCATCATGATAGTTTTTACTCTAAAATCTGTAAATATTTAACATTTTTAGAATCATCCTACTTTCTCATAGTACTTTTCAGATGATATTCCTATCACAAGTTTAAAGTACAACATAATGTCAGTTGCCAATAATAAATCATAAAAATGCAATGATGCTAATATAATACCGACTTTAAACAAAGCTTTATACTAGTATATTTTATGCTAATAGTGGTCCGTCCAACATTAAGACAAATGTCTAAATCGAGTCTGGATTGGTTTGTTCAATAAATACCCATAACAATCATGTCACATGACAACATAGTACATTCTAGAACTACATGCGCAACCATAGAGATGTGAATTAATGTATGTCTGGCATGAAATTTGCTTCCATTTTGCAAAAAAAAAAGAATCATAAAAGTTACTTGCGAGAAAATTGCTGTTTGAAAATGCGTCAGCTAAATTGTTTACTCCAAATGAGGTGAATGAATCATTAAAGTAATTACAGTAAACCCAATAATTAGTGCTTCTAAGAGTGCAAGGAGCATTTTGATTTTTAAAAACATATTAGCAACAATTGCTATTGAATTAGGAAATTCATTAGCAATTGCATAGTTTGTGTAGCAAATTTAAGGCAAGTTAGAATTAGTCATATGTTTTTGAAAATACATTATTACGTTATATAATAAAGAAACTGACCTAACTTACAGCAAAAGATTATGATAATAATAATAATAAAGCCGAGATGGCAGTTTTATTACATGGCTGGCAACCTCAAATGAGGGAGAAGCAAATGGTCTGTAATTTACAGCTTCCCAGCGGAGACTAATTCTAAATAAATTTAGAATAAATGGCATGTTCAGTGGATGAAAAACTCCCCCATATATAGTGCCACAGCCGAGGTGCAAAACTATGACCTCCCACACAGAATGACCATAATCATAGGTAAATAGTCTCACACTCTACCTAAAGATTATGTGCAAATATATGATAGATCTAGTGCGTTTCCCTTTCATTTTTCAAATATTTGTCAACAATACATTATTATATGTCAGATATAAGTAACAGAGTCATTGTTTTTTTTGATAAATCTGAAAAAGGGCATTTTAATAAAGTACACGTATTTAAATTTTAGCAAGCCAGACACATCATCCAAACAAACACATATTAAATTGAATTTCAGGCAAACTATTTGTTTATAACTACAACAACGTAATTTTCAATATAATCTGTCATCATAATTATACGTGTCACAATTAAAAAAATCGCGTACACGAGCTGTATGTTTAGACCTGTATTCTAAATGTATGTGAACCATTCTGCACATGCGTATGTTTTTATTTCCAGTTATGCGAGTTATGTTTTTAATGGCCCAGATACTTGATGCCAGACCTATGGAGTATTGATGGGATAGCTTGTTAAAAACTCTGGTCAAGTCTTGTTTTCTATGCAAGATACTTCTTATTTAATGAATCACGGCAGATTGTAACGCTCCCTAATCCAATGTTTGTCCAATTCGGGACTTGAATGTATTTAATGTGGGACTGTCTACTATGTGTGCCGTTAACCCGTTCCAATCGTTTGTCACTCTCTGACTGAATACATTTGGCTTGAAACTTGATCTTGAGCGGTGTCTAACTGCCATATCTTTAGTACTGGGGTCTAAATGTATGTTAGTTATTTCCGCGCGTGCGTGTTGATATACATAAGTTTTACAACTACGAGACGTACTGCTGTATCTTAGACTTTAAACTTAAAAGTATTGGAATTTTGTAGCCATTTAATTGATTAAAGTCGTACAGTAGAGAAATGTCAGAATAGCTTTATTACCTAAATCAACAAACGTAAATGGCACATTTAGACCACAGGACTAAACGTACGGTTCACATATGTGTAGATGCTGCGATATTCCAAAAGCATCTCTGAACCAAATACGATGCCAGATATAGGTTGGCAATTTTACGTGTTGCGTTTTAAGATTGCGTAACCATCCGAGTAACTTGTACACCGATCCACGAAACGATACTGGACAAAATGTTAGTTGGAATGATTGTAATAGGGGCACCTTACTATATTACAAATACCAGCAACAATAAATTATACTATATATTATACATTATAGAGCTATATTTTGTCTAAAATAACATCATTGGGTACCTTAATGAATAAACATTACTTATCTTGTGGTATAAATCAACAGACCAGTAAAAGCTTCATCAATCATGTTTAAATTAAATATAATATTTAGATTATTATCAATGTCTCACATAATAGCAGCTTGCCTTTTGTGTTCTCTGCTCTAATTATATTATAAGTACACACGATAAAAATTTCTAAAATAATGTAGATAAATCACAAATCTGACATATTTAAATTTTAGACTTCAGCTCAAATTGTTATAGTGATGTTTTCTAACAATTAGACATTATGTTAGACTTATTTTTAATTATGAACCTGAATATTAATGACTATAAAATAATAGGTTGGTTGGACAAATAGCATAAACGAGTCTAAGTTCCAGGGCCAGAAAAAAAAATTCAATTCAGTTGCCCCTGTGCAAGTAGATTGGAAATGCACTTGCCCAACAGATGTTTTCACTTGCCCAACCAAGATTCCATATATGCGGTAGAATCCATGCATTATGCGAATGCAACAAAAAATGAAAAACATGTAAACGTACAAGCGTGATTCCATGTGATTTCCAAATGAGACAAAATGGACCGCTCGATGTAGCAGTTGGTGCAAATGCAAATCGAATGGTTAAATCCATATTTTTAAGACCCGAGTTGTAATATTCTGGATTCAATTGTCCAATTCGAGTGTCCAGGCAGGCTTTCCCAAGAAAATTAGGTCACAAGTGAGAGGAGTGTCCGAAACAAATGGATACCATAATGTTACACATGCTACCGCAATGTCGCATACCACATATATGGAATCTCGGTTTTAAGCCTAGATTCCATATGGCAATACGCAAATCTGACAAAAAATAGAAAACATGTAAACATACAAGCATGATTCTATAGATCTATGTGTGACTGCATATACAACAAAACAGACAGTTGAATCCAGAATTTTACGATGGGATTTGAGTTTCCAGGCAGGCTTTCCCAAGATAAAAATAAGTAAGAAGGTAAGAGGGGTGTCCGAAACACATGGATACCGCAATATCACATGCCGCCTTATGTGGAATCTCAGCTTAATTAGATGTAGCCGGCACTCGCAGCCAGCTTTGCATCACGGATTATAAGTATGAAAAAACGACTATTTTAATTGGTTTGCTCATCAGGCATGCGCAAACATATATTTGGCGAATTTTCGTCTCAGAAAGGCACTTGGCCGAGCGGGCAAGTGATCGGCGATCAGCACTAGCCCGGCATGAAAATATACTTGCCCCGGGCATCCGGGCAACCGATTTTTCCGGCCCTGTTAAGTTCATGTAAATCCTAATAAACTAAAAATTACCATATAAATGATTTCAAATTGTTACATAATTACCTAAATATTGGCGGACTCTGTCCGCTGGCTAAAGCTTGGACAGTTAATCGTTTCTCTGCAGCTAGGGCTCTCTAAAACAAAACAATTTTCAAGTATTAGTCAACAGTACGACATTAAAAACTAAAATCCACAACTACAGGAATAATTGATCCATTGATAAAATAGCACAAACCCTAAAACATTATTTTGAAGTATTAGATATAAATACTATATTAGTATAAAGTTGACCCGGACTTATAGTGTCACTTATTTATTTCTTTTATTATTATAATATCATCATCAAATAAATTATTAACCTTTTCTCGGTCACTCAAACCCAAATATCTCTTTCTTTCTTTGTCTTCTTCTCGTTCTTTCGCTTCTTGTAATTTCTGATCCTGCAAAGTAAATATAATATCTTCAACTGATTTAACCTATTTAATGGAAATTCAAGTAACATTAAACTATGATATATATGTTTGTGCATATTTCTGGGCATGTGCGCATGTGCATGTGTTGGAAGATGGACAGAAACAAATAAGCTAGAAGAGTAGAAGGGATCTAAAGGTTTTATAATAATGTAATAATAATATTAATAATATGTTTAATAATGTGTCCTTAATAGCAGGAGTCACTTAAAGGGTCTATATTATGATATCTGAAATAATAAGTCTGTAAAAAAGCTAATAATGGATCTGAAAGATAAGTAATATTTATCCATCCATGAAATTAACCTTGAACAGGTCAATTTTCAGAACAGATTTAGGAGATGCATTTCACAGAGATAATGCCTTTCTAATATCCATCGGCAACCTATTCCACAAAGTGTGGGTTGCAACACTAAACACACAATCCGAGATCCAAGTACGGGCAATAGTATCTGACTGGATTAAAAGAACCACCAACGACAATATTACTGTTGCACTAAGTTTTTAAAATTATTTTAATGCTAATACATGATTCACTTGGCTGAATCCTGCAGTCAATTGTGTGAAATTGGCATCAATAATCCGACAGAAAGGTATATTGTTAACAGCAGCTATGGTAATAATTTATCATAAAGCAAAATACTGTACGACAAGCAATGTAACTGTAAGGAGTCCTTACATTGCTTGTCATACAGAGTCTGTCAGAGAAACAGTGGAATAACCTCTTTTGTTGACTCGTAACTGTCACAATACCAACAACGTTCAGAGCTGTGAAACAATATCAGTTTTGGCAGATGGCTAACAAATCAATCGTAACTCCTATCACTCGTAACTGTCACAATACCAACAACGTTCAGAGCTGTGAAACAATATCAGTTTTGGCAGATGTCTAACAAATCAATCATAACTCCTATCACTCGTAACTGTCACAATACCAACAACGTTCAGAGCTGTGAAACAATATCAGTTTTGGCAGATGTCTAACAAATCAATCATAACTCCTATCACTAATCCTACACCATTTGAGGAGATTACGGCTCCATTAATCAGTTTAAAATGACTTGTAAAATCAAAATACCTTCATTCTTTCCCTTTTTTAGCTTTCTTCAACATCTTCTTCCTTTCTGCTTCTTTTGCCTTCTTCTCTTTTTCTTGTTCTTCAGACAGTGGACCTGGAATCTAGACGAGAAATATTATTTCACGAATTAGGAAACAAATCTCGGCATCAACTCAGCAAAAATTAATAATACGCTTCTATTGTTCCGTTGATGACTGACCACTTTTATAAATGGCGACAAACCGTCATCGATGTCTATCAATCAAGATAAATTCATCCAACCATAACTACTGAATATGGGATGAGAGTCAAGCATAATTAATAAACAACAATCTTTAAGAAAGCAATAGCTCCCACAAACATCTGTACTATACTTCTAATTGTAGCTTATTAATTCATAAAATTGTTTTATGTGCTACGTTTAAAATTTTGAATTATGTCACTTCCATTTTAATAGAGGATTCATTATTCCTGCCTCTAAAGAGCTAATTTTTTCATAATCTATCTATTACCAACAAGTCAAACGTGATTTCGACTATGTTTATAAATGTTTATCTTTGATTGGTCCGACGTTCATGATTTAGTGATGCACAGTTTTGTAATATCATAACATTAAGGGGACTAGTGGAAGTCCTATCAAGAAATATTTGGGTCACAATGATCTAATTAACAAATAGAATAAATATATCAGAATTATGGTAGTTCCATGTGAGAACTATTGTATAACAATATTTGTAAAAATCAAGGGAAGTATTTAATAAATCATGGAACAGTTAACTTTACATATATATATATATATATATATATATATATATATGTATAGTAATCTTCTGTGTATAATACACACTTTTCCAGTTTTCCATCGTTTTTTCACAGATGAAACCGTGCACTGGGAAATAAAATCAACTTATATTATTTTCAAGTCTGAATAATGTGTGGAAATGGATTAGGCTACCACGCGGCCTAATCCAAGATGGTGACAGGTCAGTTCCACTTCAAAAGTACTTTCAGTTATTTCTACAGTAAATGAGTCTTCATGTCTAGAAATCTTGTAAATTTAAACTAATTATAACTCCCCCCACTGAGAAACACATAAATAGTACAAACCTTGTGGAAATCAACTAAACATTGACATAAAAAATAGTGCTGTGACAAGGTTTGCACCGATAAAAGAATATGTGCATTGTTATTTATAATACTGTAAACTTAGATGAACTGTTTTCACCATTATTATAATAAATCACTTAATTTCCTTGTGTCTAATTATTAACTTTTATCACCTTTAATTACCAAAAGATAAAAAGGATCATTATACAAGGTATGAACATAAATAAACTATTGTAAAAACTCACGGAACATCTTGACTTATACATGCGTCATATTTCACTGATTAGCGAAACAATAGAAATCACTGGTTACAATTGAGACAAGTTTGTTTATTAATCATAACATCAAAACAATTATGAATGGAAATCAAAGATTGTGACACACAGCTTTTGATCTTTTTATGGATCTTAGGAGTAAAATCCATATGAGGCCTTCATATGTGCAGGGTGTATGTAATTATGGAAATAATGAAGCACAAGTCCAGCGGCTGATTTTCCCAGTTTCTCCCGCATGTTGTACACTAAAAATAGGTTTTTCTAGAATTTTTCTGGTCAACAAGGGGTACACGTTATACATGAGTCAACATTATATATGGAAGATTATGGTATGTTATCTCCTAAATATTTATAATGCACTTAAAATAAAAATTGAAAATATTTTTGTTATCTCCTTGGTGTATCTTTGTTTTTATTCTAACTAATTAGACAATCAGCATTATTTATACAATATTTTCAACTTATTGAACAAACTACATACCTGAGCCTTTTGGTAGTCGAACTTCTCTGGATGCTTGGCCATAAAACGTCGGAATTCATTCCTTGTATCTTTGTTTACAGCAGTAATGTATGCCAGCTGACCTTGACCGTCTCTAGAATAATAGCAATAAAAAAGTTGGTTAGATTTTAAATGATATTCAAAGCATAATTATTTTTCTCTACGGCAACAAGTATACACAGCTAAATACCAATCAATGTCTACCTACACGATATATTGTTGTAAATGTTAACAAATAGCAAATATAAGGGTGTGCCTCTGTCTCTTATTGTTTTGTCAAACATCCACTCATATAATGCTAAAATAACACATTGTGTAGAGGCTGTAGACTATATTAATAGGGATGCTTTTGAACAGGCCTTAAGTATGAAAAGAGCGCTTTATATGTTTGGTATAATAATAATAAACAAAGAAATATACCTACTGTAATCGCAGATATTTTCAGGCGTTCTTAATTTCACAAAGCCCCCCCCAAAAGTTTTTATTGCATGCTTTATCGCAGCATGAACATGGAAATATGTGTATATTTATTCAACAACGACAAACCCATTTTTGCATTGGGCAACCGGGAAACAAATTTCTGATTACTCCAATGCGTCACTTGTGGGAAGTCCCACTGTCACATCATTCCCACAGAATTGTAACAGTCAATCATGGTGAGAGTAAGAACAAATGGTGCCCGACACACGCATTACTCAATAATTGCATGAAATATGGCTATTCGAGTTTAAAAATAGAAATATATATTGAAGCTTCATCTTAATTTTGTTTTAATTTCCTTTACAATAATCTGTATTAACACATGAATATGTAGGAACAGAAGCCTTTAATAGTGGCTCTGTGTCCAGCATTGATATTTCATTAAAAACCAAAGTATGTACTGTGAGCACGTAAATGGCAAACTTAGTTCATGAACCACACACACAAAACTTGTATTCACGTGTCATTATTTTTGTGAAGTTACTGACCTCGCAAATTTCGTGACAATAAGATTATCGCAAAACTATCTGTAATTACAGTAACACATGAAGCAAAAACGTAACTGTCCTATAATCAGATTTTGTAATAATGTCATAATTATAATATTTAGAAAATTATAATCTATTAATTAAAAGCTATTAAAAACTAAGCCAACTTCCATACATGTTGCAGGTGAAATAAAACTAAGAAAATAATATAAGTATCAAGCCTTTGTCAACAGTTCTTATGCAAGAAGTGTTGAAACACGGTTCGGCTTACTTTATACTTGGATCAGCACCAAATTCGAGCAGCACAGAAATTGCTTCCTTGTGTCCGGCTTCAGCAGCCATGTGTAATAGAGTTAGGCCGTGCCCTCCAAATGGCGAGTTTAACAACTCAACGATGTCCAATTCATTCGTTCCGTTTGTCATTTGCAAACTATCACCCACTGTGTCGCGACTGGAAATCGTCTCTACTGATTTTTGTGTATCACTTTTGACTATCAGAAGATCTGATTCTGCTTGACTCGATGCCTGGATGGTTTTAGCAGTTCGACTCTTAACGCCATCTAAAAGTGTACGTAGTTGTACAGTATTCTTAGTTTTACAGGCTGTATACAAATCATTCCTTCAAAGTTATGGTTTCGGGATCTGTGGATTTCTGGAGTTGTGTTACATCACAGTCGAGTGATTGATGATTGATTGCTGCTTTGTTTTTCCTCTTTGCTTTCTTTGTCGCTTGGTAAGTCTGCAATACAGTCGTATCCAATTGTTCCATTGTAAATACTGTCTCAATATCACCTGAATCAGATATGTCTGAAATAAATTAATAATTAAAAATAATTTATGGACCAAATGTGGCTGAACTAACACAGAATATCTGAAACACCTTAAATACTTTATAATAAACCACAATATAGATATACAAGGCCTTTTGTAATTATATAATTAAAACATTTTATTCACAGTAACTATTTACAGATAAATGTTATCAATTCCAACTAGTGACATAATATTCCAGTTAAAGGATCTTAGTACTATTTATATCAAGGATACTCATATCATACAAATTACGGGTACCGTATATACTCGCATATAAGACACACTTTTAATACTCCAAAATCCCCGCAAAAAGCGAGTGTGTCTTATACAAGGGTCAGACTAAAAGGGAAGGTAATATTTGCCATAATTTAGGGGGAAATACAATAATAATGTTTTTCAACATTAATAATGAATTTGTGAATAATAAACAAATTAATTAGGTGTATTTTTGCTGTTGTCTTTCGAAGCCATACTTAATCATGGTAACTGCCATGATTATTTAATTTGATGCTCTAATTAGTGATGTGACCTCAAAGGTGTAGATTCAAATCGGCTGCAATATGAAAAGGCCACACCATGACCATACATAAACTATTAGAGGCAGATCATATTTTTGGAGTGTATATAATTGGTCTATCTAAGATGTGTCATTACTATCAAAATGTGTGAGCATATGTAATTGAACAGAATGGTAAATGAGGCCATGCAAAAATTACCATAGAATCCACCTCAAAGGAAAATGAATACAGCAAACACTCTGTTCATTACTTCTAAAGCTGACACATGTCAACTACTAATAAACTACTTCAAACAGCGGTACAAAAACATAATACAATAACTGAAATATTACTTTACATAACTTCATATACTTGTTATATTTACACAATGACCAAGCCAGTAAATCTAAAACGAAAGCGATGTGCACATGGCAGAGTTTAAACTTAAATTAGTGCAGTATGTTAGAAATTGCCATAACAATAGGCAGACAGCTTGGGAATTCAGCGTTTCGGAGAAGCAAGTGCACGACTGGCGAAAATCCCCACTTGAATTAGCCGAGATGCCACAAACAAAGAAGACAAAGAAAGAGAGCTGAAAGACTGGATATGCAACCACAGACAACAGGGTTATGTTGTTACCCATGGCACTATTAGAATGAAAGCAAAACAGATAATTAATGATTAATCGTTCCTTGCATCAGCTGGGTGGTGCACACGTTTTATGCGGCATAATAAACTGGTACCCAGACAGAAAACCAAGATCTGCCAATGCCTTCCCGCTGACCTAGAAGAGAAAATTACTTCCTTCCA
This sequence comes from Paralvinella palmiformis, assembly GCA_025642065.1. NCBI lineage: Eukaryota > Metazoa > Annelida > Polychaeta > Terebellida > Alvinellidae > Paralvinella > Paralvinella palmiformis. The sequence continues at coordinate 747,834 of JAODUP010000161.1, forward strand.
GTGCTTCGTGATACACCAGAGACTAAGACATTCGTATCCACTATCCTAGATTGGAAATATGGATGAGAAGGCTGTGTTTTTTTACTTGCCATGAAATAGAACTGTGGATTATGTAGATTCGAAAACAGTTACACATTTCACTGCTGTCCTCGCGTGTATGGCAGATGAAACCAAACTGCCGCCGATGGTCATATTCAAACGAAAGACCATGCCAAAAGAGAAGTTCCCCGCTGGTGTCATCGTTTACTTTCACCCAAAAGGGTGGATGGACACTGGTGGCATGCTAACCTGGTTACAAAAAGTTTGGGGTAGATGCCTAGGCAGTGGAGTTATAAACACCAAAAGTCTACTCGTCTGGGACCAATTCAGCACTCATCTCACCGATAAAGTGAAACAGCAAACAGCCCGTAGCTAGAACACAGATGTCGCCGACATCCCAGTGGGACTGACATCAATTCTCCAGCCACTTGATGTGTCCATCAACCATCCATTCAAGTGCAAACTTCGTGAGCTGTGGTCAGTCTGGATGTTGTCTGGCTCTTTCGAATGAACAGTAGCAGGCAACTTGAAGCGGGCGCCATTACTTGTCATCACATGGTGGGTGAAAATTGCCTGGGATTCTATTGACCCTGCCATCATTACTAAATCATTCAAAAAGTGCTGTATCAGCAATGATTTAGATGGCATGGAAGATGATGTATTGTGGAATGAACAGTATGACAAACTCTGACGAAGAAGGCAACGAGATGGATGATGACACATGAACAGATACAACAGATATTCAGTGAAGAGAGTGATGATGATGAATATTTTGTTTTTGAATAAATATTGCTGATTTTAGCGCATCTTATATGCGGGTTCGACTCCAGGGCGGTTTATTGGTCCAAAACGTGGGTGCACCGTATACGCAAGTATATACGACAAATAAATTTTTTAATTAAATGGTAATTTTGTAAGCAATAAGCAAAGAAAGTATATATTGTGAATTGTCATTTAAATTGGCAATTATAAAATAAAGTAAAATTTCATGATGAGCATAATCATAACTATAAAAAGTCAATAATAATTTGTAATTATAAATATGAAAAAGTAAACAGTTTTAATTAAACAAATTGTATTTCTTACTGATCCTTATGGTTGCCTCATAGTAGGTTAGAGGGTGTAATAGATTAAAAACACATCTCCTGATATACGGTGTAACAAATGTGGACAGCTATAAGGGAGCAGCTGGATAGAAGCCGATGGGTTACTTTTACTATTGGTCTATTGTTAATAGATAGCTAGAAACAGTGACCTCCAAAGACGGTTGATATTGGCACCAGGTTGCGTAAGTATAACAAAACACAATGGAAAGAAAATCTGTTAAACTCTCGGTCTTAGGCAAAACTTAACATATGTATAACATTAACACTGAAGCCAGACTGCAATACATTGAAACAAATCTGTTACACTTCTTTCACTACCATACCGCTGTTAGATAGACACAATCCAGTGCTCTCCCTGAGATCAGATGAAGGTTGTGGCAACCTCTTGACTTCAGAATTTGGAGTGACATCTACAGGTAAAAGCTTCTTAGGAGAACTCTTTATGTGATCATCCAAGCTAGAATCAGTACCTGAAATTTGATGGTGATGATCATTGGTGTTTTACGGCCACTTTTGTGCACATGGTAAATGGGTCGAGCAACCTCCAAAGGTAATGAAGCGAAGTCTAAGATGAAACACCCTTCAGATATGCCCACGCCGAGATTCGAACTCAGGTAGTAGTGATCTGTGGTCTAACATGCTACCAACTAGACCACGGAGGCACCAAAAATAAACACAGATGTAAACAAATGGCTGAGGAATAGCAGAAAATAATTTCATTGCAAAACTAGAATACATAACAAAGGTTCAACAATAAACGAGTGATGTTCGGTACACTTCTGTAATATGAGAATGACTATATTCTTACAGTCTTAATTAATAACATCAATAATAACATCAGAAGTATTATAGTCTGAAATACTGAAGCATATTACAAAGAAAGTTAGAAAAAGAGATTTGTTACTTGTAGATGCCCAGCTGCAACAGTCATCAAGATCACAAACTTAACACAAGTAAATATTACTAACCGTAGCATTCGGCTGAAGCAAGTAAACGATGTACTCTGTGGACCTCCTTTAGTGTCGGCCTTCGCGTCTGGAATGGTATCAGTCTGATACGAGGATCTCTCTTGTCCAGAACTGGATTCTTACCGCCATAGAACGTCGATTTACAATATGTCGGAGCTCGTATAAAGATCCTGTGAGTTGTTTTAACGTATTCTGACCAGCTTGACAATAAATCTTGTACGTCCTGGAGATCAAAGGCAATAAAAATAACATAAACTGCATTTCTTTAGTGTATACTTGTCTCATGTATAATGCCACTTACATATTGACATACAAATGTACACATTAAAATGGTACACATTAATAAAACAAGACAACAATGGCACTTCATTCTCAACACTGTCTTTAAATTATAACTAACGTTCATTGAATAAACTGTCCTTAACAGTGCAAGACTTTTGAAAGTATTGTACAAGAAAACTCCAACAAAAACAAAGCGCATTTAACAGCTTAGTCAGAAATAAAGAGATTTTCAGATAGAAATATTCCAAATAATTATCTAGAAAGAACATAAACAAAAGAAAACATTTTAAAGTTAATTATTTTCTACTGTATGAAATAACCATTTGAGACTTAGCCTTAAAATATCAATTTTGTTATACAACACAATTTGTATCCAAAATCATCACACTTCAGACTAACCCTTCGAAAAGATATCTGACACTTAAAAACTAAAATTAAGAGAATTAGACCAAAACTCAAATTTACAATTCTCAAATTATTAAAAACAAAATTCTAAATATATAAATGCACAAGCTTATAGCTGCAACTACATCTCAACACGTTTCGAAAACAAAGTCTTAAACAAACTTAATTATATAAACATGAAGGATCTAATATGAAGATGATGATTGATGTTTTATCGCCACCTTTGTGCACAAGATAGGCTAAATGGGCCGAGCAACATCCAAAGGTAAGGAAGCGAAGTCGAAGATGAAACACCCTTCAGATATCCGATCTAATATGAAAGAGTGGCTCAAATGTCTTTTATCCTTTGGAAAATAAACTTTCTATATCTATTTCTTTATAAACACCAGAACTATAATAATAAACAATATATCACACATCATCAACAATATACCAACAGCCCACATCCTGCTGTAGTATTATAGTTGCAATACCTTAGCAAGCGCTGCTTCATTATATCTCCTCAAGGTGGCACCACCTGACTTTGGAGCCTGCCCTTTGTTATCGCGGCTACTCTGAACGGTGCCACGTTTTGCTCTTATTACATAGCGATGGAATGTTTTGTGTTCGACTACAGTATTTCTAAAAGAAGAATACATTATTATATTATAACTGTATTTACATAGCATACTTTTCACCTATAGAATTAACATTCCATATCCATAGACATGTAAACCAGACATGGGGCACAGAGATGTAATTGTATACCAGACATGGGCCACAGACATGTAAACCAGGTATGGGCGACAGACATGTAAGCCAGGCATGGGCCAAAGACATGTAAACCAGGCATTGACAACAGGAATGAAAACAAGACTTTGGCAAGTATCATATGCAGATTATTCATACATATTAAAAATCTGTTTCATGTGAACATACTAGTAACAAAGTCATAAACACTGAGAACATCTTTTAAAATGTTCACAGTTATGTCTCTTCAAGAACACATATTCCAATATTTTTGTAACACACACACACAAAGAATTCCATTGTCTATTGACTGAATGCTCGGATGTTAGATCAAGACGCCACCAAAATCTCGGGTAGTAAACAGATTAGAAATAAAGAGCTCTGTCATAGTTATTATTATTTCTGTAATTATCACAATAATAGATCATAATACAATTTCTATAATACCCTCTAAATACAGCAGCAGCAAAGTGTCCTCCAGCCAACATTATTATAAGCCACATCATTTCCTGTGGCACTTCTCTTACCATGGTTACTAATGCTTCTGGCGTATCAACTTGGCTCTGAAAGGTAGTTAATAGGATTTAACAACATATCAAGATAAAATAACCAAACATTATCACTTTGTTTTAGATGCTATACGATATTCATGGGGACGTAACAGGTTCATTTTCGACCCTAGGCTCATGGGATATAAATAAAAAGAGACATCCATGATAAGTTGATATAATGATTACATAACAGGGTATACAAACTGACAGGTGTAAGTACAAATATATAATATTTTACGAGAAATTAATTAATCAACAGCATGAAACTTTTGAACTCATAAATCATTCCTTTTATATTGAACACTTTATACCGAAGACATTAAGTAATTACCCTTTTCCCATGTATCACACATCTGTATATGGAGAGTAGCTCGCCTTTGCTATTACGCAAAAACACTCGTGGATGTCTTTTTCCTATGCCTTCGATGTGACCCTGACCTTCATCCTCCATGTGATGCTCTGACAGTGACTGATCAGTCTCATCTCCAGAGCTCTCTGATCCTGATATACTTGACAGATCACCTGGATCAACAATATGAACTAGAATAATTTAGTCTTAATTGATTATGGGTATCTTGGTGGTATTTTATTCCCAAACCAAAAACTACACACATAAAAAGGTACACTTTTATAATAATTCAATGCAGACAGATCAATATGTGTGTTTTTGTCAAGTCAAGGCACTAAGACCCACCAGCATATGATTCACCAGAGTGAATAAAGTTAAATTGTACAAAAAGCTCATTTAATATTGGCCCATTTTAGCATTGTTTCACAACCCACAAGAGGAAACAACAAGCCATTTTCATAAATCCTCATCAGGTTCGAGCCGTGATAGCACAGTTAGTTAGAGCGTAGGACTCGTAGCCGAAAGGGCACAGGTTTGAGGTTTATGGTGCTGCAATGCTGTCATGTGGCGATTGGTTCACTCATCCATAAACATGAGAACCTGACAGGATGTGATGGCTATGTGTTGAGTAATGCTTTGCGCCTTTAATGGCAGCATACATTGTATGCTCCCTTGGGAGTTGAGATGTGTGCTGGGTGGAAACGGGTATAAATCAGGGATGATAATATTGTACAGTGCCTCAGAACAGGGTTACCTGGTTCTGGCGCTATATAAACATGCATTATTATCTTATTATTATAATATAAATGCCAAAACAGTAGTATAATTAAATAATAGCAAAATAATAATAACAACCAGAAGATTGTTTAGTGACTCTTCTTTTTATCATTGTAGTGTAGTCATTCTAAACCCAGATCTCATATCAGTTTATGTTTCATGTAATTAATCGAGTATTTTAATAGAGAATGATAGCGTATACATTCATAGCAGGCAACAGAATGACCATACTTCCATATATATATATATATATATATATATAGAGAGAGAGATAGATTCAGGCCCATAAAAATATATACATAGAGAGAGAGATTCAGAGCCAGAAAATATTTCTTTACCTCACTAGACCTTAGACTAGCAAACTTTAATATCCACTAGCAAAACAAATGTCTTCCTAGCCCTACAATTTTTTTTCTTCTGAACCACAGAACAATATATCAAATACAGGCACATTATACTGATAGCTCATTAACAACATAAAATCAGAAATATGTTAGTTAAGACATCTGACATCAATTACTACACATTATACTGAACCACTGCCACAAGACTGCATGTCAGAATTTGCATAGATATTGAAAAATGGCACAGAATGTGTCACACTGCAAACTCTACATGCAGCCTGAAAACAAAAATGTGAACTCTGCCAACTGTTGCAGTAAGCAAAGGATGACTTTTAGGAGGAAATGAAGCTGCCAAGAAACTACAAGATACGTCACTAGTCAGTTTCTGCCACTTACCAGTTTCTGCCATGGCAGAAATAAGTTTCAGCCATCATTTTGGCAGAAACAGTCAAGAAGACCATGTGTTTCAGCAATAATTGGCAATTAATTACTTATTTCATTGGTTGTTCTGCTTGGTTAGCATCTACCTCCTAGCCTACATCAAAGGATTGATCTTTGAAGAGTGTTTTCAACCTTTTGACTTGTGCACAGCAAACTCCGAAACTGATCTAGTGGGGGCCAAGGCAGCAAAGTTGGTTCTCTGTTACAGGATGGTCAGAGAACATACAGACGTGGACTACTGAATTCAACATTGTAGTGCACCTAATCACAAATGATTAGTGATTGAATGATTACACTGGCATCCTTGTTTCTTTGCTGAAAGTTGGCATGCTTAATGGTAGTTGAATCAATAAATTAATACAGCAGGAAAAACTTGGCTTTGATGTTATGGCTTATTTTGAATGAGTATCAACTACCAAATCAGTTGTTTCTGCCAATTTCTCTGTTCTTGAAACCCTCATACATTCTCAACTAGTAATCCTTAAGAAGCATCCCAAAATCTTATTATAAATTTAGAACTTCAATTGCTGAACCACTGGCTGCACCATGTTCAATAGCCCACATTTTCAGAATTATCGTTTCTGCCACTTTCTGTCTGTCATGCAGAAGAAATAGGTTTCTGTGGACAGAAACCCAACCATGTCACTAGTAGCACTACAACTGTGTCTCTGATCATAACACAAGTTCTAGTAAGAAGCTTCTAGCTAAAGCAGATAGTGTGAAAACTGAAAACCAATAGTAGCTGAAGGTTTTTTTTGTAAACATCAAAGGGGTGCAATTTGGGAACTTACAAGTATCAAGAGTGATTTTTTAGGCTTTTGTGAACCTCAGCCTTACCTGCATTGGTAATTTCCTCAAATTTCAACTCAGAGACAATTTCTTGTCCCTTTAACTTCCTTTTTAAGTTAAAACGATGCCAGTCTGACTTAAAATGTTCCCTCTGTAAAACAAAAATAAATACATAAAGACAATATTTCTCATAAACCATTTATCTTATTAACACAACAGATAATATAAACATGTTATCCACAGGATTTCAAAAATCAAATTATTTGTATTTTCCCTGTCTTATTTAAGAAATTTCCCTGTGAAGGAACCTTTGTTGGTTAAATGTGGCCTCCATCCACCTCGAATCAGCAATGCTATAAATTTGGAATGAAGGCATAAAATTTCTGTATTTACCCTGTATTTTTCCAAATTTTAAAATTCCCTGTGTTTTCCCTGCATGGAAACATTCACTAAAAATATAATCTTCCGCATATTCCTGAATAAGTATTGTAAGGTGTAACAACTGGATATTATTTAATAATAATTTTATAGGTAATTTTTAGCATTTATAATGTGTAAATGTGTTTTGGGGAGTAACTGACACACATACACACATTTCTTTTGCTATTAATTCTGTATTTCTATTGTATTGCCTTGTTCTTGGCATGAAAATATTTGGCAACAAAGACTGAAAAACGTTTATATGTAATCAGACACTTCGCATGCTGTATGATATTTTGCATAGAGGAGCAATAAGTCAGACCCATATAATTGACTTCGCCTGTATAGCCTTGGGCTCCTTTTTAACTAGGAAAAACACTGAATATGTTATTTTACAGATTCTTACAAGCCAAATGTCAATCAGTTTAAACAACACTGTGGTGATATGTTTACACACCCAGACATATATTATTTATCCATATTAGTGAATGAATAATAACAGCAAAATCCGATAATATCCGGAACACTATGTTCAACTAATTATAAAATTTAAAAGAAAACTAAATATGGCTACTATATAGGAAGCACAATGTACATACATACACACACATACAAATATATACATTCCAAAATATACATATATACAAGTATATGTACTTGTAACATTCTGATAACTGGGAAGTTTAATATGACAAATTTCATATGATAATGAGATATCAAAAGCAGATTAACAAAATATAGTATCCTAAATCTATAATATCTACAAATAAGTATCTACAGCCCAGCATGAGTAACATCTGGACACAATAAACATAACTAACCTGTTCATCACGTTCATCAAATTCTGTGGAGCAAGTCAAACAGAACATCCTATCACAAATACCCAGGTCAGATTTATCTGGATCTAAATGGACAAGAATTGTTTTTAATTTAAAATATCACACAGTAAGCTCTGCATTATATTGTGTATTATTTGTATATTCATATTGATAAAGATCACTGTCTGCTTCTAAATAATCATGGAACTGCAAACAAACAAATATTTAATATAACAAAGAAATAATGTACCCTTAGACTTAGTGTTTTCAGTATGGTCATGGTTTTCCATAATAGCTGTACTGTTGTTCTCCAGAGCAGCCAGTACCACATCGTCCAGAAGCTGTACTGTTGGTTCAAGTTCCCATAAAAAGACAACATTCTTCACTTTGGAGGGATTCTTTTTTATCTGTTCCATTGTGTCTGCAGTAATTCTCTTTAAAAAACACTTAATTTTGATAAAGAGTTCACTGGTAGTTTCTTGGCTATAATTTCAACACAATAAAAGTATAAAAATAAAATAAGTTTGACTATACTCTAATCAATTATAGTCAGATCATATATTATATATATTATAAAGCCATAAAACCTGGTTTCAGTAGTGCAGGAACATTTACGTATTATATGGTTTCATCGTAAGTATCTGTTTATATAAGTCACACAATTAGATCTATTGCACCACTTGCTTCAATAGATTATTTATTATTAGATCTAAATACGAACCATGATTCATTCAATCAACGATTCATCATTGAATGATCATTTCACAAAAAAGATGCAAGTATTAAATAACACGGATATTGAAGAACTATTATGAAGTCAGAATAAAAATACACGGAATATCAATACTCCGTTCAGTTATAATATTTTGTGGTCGAAGTATACCTTTTAGAGAATTGGACGCATTCTAAAAATTAGATACTTTTTAACATGTAAACAACACATGACAGCCGACACAATACCGGAAGTAAAGTAATGCTCCCATTGACTTTTAGGTCAATGAATGCTCCCTTCCAACGGCGGCGGTTAACAAGACAACTCGTACCCAAGACATTCCGTTATTAGGACAACCGGTACCCAATTCTAAAATAACTCGTACCTATGCTCTCAGACAACTCGTGCCACAATAACTGTACTTAGTGCCTTTTATTACTAACTTAAAGCTTAAGTTTATTATATATATATATATATATATATATATATATATATGTATATATATGTGTGTGTGTGTGTGTGTGTGTGCGTGTGTTGAATGTATAGCTATTATAATCCCGACGTGTCATTCGCAGTATCGGAGATCTGCATGAAATCCGCTGTTTTCGACCATGGGTCAAATAGATCGAGTGGATAGTCACCTTAATTTAGGTCCCACCACACCTAACTATATACTTAGGGACGCTAAATAAAGCGTGTATGAACGTTCACTTATGATGAACGGAAACGTATGAGGATTAGCTGTTAGGTTCGAGTAAATCATAGTATTTACTCAGGCTTGAGACGATATTTCATTCTAGTCCAGTAATAATCCATTGTGCAGTATTGCTACTTTTTTATTTTATTTTAGCTAAATCACTTCACTGATTCCATTCTGAGTTAGTGTACATTGTCTCACGTGGTCAACAAACTGTAATGTTTGTTAACACGCTGAGGGTCTATAAAAGGCCTAACATTTCTCTTAAGTTAGAGAAAAACTTCGACGCCAGACCAGTCGGACGTGTATTGATACATGGTTCATATAGTAGGATTTATTCAGTTATTCGAACCCAGAATAAAGCTGAGGTCAGCATCTGAGGTGTCGAAATGTTTTATATACAGGTTTCTTTTGGACCACAGAAAATTACTGTTGAATGTAAACTGTGGTGTCAAAATAGTTTATGATATGTATATAGCAAGTCACCATTGAACCACACACTCGTGTTGTTTGCTGCGAGCTGTGGTATCAAATGGTATGTTTTTACTTGCTTCCGCTTTTTGTACGTAGCCTGCATGTAGCAGCTTTCCTGTGGGCGTGACATATTTGTCGCGTACGAAAAGCGAATTAGCTGGTTCCCACAGGCTGATGAGTAGACCAGACACATGCTTAGGTATACGCATACATTTATCAATATGTGGAGGTATGGAACATTTTATTTTAGATTAATGTATGTATAGTTGTATTTAGATTTATGGAGGTAGGTCTCGAAGGATGTTTAGATATGTTGATGCTCTGTGGCTGTTGCCTCGCTATATGTATCCTAAAACACACACACACTTCCCTTGATGCCCTAAGCACGTACTTATTTTGCTTAATGCTTAATCCAGCCCTGGATGTGAAGCAGGATATAAGATTTTAATTATAGCGCAAGGTTATATGCACAATAATGTTATAATTGTTAATCTTTAATATCTTTTAAATCACTTACATGGATTTTACAGACATATTATTTGGGGTATTACTATATTACATATTACTTGTACAGTGCCTTTGAATGGCTTCTGCTAGTAAGGGCGCTTTATTAAACATAAATTATTATTATTATTATTATTATTATTATTATTATTACAAACATGATAGTTAACTCTGTCTTGAGGGAATGTTTTAAATGCGCTGTCCAAAGGCTTGTAACAACAATCATGTTTATCAAAACATAACAAATTTCATCTTTGAGTTTAACTTTTATTAAAATGATGTGTTATGAATGTTGCAATAAACAATTTGAATTGAAAACATCTTCTCCACTATTTTATAATATTTTATATGTTGTACATTATATTATTCTTGCGGAGATGCCATGGGAAAGACAGCAATAACGCGGATTTGTCCTCAATACAAGTTAACCCAGAAATATATATGTTAAAATAATTATTTCAGTATTATGGACGTTAGTATAAATGAACGAAGTGTCCGTAGTACGTAATATTGAATGTCGCAATGCTCCAGAAAGGAAAAAAAATCATTAAATGTGTAATTCACTGTTACTAGCTCTGGATAGATATAAACCTAAAACTATTATCTTTCTCGTGCTCATCACTGCTTCACCATTATTTGTAATATGGAGCAAGAAGCAAGGAATGTAAGTTTGATATATTTTGTTACATCATGAATTCATCACGTGCTAGATTCGAACAATGTCTGCGTTTTTGCAAAGCGAATGAAGATCGAGCTAAGGTGTGGTATGACCACTATTACAAGTTGTTGAACTAAAATGGAAATACTTCTAATCAACCCTGTGCTGAATCTATCATGAATGATAGTGTACACTCCCAATCAGTATTCTCTCGGTTCTCTGCACTAAAGGGATATTTCCTGTCAAAATGCGTTAGTATCGCGATAATTGGCATAATACGAATTGTATCGAGAACACGTGACGCGCGAGAACAGGTGACGTCACGAATATCTTGTTTTATTTGGGTTTTGAACACGTGTAATGAATGAGCACCGTTCACACCTCACACTCATACAATGCTAGCTGTATATTGCAGTTTATCTATTTGTTAAATAACACAATCCCCATCACGTAGTTTTAATGGATCCGCGTAAAGGAGAGCGATCAGGATAGGTCTGACCGCTCACATCGAAGAAGAACGTCCACACATGTACGCCCTCATTATATTAGCTGTCACCCCCAATAACTGACGTCACGTAACATAACCAGTAGTAACTAGCTCAGTCTGGAGCCCCTATAAACATTAACATATTGATGCCTTGGAAAATGGACAGAGACGAGCGACCAGACAATTACCCACATTATCAAAATTGTCACAGGAAGAACGATTAAGTCAACTTAAACTACCAACCCTAGCCTATAGAAGAATTAGAGGGGATAGGATTGAGGTCTACAAAATAATGAATGAAATCTATGACGAAAACGTTACCACATTCCTCAAACCCAGAGTAGAATCAGAAGGCCGAACAAGTCCAAGAGGCCACAAATGCCAATTATATATAGAGCGAGTAAACAAAAATATACGATTTTTTTATATTAGAACAATTAGTACATGGAACAGTCTGACTAGGGAGGTAGCTGAAGCCCCCAGCATTAATTCACTTAAGAATCGTTTAGACAAACACTGGAGCGACCAGGATATTGTCTTCAATTACAAAGCCAAGCTGAACATCAACAAAAAGAGTGCGGACGGCCGTATTTACGAAGACCTGGAAACGTTGGCAGCCAAGTAGAAGCCAGCTCCAGAAACACCCTTAAAGCATCCTTAGGTATTAAGTAATTACCATATTAAGTAATTACCGTGCGTAAGATACCGGACTGTATCTTAAACGACGAACAGAGTGCCAAATATTGCACACGTAAACAAGGAAAAGTTTGGTACCTCAAACAATGAGAGTTTAGTCAAAGCTCAACTGTCAAACTGGTAAAGTGTTTTCGTAGTTGTACTTCTGCTTCTCACACGTACACACACGCGTACTAAATGTGTGCGCACGCGCGCACGTGTGTGTGTGTGTGTGCAGGATATAACAACCCTTTTGGTCCTTTAAATTGATCACTAGAAATATCACTATAAGTATAATGGTAACAGGAAAATTTGTCTCAAATGAATAAATTCAGCCCATCTATCGAACGAATTCGCACTGTATCATTTATTAACTTATATAGACTATACTGCTTGTTTGGCGTAGGGTAGATTGTGGGACTACTTACCCATGGTTATGGTCATACTATGCGGGAGGTCGAAAGTTCGAATCCAGGCCGTAGCATTATAGTAGTAGTAGTAGTAGTAGTAGTAGTAGAAGTAGTAGTAGTAGTATTTATTTCCAATTTCAATATCAAATAACGCATACATAATGCAATTTTACAAGTATATTACACACAAAGAAATTGGGGGACCAATGTAGCCGAAGCTGTCTTCCCATTGGTCCCGAACAATCATAGCTAATAATAGTCAGCTCAATAAAACGCCGTTTGTGTATTTGCAAGTCTGGTCGTGTGTGTATTGGAAGTATGTGGATCAGGTACATTGACAACAATAAGGATTGTTGCATTTTACAGATTCTAAGTAAGTAGCTAAGATGTAACTTTTCAGGATTTTCTTAGTTTTTTATCTTGAATTACAATTGGAAAGGCTACTGTTCCAATTGTTCCATATAATGGGAAAATTGAATAACGGCAACTTACTGGATAGTGCAAAGTTACATCGATGTACATTCATATGACTAGATTGTCTTGTCACGCGATTTTCCTGTACATCAGAATTTAGACAGAATAGGCCATTGAAGGATATAGGAAGTCTCTTGCTAATAAAGTCGTCCATGAACAAACATACTTGATATTGATACATGTCACTTAATTTTAAGATTTCACAGTTTTTGAATAAAGGATCCGTATGTTTGTTATAACCCGCATTATTGATAATACGAATAGCTCTTTTCTTCAAAGACACAGTTTTCTGAAGGATTGATGAATTGGCGGTCCCCCAAATCTTATTTTTCACGTAAGTCAAATGATATTTCCATGAAAGAGTCTCATCCAGAAAGACACAAAGAAATTTAGTGGTTTCTCTTGGAATTGAGAGAAAGTTTGGTCTAAATGAGTACCACCAACTGAAATGTCCAAGATGTTAAAATCAACAATTTTGGTGCCACCTTTGAAAACCATATATTTTGTTTTGTTTTTATTTAGCGAGAGACCATTTGCACGAAACCATTCAAATAAGTTATCCATTTCCACATTTGCTCTTTGATATAAGGTGGAAATATCAGTATCACTAATGACTAAAGAAGTGTCGTCTGCAAAAGATAATATATGTGCATTTGTAGATGGGTCTATAGTTTTTTTAATTCAGTGGGATCAGCTGATTTATGTATTTGAATTACCTTAGCTATTTTCAGTTGATTGGGAACAATACTGGTAATTATTGATCTATTTATAATGTGGGTCAATGGATATTTAATGTATTCAATAGATTCCTAGAGCAGTTTGGAGGATATCTCATCATGACCTGTAATAAGCTTAGGTTTTAATTTGTTTGTGATTTCGGTGGCTCTATAGTTTCCAAAAATATGTTGTTTATTTGAGCTGTTTTCAAATAGTTAGATTGGTCTACATGTGAGAGATCATCTGTGTTTTACACGCACATGGAGTCCGAATAGATTGTACGACAACTTCATTTGTGTGGTTGATGCACTCAAAGGACGAACTTTCTTCTCGAAATTAGGCCATTTCATACAAATGCATACATGCCTTCAGTACCGGTCCATCTTGCTGATGAAATTTGGAATGCTTTTCCAGAACGGGGTATGCTGACAGGGATATTGGGGATGTTAACTAAATATCTTGAATGCTTGTCGTTTCGTTAGAAGGGGATGACGATTTGCATCATATCTTCCATATAATTTCTCAACATCTTTGAGAAATGTCTCCGAGGTATACCATACAGTTTACCATCATATCAGTTTAGACTATATGACATATGACCATCTTCTTTATAATCTGCATTAAAGTCAACTATATAAACGCATTAATCCATAATATGTGACTGGCGTTTATGCTTATTATTATTATTATTATTATTATTATTATTGGTTTCCTTTTGTGGTGGCATTTTGATTATCTTTGTTGACATATAATGTGTTTTTGTTTACCTTTCTGTAATACTTTATCACTTTCCTATGACATACAAATATGGGCAAATCATTGATGTTCTAAACACACACACACACACACACACACACACACACACACACACACACACACACACACACATATATATATATGTTAGTGACGAGTAGGTCATAGAATGTATTGCATTTGTATGTTTATGAGGTATTTGACCCTCCAGCAAATATCACAAGGCATATTATGCTGCGGTTGAGAAAGTTCCGTTTTCTATGCGTGGAGACCATATTTCCCGGTCCCTGCATTCAAGAAAAGTTGATCTAGAGCTGTATAATCCATGCACTATTTGCTTCTTTGGAGGCACGCCGTTTAAGTGTTTGGCCTGGTTATCCAGCATTTAAATGACTGTAGCAGACACAGTACGCTCTTAAAGCATTATAAGTACTCCTGACTCAGGAATAGAAACACTGCATCGTATCTCGAGCGGTGGCATTGGACACAGCTCGCGCGGTTGGTGTGTTTTATATAACAACTTATAAAATTCACCTTGGTTGTATGTGGGAATAGAATTATCTTTCCTAGGTCCAGTTATGTCCAGTTTGTATTATGAGATTCAAGATTAGCTCTAATCTGCTTGTCATAAATAACATTTAAGAACTACAATAGTTAGAATAGCATAAATTAGGTCAGGTTTGAAAATGATAACATAGTTCAAACAGTACGGAAGCTATGACGCGCTAATACGGTCTGCTTCAGCGCAGATGTCAGTCTTTTAATAGAAATTAGACTAAACAGTTTTAATAGTAGTCGCTTCATGATGCCTGCCCGTTGTAAAAACTTATCTTTGAAGACAGTGACAATTGGGTTATATGGTTTATATAGTATTGCTTTGAAGAAAAATACAGCAATTAAAAATAGCTATAAATAGGGCTGCTTTGATAATTAATCTATAGTGAGCTTCGGTGGCCTAGCGGTTAAGCACCCGTCACTTGGTGCCAACGGTCGCAAGTTCGAACCCCGTAAGAGGTCGAAACTTTTCCAGGGATTAATTTCTCGGCTCACTACATCGTGGGTGGCTGACCACGTTAAATGGCGCTGCCGTCTCCACTGAATTATTTAAAATAAAGGGGGACGTTAAAAACCCAATGAGGACGTAAAACACTCTGGCAGTGACCACCCTCATGGTATTTCGGCTCCATCTTTCCGTACTGCTCCCCTGTGAGTGGTGGGGGAGGAGGTTTCTCAACCACTCCAACATAGAGGCTGTACTGATTAAGCGACAGCCCGGGGATTCTCCCCGAACAACAAAACCATAATTAATCTAAACATTCTCACTACTGCCGTGATCTACGCGCGTGTGTGTGTGTGTGTGTGTGTGAGTGCGCGTTAAGCTATGTAACAACTTGGTTTAATGCCCTTTTTCTTCTACACGACTTGCAGAATTCTCCTACTTGTCTAGGTGTTCGTAAACTATTGCAGGAATAATGTTTTATACCCCATCCCCGTTTGTGCATATCCGTACAAACTATACACGGTTCGTACTTAAAACCCATAAAATTCCAACATTTCTGAACTGTAGAGTTTAAGAACTTAAACTCCTTAATTTTCAGGAAAATGTTCAAAAATCAATAAAAACACGTTTTCCTTTTGGGGGGAGAGTTTTGAATTTGCTCGCATCAGTATTCTTAAAAACGATACTTTTCGGAAAAACTGTTTACCGGCGAAGCGGCATAGTCGCAATAGTTCCCGGCCCAAACTTCCCTCCCTCGTGCCAGAACACGTGGCTTTGTTTTTGTTCTGCTGCCGAAGTAGGTCACGTGTCTGGATTCGGGTCATCTCGGCAGATATTAAAAGAGCTGAATAATATGCCAATTGTATCTGTTATTTTCGACATTCATAGAGTTTGTTGACACGACAGTTTACGCACAATACTAAAAGGATGCTTGGGAAATGTTATTTCCAAGCCTCATGGCTTGACAAACCAGAATTCAAAGGATGGTTGGAGAACGTCCCAGAATGCCGATCTTCTGCTCGTTGTCTTGTGTGTCGCAAAGTATTCTCCATGAAAGGCGCGGGGAGTTTGTGTCGTCTCCGTCCGAGCCAAAGGACAGAAACATAACAAAGGTGAGAGAAACTAAATATGCCACATCACAAACACGATCAACGATTTTGGGGGCATCAGAGATGTTGAGTGATTGACCGACATTTAATATGTCCGACACTGACGTCTGGTATTACATTGTCAGTTGTGCACTTTACATTACGAATATATTTTCGGACGGTATCTCACTGATCATGTTGATTAGGTTACCGATCACTGAACGGGATATTTAATAGTGCGCATTGATCTCTTTGCGTAGGGTCAAAATGCGCGTATAGATTTATTGATCTTTATTACACCGAACGCGTAAAAATAGAATATTGTCATAAAATGTTTTCACAGCCAATGACAGGCTGCTTAATAAGATTTGTGGTCAGCATTGTGACGTTTTCTGATGGGTTTTCCCGCAATGCCTAATGTACAGTAAACATTAAACAAGTGGTCTTCTACACATATACAAATATAAACTGGTAGACGTACAATGGAATTATGAGGTAAATTTCATTTTGTAAGATCTGATATGTTTAAATCCCAGGCCAAGGTCTAATTATAAGACATGTTTGAAAGACGGACCATTTGTCTACTGAACAATTGATGAATGGTTCATACAACTGCAATGCAATTTATGTGTAAATTTATTCTTGACAAAATGCTAACGGGCAGTTAAACTATGAAATTATAATATTTTCAATTTTACATCATGTACATATAACACATTTGTGTGATGGCCATTTATCAATTAATGCACATATGCACCAGCGAATGTTCATTGGCTACCTCAGGGAATATCCAGTTTTTTTCTCCTTTGTGAATTCCTACATTTTTCTTTATGATAATAGAGCATAATGTGATACAAACTGACATTACACACTTTAGATTGACAATAATAATAATAATAATAATAATAATAATAATAAGAAGTATTTGATGAAGCGCCTGATTAAAGAGGATTATCTGAGCATGCCACAGATAATACGATGTAATGATAATACCCAAGAATAGGTCTTCCAAAACCCTGTAATGGTTTAAAAGATAATAATTATTTATCTGAAAGCGACCTTAAATAGGTGGTTTATAAGAAATTTCCACAAGACGACGCATTTCTAATGTATTTGGCCGGCAATCATTCCAAAGGTGGGCCGCAAATACTCAAATGCACAATCATCACAGATTTGATGATATAATTGTAACGTAATAGACCGACTGGATGACCTGAGCGACGACTTTCAATTAAAAACCAGTTCACACAGGCATGTTTTTAGATTTATAAGTTATTTGTATGATACGCTGTCTAACAGGTAAACAATGTAGTTTTTGAAGAATTGGGGAAGATATGATCATATTTTTCTGGTATCAGTTACAATGCGAGCTGCAAATTATTCTGACCCAAGTTAAAGCGATTAATGTTATAATCAGATATGCCATAATAGAAATTAGTACTTTCATACGATAATAAAGGAAGGAATCCAACACAAGTGATTCTTGTGTCATGAAATGCTTAAACAGGATACTCTTATGATGTAGTAGGCAGCTCATAATACTGGATGTGACATGTTCAGATGATGTTTAATACATATGAGGCAAAATTTCCCAAAGGTCTTCTATATCAGATTGTTTTTCTTCCCGAATGGAATATCTATAATATTCCATTTCGGTATTTAATTAGAATAAAAGACAATAGCGTTATTTTAATACAATTAGCCACCAACCTGAAGGAGCATATCTGCCGATGTTCTGTGTCAAGATGTTAATCTCTAAATTGGCATACAGACTAGTGGGGGACTCGCAGAATGGTATTCTCTGGCATCAAGCAAACATCTATACAAATGAAAACACAAGCCGTTCATGACAGTTTGGTAATTCTAAATAATGAAAAATGAAAATGATAAATATCATGAATAGACACACTTCTGGGGAGCACATGTCTGATAGGATCTAAACCATTCAAGACTCTAATTATTAATCAAATATGTCTTTTAACTCTAGAGAAAAGGTATATTATAAATGTATGTATCAATGTATAAGATAGGTCCAGGAAGAACAAGTATTACTATTTACCTTGATCAATCTGATACTTATATGATCATTTTTCACTGAACCAAGGCTGTTTGAGTGCTGTGACCACTTTTATAGGCAGACTGTAGTGACTCATTAAGGTTATTATTGATTAAATATTTGTTTAGATAAGTTGTTCTATTTTTTCTATGAATTTAGACAAAAAATGTAAGATTAAAACAGGTCTGCAATTGTTTAAAATTACAGTCCACAGTGTTTTTTTTTTTATTATACTAGTTTGCTAAAGGCAGCTTTCAGTGACCTTGAAACAATTTAGATAAATGACTTTATTAATCTATATTTTTGTATTTATTGATTGTAGTATCCAGATGACCTTTTTTCATGAAGTTATGTAGGCATAGGTAATAATCTGCATAGAAAAAACATGATGGACTTTTTTCATAAACTGTCTGGATATCAGTCTGTAAAGGACTCAAATGTATCCATCAGGATATGCAGGTGAACCCTTCTACCAATGGTTTACCCTGTGATAAGGTGCTGGATGGAACCCACTATGTGATATTTAATATTTTTTGACAGAAGCAGTTATTAAAACAATGGTTATATCTTTACCTGAGTTGATATTATTTGGGAGGACAGTTTGACTTTATAATATTTATCATGTTGCTCTGGAAAACAGTCCTTGACTTCTTGATGTTTTGACTTTTTTATTATAATATTCAGATTTAGCAGAGGCAACAGTATTTTTAACAATTTTCATTTGAACTTGAACATTTTAAAATGAACACACAAACTGGTCCTGATCCACAGCCGCTCACAATACCTTCTGTGTCGCTTGGCATTTCCTTTGTCCTTAAAGGTGCATGTTGATCTACAATGTATTATCCTAGAGATCCACCAGATGATCCACATCATCCGGTGGATCCAATACCAGAGAAAAGACTCGCAGATCAGCAAGAAAAGCCTCCTTGTCAATTGACTTATATCTTCTATATGAAATAACTTTAGCTGAAACAGATTGTTTCTGTAAAGATACATTAATGTTAACAAGGAAATGATCAGACAGCATGGAAGACACAGACACACCTTTAATCATCACGGGAGATGACAAGATCTAAGATGTGAATATGTCTGTGTGTTCTTTCTTGGACATGCTGCCTGAGATTGGCAGATCTAAGAATGTCAGCCAGTTGTTTGGTATCTGCATTCCTCTGTGAATCCCAATGTATATTGAAATCACCTAAGATCAACAGATGACCACTGTTGGTAGCAAGAGAGTCAACAAATCCCGAAAATTCCTTGAAGAAATCTGCTGCTTTCAGGCCATTTTTCTTAGTGGGGTGTAATCGGTAGATAATAGCTACACAAACCATTATACCCCCCCCCCCCCAGATACAATAGGTAGTTGGTAATTTTCAAAAGACTTAGCCTGAAAAATAGGTTTCACACTTCAAAGAATCACGGAGAAGAATGCCGACTCCCCCACCTTTCTTGTGAATCTGAGCTGCATGGTGGAATGAATATCCAGCTGGAGTCACATCACCAACAATTTTCTGGTCTGAAACATTACCTGTCAGCCAAGTCTCTGTAATGACAAGAGCATCAAGATCCATGTCCTTAACAACATCAGATATTTCATTAGATTTATTACAGATCGACTGACAATTTATAAGACCAATACTTACATTTTGTACAACAGTTCAACCAATATGTCTACGATAATATGATTGCCTGTTGATAAAAATAATTTCAATGTACGTTTTTAAGGCAAAGGCTGTATTTGAAGGCACAGCAGGTCTAGGTTTTTTTTATAAATTCTAATTTTTTCTGCTAGGTTGTATGGGTTCAACATTGACTGGAATTGGATATGATTTCCGTAATGGAGCTGCGACATCCACAAATGCAGAACCAAATCCAGAATCTGCCTCTGTTCCAGAGCCGGCGGCTTCGTCTAGATCTGGATGTGATGGAAAGCTATCCTATGCATCCAGTTCCCGACATAAATATCATAGTATCTTGAAGAAGATAAAAGAAAGAAAGGGCAATAAGCCACCCAAAGAAAACGAAAAATGGTTGGAGATAACGTGGATGATTTGAAAAGAGAAAAAACGTTTTAGAATCTGACATAACAAATCTGACCACATCGTCAGAAAAATATGCAGATGAAGCAAAGGCAAAGGGGGGGGGGAGGGGGGGAACTAGTCACAGAATTATGGTGAAGTGAAATGCTCTCAGACACTCTGCCCAACAAAAAGAGACGAACTCCAGGTTTTAGAAAGAGAAAATGAGGAGAAAGTTAAATTATTGCCTGCTATGTCGTAATTGAAATGTACTATTCTGTAAAATGGGCCAAGTCTTATATTCACTCCAATCACAGTTACTGTAGAATCAGTGAGGAGCCTACCCTGTTGCCCCTTGCATCATGTATCTTGTCAAAAGAGACACTAATCCCATCATGGCCAGAGCACCAACAAAACCGAACACCTCCTAACAGGTATATCCTACTAACTGATTTTGAGTGGAGGGTCTTACTATGAATTGTGTTTGGCTGTGGTTTGGTCATACTTAGTGTCCCTTTAATATGGGCATGCCACCTGTGATTACCCCACTTTGCCCTGGAATATCAAGATTGTGGTCCTAAAATGGGCTATATTGGCCCTAAAAAATCATTAAAAAGTCCATAAAAAGACACCTAAAAAGAGTAGGAACCCTGATGTAATAGTTAAGTACTACATGTTGAAATACACAGCCAAACAAAATGAACCATAAAAGTGTTTTATTACAGCGTTTACTAAGATAAATATTATGCCTTATTTAACATAGCTATCTGTTACGCTTTAGGTAAATAACATCATAACAACATTCGGCATATGATGTATTATAGTACATAAATTAACTAATACTATATGATGGTTGATTATTAATAACATAATTAAATCTAACAATGCGAGATTGAAGAAAGGATTTTAACTGATAGACAAAATCCCAATAAATTGTTTTTAATGATTCGATAGGTTTATTGAATAAACATTCCAGCTAAGTATATTACATTATAATAATGTAATGATCAGCTTTCCAGAACGTAATTATAAAAAATGGAATATTAATATAAATGCGTGGACATCTAATTACCTCATCACAACGTGATTTAATTACGTTACATAAACGTTATTATAACGTACTAATACAGAACAAAGTTCAATAGTTCAACTAATTATATCATTATACTATTTAAAGTAAATAGGATTTCTCATTAAAGAGGAGGCGACGGATGACTAGTACCTAGTTTTCAGCTTTTGAAAAGAAACAAATATAATTTATTAAACTTGTAAATATTGTTCCAAAACAGTTTATCTTTTCCATGTTATATTATTTGATAAACTTGGGCGAAAATTAACAAAATAAGTAACAATGATAAGACCACAGAATATCCATAATCAGAGAAGTATTAACATTATGTAACTGAATTATTTTCTAGTTGCCATAATAATTTGTCATCCCTCAAATAATACATAATCTGGTTCAAACTTTGAAGTTAAATCAAACACTGTCATTCTCTTTACGCTTCTTTCCACGTGTCTATTATTAAAGTATAATGTTGGGTAAAAGGCAATCTGGCATAGATCCTTTGTCATCAATAAATCCATTAATACAAAAATCAAACTTAACACGATATAATTAGCTTAATCAGTTAGTTTTTCAGTGTAGACAAAATGTTTTGTTAACAACTAGATAAAGGATGCTAAAATGTTAATATATTCATGTCATCGAGAATGTCAAGACACCAAATTCTGGTCGACCTTGTGAATATTTATACATGATGTTTTGAAAATAACACTGTTTTATCAGAAATTATCATGTTATCATAGCAATTTATTGAAGACGCCTGTATATAGTGTACTCCTTGCAGAGATTTTGTAGTTAAATACATTTTGTTGCCAACTAGGTAAAATAACTCACCGGATGCAAGAGGGAGTATTGGTTCCTCAATATTGGCCTCAATTATAGATACTTCTTGGTAGAGTTTTCGTCTAGTCAATGCACAAATGAAACAAGTTAAAAATTAGTGAAGATACTAAATCAAATAGCAATAATGTTTATTATTTAGAAGTTGGTTATTTATTAATTTAATTATACACTGATTATTAGAGATCTGACCATTTCGTAAAAAATGTCAAATTAAAATAACATAAACTTGTCTAATATTATGAACTTTACATTAAGTTAATACACAAAGCATTATGTAATTACGTATTAACAGAAATTATTAAACTAATGAAAATGTTCTAAAAGGAAATCCCTAAATGTCTCCTTTCCCTGACTACTCCCATACTCACAGTTCTACTTTGACACATATTTCGAACTATCATCTTTGCCTCTGCATTCTTGGCAGCATCGTAGACAAATAAAGGTATATGTCGTTAGACCATAAAGCTGTTATAGTTAACATTTTGTTTGGACACTCATTGACAACCTTACAATATATCGGACTGACCAAATATTACTTTTGACAGATTAAAATTAACTAGCAAAATGACTATCTGGTTAATCTCAATTGTATTACTTGAGTCTTTCTTTTTTAATACACATGTCCTCTGAACTAAAAGTTCGATAATCCAAAATGTTTAGAAATAAAATCTTCATGATTGCTAGCCATGGATTGACAATGACCTTGAGTGTTTGTCAGGGACAATCTAGACGTTTCCGTTTTTGTTTCCTTACCAGCCCAGGTAAGTTTAACTGACTAGTAACTGAACAGCCTAATTGGTAACCATCATTTTGAATAAGCCATTTATTATTGTTTTGATTATTAAAACTAGTTAAAGAAAGACAATAGAACTTAATATGCATATTATTATTACTAACATATCAAATACTAAGAGTTCAACTTAAGTTAAAAAATCAAGGATCAAGGTGAATTTCGATAATTTGACTGGTGAATATTTTAGCTTTTCCATAGGTTATTATTGTTATTATTATTCCGTCCTTTTGGTTTGGAAGGTCACTTTCGAGTGGCTTATAATCCATCTGTTTAGACTGTGATGCGATGTAAATAAACATCTTATATATTACAAGATATAAATATATCTATATTACCCAGTCTATAAAGACGACAAAAACAAGTAATTACACGGTGAAAAATCCACTCTGAAGAATTAGATCTTTATACCAGTTCACATCGCTTTCGTATATTTCTTGACATCTGCACTATTTCAGCCTTTGTTTTGTTTTGTGTGGAAGAAATGGTTAATTCGGCTTATGTGAAAATCGGGTGCTATCAAAGGTTGTGTCATGAACTTGGCTCTATGACTTCTAAAGACAGATTCTAAACTCATTAGATTTTAACTAAGTGTGAACAAACCACTGGCCTGAGCGTACTCATGCTGGTTGCAAGTCAAACACCTACACCGATTAGAAAAGTATGACATCAGCAACTTCATTGACATTAAGCTTCCACAAAATGTTATTAAAGAAAGATATCTAGCAATACAGAAAATAGAATCATCTTTATCGAGACCAAGTGACAGATCTAGTGGGGCATTTGCAACACGTAATAAGTGAAAGAGATAAAATGGTATCTCTGTTGCAGAATAAATCAGTGTAATATAGCGGATAGTTTAGTTTCGCAAAATTACTATCCATATCATCTTCACAATTAAATTATCTTATTATTAAGTAAAAAGAATCCACATTTAGAGCCTGGTGTATAGCCTTGAACTGTACTATATCCAGATTGTCTCCATATCCTCCTCAGCCATAGGTGCATGAAATTTAATTCTGCAGACATTCCTCGTTCAACCTAAGTGTAACCTGACATTTAATTAACTCAAAAGCAATTAATGTCGGATAAAATCTCTGATTCACAAACTTGGCTTTATATTCTTTGTTTCTTTTCCTTCGGGTGATATAATATTTTATGTCGATGAGTTGATTTCTGGTCCAAAAGGTTTCTTTATTGTGCTGTCTCTTTCGTTGATTGATTGAGTAGATGAGCTCGTTCTGAAAGAGATGAACAATGTAATCTCTACACCGAGAGAAATTAAAATAAATTATTACTGAAATTGTACCATTTGACTCACTTTATACATAACATTGTTTTGTAACCAGCAACAGGAAATCTTTCCTTCAGACAACACCCTCTAATTCCTTCTTCAGGAAACACCCTCTAATTCCTTGAGTTCCAAACTGAAAATATACATGTTTTATGTGATTGTCCAATTTATTTATATTCAGATTTAAATAACTACCAGTTTTAATGTGATTCAACGTAACTAATAATATAAAGAAGTGCTATGTAGGGAGAAGATAATGAATATTTGATACGATTTGTTTTGTAGATATATAATGATTGTGCACGGTGACGCCATTATCAACAACACTGAATTTCTGTCTCTTAGGTAAGTCTGTAGCTCTGCGTTAGGGTGGCCAGTATAATTGAGGACGTGTTTCATTAACTAGCGTTGAAATGATATTCCCTTCAGATTGTTTCTGAAAATATCGAATCAAAATTAATATAAAAAAGTTGCAATACATTCATGAATTACTAGTTAATACCATAAAAATCATTTTTTTCTTAATCTAGATGAAATTAAATTTCTTTTTAAATAATTTTCATGACCATATATTTTCGTGAAAATATTCAGTCATATATGGGTCCTCGTATTTTATCCAGAAGTCAAACGTCCACATCTATTTAATAGGTGCGCATCATACCAGGAACAATTAATGAAACTAAATTATCTAACAATGTATTTAATTCCTTATGATGTGATAGCATGAAGCAAAATAAATAGATGATGTTCTATTGCGGTATTTCTATTGATCAAGAGGATATATAAACCATGTGAAAGCCTGTTCATCTTGCTTTGTAAGATCTCAAGGAGCACAATATGGTGGACCCTGATACAAATAACATTCCACTTGTGTGCTAAATGTGATGAGTGTTTCACCAGCTAATGTAATTATCGTTTCCTCAAATGTGCGTAATATCAAATGTTCACTTCTTCCTGTTATGTTTCGACAAAAATTTAAAAATACCTAGATTTCTTAATGACAGGTAACACGGGTGAATAACACAACCTTGGCTTAATGACCTTTCTAATGATTCCAATGCGCTTCATTTGTCCAAACTTTGCTGTCACCTTGGGCAACAGATGTATGGGAGTGTGGCCTGCTATGGTCACACGATAAGTTTCAATGCTGTCTTTGAGTCTTATTGTAACTGGTGCACTCTCCTAGAGTTAAACTTCACCATAGTAGATGTTCATAACGTGTTCATGTTTTACTGGTATGGTGTTCCGTAAATAAACATCCGATGGAAGTCAGTCAATGTCAAGGTCTCTTCGTGTCCGAGTTGATAGAAAACTTCTACAAAATTGTTCCTAAATGTGCTGTGCATTCAAGGATATTACGCTAGTGCTGTTCTGACTAGTATATGCTGAAGTTGTGAACATTACTTGGTAAGTCTGCTAAACATGACTCGACCTGAAGAAGACACTGCACGTGGTCTGCTAGCCAGCCAACTTCCTTATGTCAATCCACCCCAGTCGTTCAAACTAACCGATACATCACAGGATGAATGGAAGATATTCAAGCGACAATATGAGCTCTTTGAAAAAATAGCTGAATTGGACAAAACATATGCATCTTATCAATGTGCTATGTTCTTAAACACTCTCGGTCCGAAAGGTCTTGTAATCTACAACAGCTTCGGTCTCACTGAAGATTAAAAGGACAACCTGAAGGTAATTAAAGATAAATTTGAGAGATACATTATCGCTGAAACGAATTAAACTTATGTAAAAATTAAATTCAACAAAAGAGAGCAAAATGAAGGAGAATCCATTGACAATTAAGTATCTGTTCTGAGGGATCTGTCACAAACATGCAACTTCTGTGATTGCTTGCGTGAAACCCTACTGAGAAACAGGATTTTATTAGGCATAAAGGATACTAGTACTAGAAAAGTGCTTCTGCAAAAAAAGAAAACTGAGTTTGAAAGACACTGTTGATATCTGCCGATAAGCTGCGGCTACTCAGCTAAGACTGAAAATATTGAATGCTAAGAAAGAAGAAAATGTGCATAAATTGAAAGCGAATGCATACAAGAAAGAATCTAAAAGTCGAAGACCGAAGTACAAAACGTCTCATTATGAAGATAAACCTCTGATGAGTAAATTCTGTGCACAAAAACATGTCATGAAGAAACAATGCTGTCCTGCCTGTGATAAAACCTGCAATAAGTACAAAAAGAAGAATTACTTCTCAGTGAGTGAGGTGTCCTGAAAATACAAGGGTACGTGGAATAGAAACTGATGATTCTGACTCTGATCAATTCACTGAGTACTCACATCTGGTACATCTGTCTGACAATGTCAATGCGCTGAACAACTCTTTATTTGGAAGAGCTGGGAAAGACATTTATGCTGAAATCATCATCATTGAAAACAAACTGTGAAATTTGAAATAGATTGTGGTTCTACTGTGAATCTCATCCCTGAATCAGTCGTCAAAGACACTGAAATAAAACCTACGGTCAAGTATCTGATTATATGAAACAAATCTGAAGGAAAAAAACCCTGATTGGTGCCTGTAAATTGAAGTTGAAAAGGAGAAAAATGCTGGAAACTTTCTATGTAGTGAAAGCTAATCTGAGACCTCTCTTAGGCAAAAAGATATGTCAACGTATGGGACAGATAACTGTAACATATGTCAAATACTATGCCGGTGCTGTTAAAAATCCTGATGTAATAGAAACACCTGAAGATCAGTATGATGATGCGTTTGAGGATAAGATAGGGACACTACCTGGTGAACCTGTATGTTTACACTGTGAGGAAAACTGTATTCCTAAGATAATGCTTACTTGGAGAGAACCTAGCTGTAGCTCTGAGAGAGAAAGTGAAAGTGAAACTGGAGGAAATGTGTATAGCTAGATTACTTGCCTACAGACTGGGTTAGTCAAATGTTAGCAACGGAAAGGAAATTGGATGATTTACGCATCTGTTTAGATCCTCAACCGTTGAAGCGTGAACAATACACACTGCCTACCCTTGAAGATACGCTGACTCAACTGTCTAATGCCAAAGTGTGTATTAACCCAGACTCAGGTAATGGATACTGGTATATGCCCATGAAGGAAGAGTCAAGTTACCTTACCACTTTCATCACTGATCATAAACGATTCCGCTGGTTAAGGCTTCCATTTGTATTATCTGTAAGTTCTGAGATTTTCCAAAAAGGGCTGCATCAAGCAATTGATGGACTATCTGGTGACATCTGTGTGGCGGGTGATATTGTTGTATATTGATGTGGTGGTGATAAAGACACTTCAACAAAGAATCATGATGTCAAGCTAGCTGCTGTGTTGGAAAGATGTCGAAGCTCAGGAATTGCGCCGAACAAGAAGAAAATGGAAGTGCGTAAAGAAAGCATTACTTTTCTCTGACTCTGAGAAAATATCTGCAATCCTGGATATGCTTGCTCCTACGAACAAGGATGAAGTTCAATCCTTATAAGGGACAGTGAATTATCTGTCTAAGTTCCTTCTAAATATATCTCAAGTAATAGAACCGGCTTTCTGTGAATGTTGTTAAGTTCTAGTGGGGTAACTCTCAAAAATCTGCTTTTGAGGAAATCAAACTGCTTATCACAAAAGCACCAATTCTAACATATTACAAACCGCAGAAGAAGCTTATATTGCAGTATGATGCAAGCAACAAAGGTCTAGGGGCTACTCTATTGCAAGATGGGAAACCACTAGCATACAAAAACAGAAGGTTAACTGACGCTGTGACAAGATATGCAACAACAGAGAAAGAAATGTTGGCAATTATCTAGGGTCTAGAAACATTCCATCAGTACACGTATGTAAGAAGTGTTCTGGTTAAGATTGATCACAAAACTCTGAGGCGATTGTGAAGAAGCCATTAAATAAGGCTCCAAAACGACTTCAAAATATGCTTCTGCCTCTCAAAATTACATCTACATCATCGAGTGGCAGAAAGGTGCAAAACAGTATATTGCAGATTGGCTATCGAGGGCACGTCTGCCTAATACCGAGAAAGAACAGGAAAATGTTAACATGTGCGCTTATCTCCCAATTGGATAAAGTGTTAGTTAAGTTAAAGAACATCATTTTACAAGGATGGCCTGATGAGAGGGAAAATGTGCCTAGAGAAGGTCTAGAGAAGCACTTTACTGGCTTCGTATGACAAGCGAAATCAAGCATTATGTATCAGTGTGTGAAGCATGTAGGATGTATGAGACTGCAAACAAGACAGAGACTCTCATACCACATGAGCTGCCGGCAAGGCCATGAGGAAAGATAGGAATAGATAGTTTTGAACTTGAGGGTGTTGAATTTCTAGTAACTGTGGATTATTTCAGTAACTACTGGGAATTAGACAAGTTAGATAAGAATACCTCTTCATTGGTGATTAACAAACTGAAAGTACACTTCTCGCTTTATGGAATACCGTGTAAGATCACATTAGACAATGCTATTCAGTTCACATCCACAGAATTCCGTGATTTCACAAGATCTTGGGACATTGAACATTACACATCGTCACCTCATCACCCAAATGCTAATGGTATGGCTGAGTCTGCGGTGAAAACAGCAAAAAGAATACCAAGAAAATGTAAAGTTGTCAAACAAGACCCTCACCTGGCAATCCTCAACTACAGAAATACTCCGTCTGCCGAGATGGATGCAAGTTCAATAAAACGATTAATCGACCGCAGGACAAGAACTTTAATACAAAGTGTGGAAGAAAGCCATTGTGACAAAGAGACTAGATGATCGATCATACGAAATATGTTCAGAGGGTGGAAACATCTATAGAAGAAACCGTGCTCATCTGAATGAAAACAATGAGTTGAGTCCATTTAAAGATAATACAAGGCAACTGGAAGAAGCTAAATCAGATAGTGCAAAGACGCTGTGCCAAGAGATTATGAAGGATAAAATAAAAAATGTGAAGGTTAAAATACCTAAACCACAAAGTCTATAAACTGATCATCATTCTAGGATAATTACTAGAAGTGGCAGAGTAGTCAAAATACCATCTTATCTGAAGGACTTTAAGAAGTGAAATATAACTAATCTATGTTTACTTATATTTACTGTTCTGTTATCAAGCCAATTAAAGAAACAAGGTCCGGATATGTTGTTTAAAGGACATTTATGAATATTAAACAGTTTGA
This sequence comes from Paralvinella palmiformis, assembly GCA_025642065.1. Lineage (NCBI taxonomy): Eukaryota > Metazoa > Annelida > Polychaeta > Terebellida > Alvinellidae > Paralvinella > Paralvinella palmiformis. The sequence continues at coordinate 777,726 of JAODUP010000161.1, forward strand.
GTTATTATGTTAATGTTTATTAGCTCAGGTATTTAGCTTAATCTCAAAGAGGGGAGATGTTCATAACGTGTTCATGTTTTACTTGTATGGTGTTCCGTAAATAAACAAACATCTGACGGAAGTCAGCCAATGTCAAGGCCTCTTGGTGTCCTAGTTATCTCTACATTGATTAAATGAACCAGTTTCATTTGGACCACTGGAAGTCGATCAAGTGAACTACATATTAAATATTTAAATAAATAATAACAAAACTTCTATAGCGCCAATATCCTCGAAAAGAATCAATCTCAGTGGCACACTTAGTATGGGCGTTGGGCAAACTCATAGTCCGGGTACGATGCGAAGTTTATCAACAATGATCATCATCAAGAATAAGCGAGTCTGAAAAGGTGAGTTTTTAAATGGTGACGGAAAGAAACTATGCTATTTGATAACTTAACATGTTCTGAGAGTGAATTCTAAAGAGTAGGGACAGCAACTGAAAAAGCACGAGTCCCAGTTTGAGTTTTAACCCTAGGAACAGACAACAAGTGAAAACCAGATGAATGGAGTTCTCTGGGCTTGGCTGCTTAAGAAAGCATGACAAATAGAAATGATGGTTCTATCAAATGTAACACCAAGATTACGTATTCAGTATCAGTGCAAAGATTGCATATACTTGAATCCTCCACATATACTTGAATCCTCCACATATACTTGAATCCTCCACATATACTTGAATCCTCGATCTTTGCACCGGGCTGTTAAGGACAGAAGCAACAGATCGAAACTACGGCCGATTACAATGAAAATAATATAATATACGGAAAGATGCTGGATTTGTTTCAAACAACTACAAACGTACTACTAGTGTGACTGATATGATCAATAAACTAGGCTGGGAATCACTGGAATCCAGACGGGAGAAAGCACGACTCAATCTAATGAGCAAGATAGTTGGCGGCAGGGTGGCGATACCACTAGAGGTAGCACAAGGACGAGGTCAGTCAATAATGATAAGTTTAAACTGTATGCAGCACAAACTCTGCCCTTTAAGAACTCATTCTTTCGACGAACAATACCTGTGTGGAACAAAACCCCAAACTCAATAATTTCTTACCTTGATAAAGACAGAGGTCAGATAGTCAACATCCTGGGCTAAGTAAGCTGCATGCGCACAACCAGCCCGGGAAAACGTTATACTCGTGAAGAGTTTCAACCCGTACTGAACCAGAACAGAACCAGGTGATAATAATGATGTATCCGTACTGTTAGATGTTATGATATTGATACGATTGTCGTTGATTAGCAGTTTCCTCTCACTCACCTTATCACACACAACGTGACACAGTACCTGGCACTGTAGGGATGTTACTTCTCGTGCGATTAACGGTCACTGATTATTTGAAATACAGTAAAAATATCCTATTAACAGGTCTCAGATATAAGTTATCCACTTCTTCGAAAAAAAAATTTTTGTTACTTATTCCATAGACATAATTTATAGGGCCAATTAAGGATGTTGTTATTTTGGCCAATCATTACCTAACCATCGCAAACCAAAAGTTCAGTAATCTGTGGATCACTAAATATTGTTGTATACAGTAAAGTAATGTTATGTATGTTTATTTTAACTAAGGATCTCACTGGTGGTTAGTGAGTATCAATACATCCAAAATCACAGAATGGACTGTAATATTCGAAACAATTACACACCTGTTTCACATCTTACATTTTAATCAAAAGTTATAAAAAGGGCAGTTGCTTTCCGTATAAACAAATATTTAATTAATAATAACCTTAATGAATCACCACGGTCTGTACATAGTGGTCACAGCACTGAAACAGCCTTGGTTCGGGTGAAAATTAATATTATTATGTCAATTGATCAAGGCAAGCCAGTATTACATGTTCTTCTGAAACTGTCGCTGCATTTTATACAGTTAGCCATAATGTAACTTTCTCTAGGTTAAGAAAAAATCATGTTCGGTCTGTCAGATAAAGTACATGAATGGTTTCGATTCTATCTGGAACAACGCTCCCAGAGAATGTCTGTTCATGGTATTTTATCTGATATTCAGGTTTGGTATCTGCTGAACCACAAAGTTCAGTTCCATTTTATTAACTTATATATCTATTAATGATATGGCACCAGAAAACATGTGTGAACTCGTGTCCATTAGAAACTCATCCGCAAAACTCAGGTCATCCGGTCAGATACTATTGCAGGTGTCTATGTCTCGGCTCAAGTCATATGGTGATTGTGCATTTAGGGTTGAAGCCCCCATTTTGTGGAATTGGTTGCCAGCAGATATTAAAAATGTGTCGTATCTTGACAATTTTAAATCCATTCTAAGAACACCTTTGAAATGGCTCCTGCAAGTAAGGGTGCTTTATTAAATATACAATATTATTATTATTATTATTATTATTATTATTATTATTATTATTATTATTATTATTATTATTGTAATGTTGTCAATCCATAACAGTCCACAATTAATTATATCGAGGTATTTAGAATTGTAACGGACCGGAAAAAGTTTAGAGAATAAACCAGATGGTCAAGATTGTATCTGTGATTTATTAATAATATACTTGATGACAATCTATAAACATCACAGTTATTATTATTATTATTATCATCATCATCATATTACTAGGTGCGCCATTGAACTCTATTCTTTTCAGGAATATTGACGCTTTAGAAGTTTATAATTATTATTATTATTAATTATTATTATCCGGATAACCAATATGTATATGTGTACGTTATGTTATTGTTATTTTATACAGGTAATCTTAAACAATTTTAGCCATGGATAATATATTGACGTTCAATCACAGCCCATAGAAGTGATAATGGTGTGAATATAAGATAAAGTGTGAATATAAGATAAAGTGTGAATATAAGATAAAGTGTGAATATAAGATAAAGTGTGAATATAAGATAAAGTGTGAATATAATATAAAGTGTGAATATAAGATAAAGTGTGAATATAAGATAAAGTGTGAATATAAGATAAAGTGTGAATATAAGATAAAGTGTGAATATAAGATAAAGTGTGAATATAAGATAAAGTGTGAATATAAGATAAAGTGTGAATATAAGATAAAGTGTGAATATAAGATAAAGTGTGAATATAAGATAAAGTGTGAATATAAGAAAAGAGTGTGAATATAAGAAAAGAGTGTGAATATAAGAAAAGAGTGTGAATATAAGATAAGTGTGAATATAAGATAAAGTGTGAATATAAGATAAAGTGTGAATATAAGATAAAGTGTGAATATAAGATAAAGTGTGAATATAAGATAAAGTGTGAATATAAGATAAAATGTGAATATAAGATAGAGTGTGAATATAAGATAAAATGTGAATATAAGATAGAGTGTGAATATAAGATAAATCATTATTGTTTAATGGCTCCATTTAAGTAGTTTAACCTCAGCACTGGCAATACCTGCGATATGTGGTCGAGGGGTGACTCCTTCCGGAAACAAATCCTACAAAACAGGTACGAACCGACTTTGAACCCACAATCTCTAGATTTCTAGCGCATCACTCTAACCATTGCATCTCTGGGACACCCGTTATGGTCTAATGTTAATTCAAGGAATTGCATTATGTATTTGTATAAAGAAGATTAAATATAAATGACTCTACTCACTGCACCCACTCATGTTAACTGCCTCATGAGTTTTTGAACCATTTATAAGCTTTGAAGTTTTGTATTCGTTGGTGCTATACAAAATTCAGTTGCTTCTATGTAATAAAGCCGAAAATTCTTATTATATTTACTATTTAATCAACCTCCACCGGTAGGTATTATTTAATTATCGATGACCTTCATCTAAATCATTTTCGTCATCCATTGCTACTTTTGATGAATACTTTTGATGAACATTTAAAATACCAGAATTTATTATTGAATTTAATCTTCGAGCAATCAGCCCAGCATAAAAAATAATGGCTTTCTGTACTTTTAATTGACTTTTCGTCATCGTGCTTGTGATATGCTGAGGATTTCCGGCCCACAAGTACTATTCAAGCTGGTTATCGTATGTTGGAGAGGATGGAATAGATGCAAGATTCTACTATCGGGATAAGATATTCTATAGATGGTCAATTCCATTCAGCTTTCTTTAATTTGTCTTTTATCACCACAGATGGATAAGACGGCATTGTTTTCCCCATTCCCGGTGTCCTTTTGTCTCCTTAGTGGAAGAAAGATGGAGAAATCTCTTCAAGTTGTGACTATGCCAATCGAATGAGAGGATCTTTTGTGTTGATTCAATTGAATCCTACACCTCTCTACACTCTGTGGCTTTGGCGTTTCCTTTGTTAAAGGGGAGGGGGGGATCTACTGGAGAGACCTACGCCTCCCTACACTCTGTGGCTTTGGTGTTTCCTTTGTTAAGGGAGAGACCTACCCTCCCTACACTCTGTGGCTTTGGGTTTCCTTTGTTAAGGGGGAGGGGGGATCTACTGGAGAGACCTACGCCTCCCTACACTCTGTGGCTTTGGTGTTTCCTTTGTTAAGGGGAGAGGTGGGGGAGAATCTACTGGAGAGACCTACACCTCCCTACACTCTGTGGCTTTGGCGTTTCCTTTGTTAAGGGGGAGGGGGTGGGGGAGAATCTACTGGAGAGACCTACACCTCCCTACACTCTGTGGCTTTGGCGTTTCCTTTGTTAAGGGAGGGGGGGGGGGAATCTACTGGAGAGACCTACGCCTCCCTACACTCTGTGGCTTTGGTGTTTCCTTTGTTAAGGGGGAGGGGGGGATCTACTGGAGAGACCTACGCCTCCCTACACTCTGTGGCTTTGGCGTTTCCTTTGTTAAGGGGGAGGGGGTGGGGGAGAATCTACTGGAGAGACCTACACCTCCCTACACTCTGTGGCTTTGGTGTTTCCTTTGTTAAGGGGGAGGGGGTGGGGGAAATCTACTGGAGAGACCGGAGAATTCATCGGATAATTTATCTTCCACGGAAATTTAGTTGCCAATGAATAATGATTATGATTATAAAACGATCATCTAAGGACTTTCTGGTGTAAGTGTGTGCTGTGTTCAAAGTACATAGTGGGCAAATTACAATGCAATAAAATGCTTAGATTGTGCTTACATAATATAAATTAAAGTGCAGTGATAATTATGTTGTAATCATAACGTTTATCATGATTACATAAGATTACTAGCCTGATTTAGTAGTGATTTGTTTTTCAATGGCGTGAATTGCAAACTGAGACGCAGCAGATAAAGTGCTATAAAAGTAACATTTCTAAAAATATAATTATTATTTTCATATATGTATGACACCTGGTACTATTCAGATGAGTGATTTCACACAAGAACTGTATGTACAGTATGACTACAATACATGTTATACATAAATGGATATAAACTTTCATTCCCGTGCAATAGGAGCTTGAAATAAGTATACATATGGTTATTAGCCAGAGTTTTGTTTTGTGTTATTGAAAATCAGAAAATTACCACCTCATTCACAATTCTCAGGATATTAACATGTGTTTTATGTTCTTGGATACCATCCCATTTAGGACACATTATGTACAAGCATGGATTCATTGAGATATACAGTAACTCTTCCACATTAGTTTATATATGGAGCTCCTATTAGCAATTTCATATGGGGCTAGTGAGAAAAGATTGATTTTTCACAGACGGCTGGGACCGTTGCAACGGTATCAGTTATTTTCTATATCTAGAGATATAGATCTACCCAAAAATCACTATGAGCATTTATCCCTAATAATGTACCCAAGTGGCCCAAATTATAGCTCCAGCTTCAAAGCCTCAAATTCCCCAAACTAATAACGAATAACTAACAATGAAAGTGTTTCATCTTTGACGACCTTCTGCATCCCAGAAATTCTTGTTAGTTCATATTTACAACATATTATATGATTCACTAATATAGAGGAATTAATGTGAGATGCCACACAGTCAAAACAAAGTCTACATCCTATTAAACAAATAGGATGATTCTCGGCAATGAAATAGTCCCCACGGTGATGATGCTATCAGTAGCATGTTATATGCCGAGTATCCCCGAGCTAGTACATTTATGATTTTGCTTCTTTATACAATGTAAATATTTAGATATAAATATGTCTTCTGTGCGTATTATTTCCAGATAATGTGCCCTAAAGGGACAGTTTAAGTAAGATAGTGGTCATCCTCTTGACGCTCTTAAGACACCTACATAAACTAAGTTAGTAGACTGATCAAGTGAACACTGTTCGGTAAAATCACAACATCATGTCCCTACACTTATGATTTAGATTTGTTGTGTTCTGTTATATCTCAGATGACTCACTAGAGTCATAAACAAAGCGAGGACAATTTATATTTCCACAATAGACCAATCCACTCAGCGTTACTGGATAGTTTGTTAAATATTAAATATTGTGATCGAGAATACTTTAGATTCTACTGTATCTCGTGATCAGATGGTCGATGAAATATGATAACATAATAGTCATATCAAAATTGGTACACGGAGAAACGCAGAAAGAGTACAACATTAAAGTCGCTTTGTGATCAAGTTAAAGTTTCAAATAGCACGAAGAGATCATCTTAAGTGGATTCTATTATTTAATTGGTGATGGTCTAGATCCAGTTCTATCTAAGTCCTGTAGTCTTGTGAGTGAGAAATGAGCTCTGTAGTTTGACATTCATTTGCAGCATGAACTGATATTGCAAGTATTAAAGCCAAGTCCAAACACTTTCAATGAATGGGTAGGTCAGTATCACTTTGACTGACCGAAACAATACATATCAGTAGGGAATAAGGCGATTGTGGGATGACAAAATACGAACATCACTCACAGCAGCCATTCAATATGAAGTCAAACTCATCAAATAGATCGAGAGCCAACAGAGTAAAATATGTCGAATTATATGATGACTTGATGGAGTATTTAGAAAAATTATGATTAGTAAACTAATTGATTCCTAATCGATATTTCAGATCATTGATTAGTATTTTATTGGTATTTCCTTTTAATTATCTACTTAATTTATCTTTCTCGTTGGAATAGAATGCGAAAAATGAATGTATATTTGGTAATTACTGAGTCCATATTACGACAGCTTATAATGGGATGAAAGTTATTTATATCACAATTTATAAAAATAACGATCGTATTTTTTCCAAAGAACAGATAAATTAATACCGATTTCGTAACTATCTCAGCATGGTATCATTTCAGTTTCTTTCTTGTCGTGCAGTTTTAAAACGTTTGCATGAATATGGCTGAATAAATATTTCTTTGATTCACAAAATTTGTGTTCTATTCGGTAGTTTAAATGATGCTTTACGATAGGTTCAACAATAAATAGTCCGATGCACCAGGCATACCAAAGCATCTAATGGCAATCAACAGTTCGGCTTAAACAGTGTCAGTGTGCCTGATCTAATACCTTCAATATACTAATAGGTGTTTACAATGCTTATAAACAACTAGACAAGACTGTTTCTATGGCATCATAGTATTAGGCTTGTCATGATTCTGCATTATTGCAAAGGGGAAAATAACAAAATTATGTTCCCGAGCACATACTGTATACCAATACGTCTTTTAGTACGTATCCTTCTCCGGTAGCTTCCATGTATCTACAAACCACAGTAATCTCCACAACTAACCTATATCCCAAAACATCTGTTATCAAGATTTATCTGATAGAGATTGACAAATTGAACATCCCTTTTGTTTCTGAGCAACTATTTTTGTGTCTTAAGTACGTATAATATTTGGATCATTTACTTATGAAGACCGTGTCTGGTTTGTTAGTTACTAAGCCAAACTTGTAATTGATGTTCATCCGAGAACTATTTCTACAATAAACGCATCAACGAATGAATATACATGGAGACAGATGCAGTGCTTGTGGAGGAAAGGACTGTTTGGGTAAGTATTGCAGCATGCATCGATCTGGAAATCGCAATGATCTCACTAAGAATTGGGGAATGGTGGCACCAATAAAGAGAACAAATTTGCGGTAGTAGGAGTATACATATTAGAGATACCAATCACCCCAATCCATTCCTTCGATGTGGAATCTAACCGGAACAAGATCCGTTTTGAGTAGATAGTTACAGTCTCCTATCTTAATTTTGTTAGAGGTGGAACTGTTACCGTGTTCAACATATTTCGTTTAAATCTCTTTATGTTAATTCTTAAGGTGAAAAATCATAATTCCTTCACTGGTGATTATTTTACCAGAAGGTATTTCCTTTTAGCCAGGTTGTCTCTAGTTGAGTTTGTTATTTCCCTGGTATCCCGATACTAATTAATAATGAAACCGATAAATAACGATTAATTTCTTAACTATAATCTCCACTAATATTTGCCATATGCCAATGTTATTCCACATACAAAGAAACGACAGCCATATCTCAGTATTGGATGCATAGTTGTAAAAATTCAAATAAACATTTTCCAATTTTACAAAACTGATGAAATTTAGAAAAGATACAAATACTCATGGATGTTGTTTTGTTAATTAAAAGTCCTTTAGATAAAACCGAATAAATAGTATTATAAATAGAAAACCGGAGAATCGAAGGATATTAAGATCGTGCAATCAATAATCCCAATATATTCTCCGTTTAGTTTATACACATTTAAAGTGTGATGGATATAATCGATAATTGAAATTTGTTTGGTTGGATGTATTATAATTCAAATAATTGATAATGTGAATGATGAAATATTGTGGATGACCTGAAATATTTGAATTTTTCGCTAACAACATTGCGTTCAATCTTTTTTGGGAATATTATGCTTTGGGTAAACTTATTACTTTTCATGCATATTAGTCATTTTGTATTAAACTATTCAGCAATTCTGGTTTTAACAATATGATTGACGACAATTCGACAAAAACAAACAGAAGCTGATATTATAGTGACTTATCATGTCATTTGTCACACTTAAATACATCGTTCTCGGCCTATGGGTTTGCCCAACCCCTGTACTAGGGGCGCCACTGAGCTCGATCCTTTTCGAGAATATTGGCGCAATAGAGGTTTTGTCATTATTATTATTATTATTATTACTAAATGATTTTCAGTCTATGAACATTATTCATTTGATTGATAGAATCGTTCGTTGTTTGAAATGGCATCTATAAACCTCGTAAACACTATATCTTGTTGGTTTTTATTGCGAAACCCAATCTACCATACTAGCTAGAACCGAAACCAAATGAAACACTTTTGGGGGAGATGGGTCTTAGTTAATATCACACCAATACAGATTATGTATACACAATAAATTTGTGGCTTGTATATACCGAGATAATACAGGTTTGAAATATATCGTTTGACATTTCAGCATTTTGTTACTGGATAGCTGCAGCCTGGACGATATCATAAATCTCCAGAGCATTCATTCTATTCTGAAGTTAAGATTTTACGAGATTTACGAAAAACATCTTGGAATCCACACACACGATGATGATGTCTGGTCGAAGTATTGATTTTCTTATAATTAATGCTGCTAAATGATGATCTGGGGTTTGAAGTCTTCAAGGAGGAGATGACATTTTAGTCTTCTTGGGTACATCGTGTGTATAACAATTACATATTTTTAAAGGCGAAAGATTTATACGTAGATCGAAGAGAAACCGGAGTTGATTAATTAAGGAGTTTGCAGACAATTTATATCCAAAATATTTGTAGCGATTATAATTAGAATTCTTAAAATGGACGCAAATAGAAGTTTTCAGTTGTTCACAGAATTTCTCGTTGTGCGAGCCACTGTCCAATAGGTCGTTAATGACATAATTCCTTTAATATTATTAATCGTCAGTTAGCAGATCTCTCACAAGACCCGTTCAAAAAGCAATTACCTTTACTCAAGGTATGTTGAAAGGCTGTTAATTACATAAAATGCAAACAGCAATACACATTAGCTAAAACTTCGTCAGCACAAAACTTCATACACACGACGAAGTTGTATATCTAGTCACCTTATTCCAGATCATTTAAAACCATACGTCTTCAAATAATTCTACTAATTTATCCATCTCATCTCATCCTGTTACATCATCATCATCATCATCATCATATGTCTATAAATAGCAGTTTTGCAAATTTTTCATTGTTGAATAATTTGTATATCGATACTAAGTAGTTTGATTTATTCCATTCTACCGTCGGGTGGGGCGCCTCCGTGGTCTAGCGGTAACGTGTTGGACCACAGATTACTACCATCCGTGTTCGAACCGTCGGCATATCCGAAGAGTGTTTCATCTTTGACTTCGCTTCATTACCTTTGGAGGTCGCTCGGCTCATTTAGCCTACCACGTGCACAAAAGTGGCCGTAAAACGTCAATCATCATCATCATCTACCGTCGGAGGCACAGCTGAAGAAGAGCTATCATTGGTCAATATGTTGCTGATGTTCGGTCAATAGCAACCAATTGTCACTCGAATGTCAGGAATTTCCAGATCAAATTATTGCAATAGACGGTTGTTTAACAGGTAATATTGGTGGTAGGGATCCTGGTAGTGTAGCGGCTCTTACCAGATCAGTTTGAATGGGACTTAAATCAGGATGTGGTGTTTGAGATCAGTTGGCGCTTCCAGATAGGTGGTGTATCCAACAGATTTGATTCTCTGTGTGTGTGCGCGCGCGCGCGCGTTCGTGACTTCTTGTTGAAATTTGGGTACAGACCTGGCTGTCGCCTATTGGGCACAGCCAGCGAGTACTAATTTATAGCTCTTTAACAAATAGCTTGTCCATTTATGAGTGTTTTTCAGTTATGTTTTTAATAACACAAATATACAAACAAACAAAACACAAATAAAAACACAAAACCAAACATATTTAACACGGGCCGATAATATGTCTGACAATGTCGCATGCAAGAGAAGAGTGGAACGTTGATAAAGGACACAGTTGATTAATGATATGACAGGAATGCCAACATACTTCGCTCACCATAGTGTCATCTAAAAATATATGTTTATCTTAAAACAGAAGTTCTGCCTCATTCGCTTACCTTGAATCACAAAAATACACAACAATATCTTATCTATGTTATAAATTAGTCAAGTAATAAGTGATTTTGTGTGCCACATCCATATCCAAAATCCATATTAACGTAGATTATTCCAAAAATGGTTAAATTAGAATCGAAGACTGACAACCCTGGTTTGAATGTATGGTCTCTGGACTCCTTTCTGTATCATGGATCCGTATAAACTAACATTGCCACAATACTCTCAGGATTATATGGAGTTATCAGTTATACTTCCAATCCGCAACAATCCTTATCATCCAACTAGGCATAGTAATAATAATATATTTTATATAGTTCCTTATTCAACTTAAATCGTTCTAAGGCGCTTTACATTTAAAGCAGAATTAAAACATATTCTGAGTTCATATAGCACAAACACATTTTATACATAATAAACTGGTTTATATTTGATGAATATGCTAATTTAAATAAGTGGATTTTAAGAACCTTACAGAGTTTAATATCGTTTGGCAACTTATTCCACAGCCTGTGGGCTGATGCCTGGAAGGATTTCTCTCCGTACATTGCTCTGCGGCTTTTTGGTACCGTCAAAAGCGAATAGGACTCAGATCGCGGCATTCTCACTGGTATATACTTTTGGATCAGATACAGTGGTGCTGTTCAACTCAGTACTTTGAAAGGATAAAACAGAATCTTGTACAGTGATCTGAAGCGTATCGGAAGCCAGTGCAGCTGGAACAAAACTGGTGTTATATGTTCCTTTTTGCGAGTGCGCATCACCAGACGTAAAGCAGTTCTTCATGGTTGGAGGATTTCGAGTTTCCGGTCCTCAATGTTAACCATTTTTTTTAATGTTTACATTGCATGCCTTCATCTCATTTTGTACGTTATTCTACCCCAAGTTTAAGTTACTTTAGTAAGGTATTTTCGGGGACAAGCTTTTACTATGTATTATAATTGGCTTTTAATATCTGCTTTCGTTGTGTGCATGCAATCAATATATAGATGTTTTATACACGAACGTGTACTACGGAATAAACCCGTTTGATCAACACCAGCTATTATACGCTATGATAACGTATTCTAAAGTTAATTCTGCCTAATCGAATATGAACGCTGTTCATAAAACTTACAGATTTCCTAATTCATCATCGACGCAGTTTCCTTTATGAAAAAGTCTGCCTCAGTGTGGTTGTTCTATTTGGTTTTTAAATGCAAGACACATTTCTAAAACAATTAATCCAAGCGTCCGACATACAATTCCGATTTAAAAAGTGATTTTTAGTTTTTGAGATAATTGTGCTTTGTTCCAGGCAAAGAATTCTTTTGTTACAAATAGACATCCATTATAAATACCTGGCTCCACGGTTGAAGGTAAAAACTATTCTATAGTACCTAATAACAATTCGAATTTCGGAGTGGGCATACCTGGAGGATGTTTCATCATTGACTTCGTTTTATTAACTTTGTAGGCAGCTTGGCCCATTTAGCCTACCACGTGCACACCCGGAAGGTTCAAACACTTTTTTTTAATTTAAAATCAAACATCTGTGTTTCAGAGAGAAATAAAAAGGATCAGTTAAATTGTAAAAGGAAAACTGAAACAAGTTAGACCAAATCATTTATTGTCCATATCCCTCATCCCGACGTTAATTGGTTCGTTTATCTTAATAAAACCATACACACTTGCATCGTTATTTACATATATACAGTGGTACCTCAACACACCTAAAGGGTTAGTAGCACAGGGTAACAACAAACACAATTATCATGGCCAACAAAACCTTATCAGAATGCCTGATATCACATAATAATAATAATAATAATAGCTCTATGCAGCATTTAATCATCTTTTTTGTTGTTGTCTACATCAGTTCGTTTGTGGGACATGATGTAAATATACTTCAAGCCACCACCATAAGATACTATCCGATAATACAGTCATATTAATAAACATTCTGGATTTACCTGGATTATGTTTTGATTCTGTTTTGTCCACATCTGCTGCGATGAAGGGAGGACAGAGAAAGTGGACGATGGTCGTCACGTGATATTGAAACACTTTGATTGTTCTTCCCGGAGTTCTCATCATGAATCATTACAGCGACTAGTATGTCATATGTTAAAACAAACCGATCGGACGACGATGTTATCAAATAGACAATAGTCACTCCCTTAACTTAACATTAACCCGTATCCATTTCCTAATAATAAATCAAACCCAACATATCAGCGTCACTTATAATACTAACAGTTCAGTATCGTAATTACAATACTAATAGTTCAGTATCGTAATTGTAATACTGATAGTTCAGTATCGTATTTATGATACTAATGGTTCATTATCGTAATAATAATAATACTAATAGTTCTATTTTCTGTTAGGAATCTGACTCAATTAATTAAGCTTCAGAGAAAGATACCAACAAATAGTGCTACCGAAATGATAACGAAAACGCCATTTGTACTAGAAATTCTCGTACAAAATCAATTAATCCTAAACTTCGATATATCCGTAAAACTGTACAACGCTTCAACTATATATATTTGTTTTTAATATTCATCCACACTCTTGCTTTATATACAGTAAAGGCACAATCTAATAAAATCGGCGAGTGATCCGTTATAATCTGACCGTCGAGCAATATATTCAACTAGCCAAATCCGACGACTCCCCCTCGTATCCACGTAAAATAAATCATCGCAAAGATTAGAACAAACCAATCGAGTACTGTACTGACAATGAATGTAATAACTTGCTCTGATTGGTTAGAAATCTGAACGACGAATCGATAACCCTCCAATGTGGTCGTAAGCTACAATAAATTAACACTAAACTATGTAAATAAATAAGAAATGCAGAGAAGACACGGAAATGTGCATCAATTTGCGAAAAGAGACAGTGAAACGACAGCGCAGAACAAACATCCTATCCGAAACCTTAACGCATCATGAACAAACCAATCAAACTTGGAACCGACATCCAAGCTTGGGTTGCTCTTCCGGATGAAATAACGTTTCTCCTTGTAGTCTATATTATCATACAGACATGAAATGACTTCCTTACACGGCGGCTGTATGTTATACCAATAGCTCCACCGTACAGAGTTCAGTTACCCTGCAGCAGTCGCCCATTTCCAAATATCCAGAATAAGAATGGCCAAAAAGACAACGAGTGGGCTTCAGTGAAGGAGAGGAGATCAGACTGGCACGGCGTGGTACTCCCAACAGATAAAGAAAGACGTGCACCATCAACGTACTACAGTCATTTATCGATAGCTACAGGAGAACAGTTGATTATGGAATGGTGACAGCGAAATTAAATAACTATCAGGAACTTCCATAAATATACAGACGATGGCCAAATAAACAAAAGCCAATGGCGGGTCGGGAAACGACAATCACGTGTGTAGCTCATCCGTACATATATCTGACGGATCATCTGCTGGCTGGAATACATCTCTCGGGACGCGATAGACGCCCGAAGGATGTAGTACTTAGTCACTGATTATGGTCAGTTTCAGGACAAGGCTTTCCGAGAAGACATCCCCCCCTCCCCCAACACACACACACACAATGGCCTCGGAACATCGTAGTTAGAACACCACGAAATGGTCGACCTTTCTTGGATAATTGTTCAGCCATTAAAAACGACAACAACAACACACACCTCCAATACCAGGCCGTGGTAGATCGACGCCGTTCGGTGACACAACAATGAGAATCTAAGAAAAATCCGGACTTATCGACACGGCTACTGGCACAAGGTCGTCGTCTCCGGGCAACCAGAGAACAGTTCATCTGCCTCGACGTTGACCAGGAAACGGCCCAATTTATCACAATGCAGCCACGATTCGTCACGAACGGCTCCGCGACGCCTCTCGCGTAGTTACCAAACCTTTACACGTATCATACCACTATCATACCACACATTGATGTATGACTGACAGACTGGAGCAATATACCAAGAACATCGACGACACAGTTCAACGTTTGTGTACCGCGACCTATGTACAGAATCACAAGTCTTCGTCAATGCTGTGATGATAACATTAATCAAATACAATTACTGCTGTACGGCATGCACGCGCGCACGCATGCATGCACGCACGCACGGACAAACACACAATTCACGCGTGCATGTGAGAACAAAATATCATACTCAAAACGGATTCCGACCAAAACAACGGCGCCTAGAAAGTAGAAACAAACACAGAAATAATGTACAATTCAGCCAGGTACAGGTTGAAATAAGTCAGTGAGTTCTGCTTCCCAGAGTCGTCTCACAGTAAGTTTCTTCGAAATATTGCATAGAATGGGGTACAAGAAGCTTCACACTGAGGATTACCATGGTCGGTTGATATATATATATATATATATGTATATATATATATATATATATATATCAATGGTCGTGTTGTGTTCACATATATTACACATATATCCATGACAATAATGCAACCAGCCAGTGACTGAGAGAATGAATGTGGTAAATATAATCACCTTAGTTTATGACACGTTAATCGATTAAGATCACATCTTTATAGCGAACTTAGTGATTAGACAATAGGTAATGATATGTACAGTTTATCACACACACACACACACACACACACACACACGTCTCGTTCAGACTTCGAGCAAGTGACGTTCTTTATCTGAATAAGAGATGACGAAGCAGTGACGATGGACGATGAAGCAGCAGAATGATCACGATTCTAATGAAGATGAACCTTAAACGAAGTTGTGCATCATTAGATAGTCACTAAAGGATCGCGCTCTACTAAGAGCTCATCTTCTTCCAGTCAAGGTCACTGAGGAGCCACTGTTGCGATGGACTACCATTACATACACCTGATGGTATAAAAGATGATATAGTTAGTATATGTTTACACACACACGCACGCACATAAATACACACACACACACAGAGAGAGAGAGAGAGAGAGAGAGAGAGAGAGAGAGAGAGATGTTGTAGAAACAAAAAAAAACCTTTGATCCTGATAACAAACACTATAGTCAGACTTACTTATTGATGGTGTATCTCTCTCAGTTGGACTAGGTTTGTCGAGACATTGGTTACTATTAACATGTCGGATAGTCTGACTCTGAAATAGACAGTAACTCACACATCAAGGAGTTATCATCGATACGAATGACTCAAATCAGTTTTGTTATTATTGATATTTTACCGTGTTCCGCAAGAATAGTATTAAACATAGCACAAAATTACAATGCTAAATATCACAGTTCAAAAAAACAAACATTTAGACAATATCTACTGTTATATTGAGGTAATCGAATAAATACACATCAGTACAATATTGTTAATTTATTATTTAATTACTACTCAAAGCTAAGGACAAAAGTACCGCCATCTCGAACAATAAAACATTACTATTGTTGATCTAATTCAGGTAATCAGGTTGATTAGACGAGTATAACATCAGCGACATGTCATCATCGTCGTCACCACTACCACCACCAACAAGAGCCAGCTCACAGTAGACATGGAATGAGTAAGTACTCATATTGATAATCACAGCACGAGTACCAGTATGTAATAATTGAATTAAAATGTACCCAGCGAGTAACACCTTTACTCGGAAAGGAACGATCACATACTCATATTGATATTCACGGCACGAGTACCAGAACCAAAGAATTGAATTCAAACAAACCGACGTACATTTCAGGAGTACTTTACTCAAATGTTAAAAGGATGTTCTTTTAGTTAAAAAAGATTTGAAATTGCTTCCACGTGTACATGTCTCAAATCTAAATATCTACACTGGTACTCGAGTGTTTATGTCGATTGTTTGCCTGAAGCTTGGTTATTGGAGGTAAAAGACAAACAAATAAGAAATCAATCTGAAGACAAACAGAAAGTGAAGGCAAGAAGAACGCAACGTAGGAAAGACAAAAAGGGTGATGAAGGCTGCAAATACATCAAATATAAACTAGATTAGAGTGATTGAGTGAGTTTGTTTATCCTCACCACTGATCACGCCTGATGTATATCATCGACACGTGACCACTATGCCCTCTCCCCCTTATTGAAATATCACAGGAACACAGCTAGCTTGATTTTATTGAAAATCTGACCGGAAGCGTCAATCTAAACCAGAACGTTGATCCAGAATGTGTCATGACAATATCAAGCCTAATTATCTCGTTGGGTTTTTGTTATGATTTAAAAAAAATTAAATTCCTAAAACAGTAAACCGGGCATCATTAGTGAATATCCATAAATAAATACCAGATACTTCAGTTTCACCATCATAGCTGTCAGTCAATGGAAAAAACGCATCCATAAAAATATTTTGTGTACTCAAGACATGGAAAAACACTTACTGAAAATGGATACCAGAATAAACAAGTAATCATATGGAATACTCATCAGTGAATAGAAATGATAGAATACATGAATAAGAGGGATGAGTGCGTGTGCGTGCGCGCACGTGTGTGGAGCCCTCAGGGCTGGAGATTCACGTGTTAAGATTAACAAATTCACCGAAGGCGCATATCGTTGAACTAGGATCGGCGTTTAATGTAGGCACCATCAAGGTAAGAAATAAACTAAATTATAAACACTATCATTTGATGACAGGTTGTTTTGTCTACATTTCTCTTAATTCATTGCCACTCATACCGCCTCTATCGCCTAGAGGTCATGCCGTACGGGAGGTCGGAGGTTCGAATCCCGGCCGTGGCATTATAGTAGGACGAGTTTTTCATCCAACCAAGCAACCGGTAAGGTTTTTCCGCCGAATATGCCATCTATTGTAAATTCTAAATTTATTTAGTGTTAGCCCCCCGTGGCGAAGCAGTAAATTACAGACTATATGCGTCTCCCTCATTTGAGGTTACTAACTGTCATTTCAGCCATTATTATACACTCATTTCAAAACCATGACTAGGTGGAACGATATAGTGAGGCATCAGTGAAATGAACTTCGTCAACCTATGGCTCTGAGGTTATTTGATTTATAGACGAGAACATTTACTAAAATGGTTTACAGCCATCTTAGAGAATGATTTCTTTAAAAAAAGGCGTGTATTTCATAGTTACCCTACGCGTATTTTCAGCAGTAAACCTTTGACCAACTTAAGGCTGACGTGTTAATTTCATAAACCGGATATTCGACGTGTTAAAGAAATGTTTCATTCGAGGGAAGTAAAACAACAAGCGGTTTAGGAAATGGCAGTGCGAAAGTCGCATTCAGACAAATTATTTATTGTATTTCGACAACTGAAAAACGGTGTAGTTTTTATTTCTAAACGTACGTAAATACAAAAAGTAAAACGACAAAAATATCAATAACAAAAGGATAATTTTGTTATCCCAAAACGATCGAAAGAAACACGTTATCACCAAATACCATAAAAGTCGTTTGTCAATAACCAGAGACATGTAGATATCCACATCTGACAGTGAGGCTAGGTTGACTGCCTAATCGCTCATCTGACCAAGCAACAGCCAGTCATAGAACTGGCTGATTCTCTCCAGATGTCCAGAAGAGTTTCAACTTCGGAAAACTTCCTCCCACAAAAGAAATCAATTAAATCTACCATTATGACGATAGGTGTCATCTACACTCGTCGTTTTGAGGAACTAGAGCCTGGCATTGAATTTTTTTTTAATTTCTATGTATGAGGAATCGTATTTTATAAAGCTAGTTAGTCTTGTGGCTGGATCTGTCCATCGATATAGCGGCCATTTCCTATTTACCAAATTAGTTTTAGCGCTACTGCCAGAGAATGGCACGAAGAGAGAATATTGGACAGGTTTAGTTTTGTTGGCCAAGTAAGATGTCCTTGAACAAGTACAGGCTGAATCTTATTTAAGAAACTATTTTTAAAGCAGTGTATATAGCAGCTGATGTAGCAATCGAAGTCAACCATCTCCAGTGACTTACGTAATGCCAATAGAAGTGGTAAAGCATCGCATTTATTAGTGTAAAGTTGTGAACTAAGAGAGACAGACAGGCGTAGCTCAAATTACTAATTAGTTCATTAACCAGCACCTTATTTGGTTAAAGGTATTTCTGTTCAAATTTAAGATGGTAAGCGATCATATTAAAGAGCGAGAAGAGAGCCTATAATTGACTCCAGAAGTAAAGGCAAATCACAAACATCTCTTATCAGTGTATGTGCCACGTTAACTAACGGCTTTCATACTACCTTTGGATCATACTCCCACATCTGGTTTCCGCCGAGTCCATGGCAACGTATCATTTTTATTGGCCCACGACGTGAAACAAGATCTAAGCATACATCGTCAACCATAATGGCTTTTTTCTTTGTGTAAGCAAATACCTGGTCGGGGAAACATGCAAATGATGGACAGAGTAATGAGAACAGGAGTCTCTATAATACGTTTCCGAGACAGCGGTAGCATGCGCGGGAAGTATCCTATACACAACGACAGTGGAACACCTGTCTAGAAATGGCTAATGGCAGCCGGAGGGGATTATTGTGGAAATACTGAAAATGAAATAAATCTATCAGTATCTACATGTATCAGACCAAATACACCCTCTGCACAAAATAGGCTTAATTGTGTCTAGTGATGACAAGCCATCCACCTTTCTTTAAAATACATTTGCCAAAAAGACCGATTTGTATGCAATTGCTTTTTCTCAAATCAGAACATTTCATGAATGTGAACACCAGAGGGCTTTGGCGCTGAAGCCTAATTAAAAGAACCTGTAAAACAAATTTAAAAACTTGAAAAACAAACGACGAAACTTTCCCTAGCTTCACGTGAATAACTGAAATTAACAAATTAATGCCTGACCATAAAATATGCAGTTAAAACACAAATAACATGAAATAACCGAAGATAGTCATCCAATGGAAAAATATATATATATAAAACAAAACTTCTATAACAACTATAGCACACTGAGACATTTCTGATGAAACATCCAGATTAGGCATGCTGGGTATTGTGTGTTGACTTCATATTGTTGGTCAAACATAACCTAACAAACACGCACACAGAGACAAACAGGTTGGCTAGGGTACAACATTCAGACTCTACATGGCCATCGTCTGCTGGGATTTTTGCAAACCGAGCTGGGTGGTACAGCATGGATGGGTTACTGTCACATCATCATCATCAACAATGTTACCTGGTGTTCATATTCCCACAGCTGATTGCCACCGAGTCCGTGGCATTGATAAAGCTTCACCGGACCACCCATCGCCGAGACATCCAAACAGAGATCGTCTGTCTGGAATGATCTCTTCTTCGTATAGGAAAATATCTAGGAGAGATCAGGGCACAGTAATATGATGAGGAGTGAGGAAACATGATCCAGGATTGTGATAAGTCACGCTTCTGGATTTCTACATTAGGCTGGCAATATACTGTCTCACACACACACACACACACACACAAATACACACACACACACACACACACAGACAGACAAACACATGCAGCAATACATGCACACTGACATTTATCCACTACTTTGGATATCCTGTATTAGTATATATGACAATAACACCTACAGCAAGCCAGGCTGAAATAAAAATAACACTTTAGTCTCATATAGTGTCACAAAACAAGTTTACTTGATATTAGAATATTCTGTACAAAGAACTGAAAACATCAGCTGCAAATATATTCGTACAGTAGTTCATCTTATTGTATTTTTCTGCACAATAATGAAGAAAATCACTTCCCTCCAATGGAAAGTTACTACAACCTATCTGATATAGATCTAGCTAATATCAAAGGAAACTAAATTTGCTCAACAATGGAATAATATTGATACAGTTAGATCATGTTCTCAACAATGTCAGGTTATCCTCAGAATCAATAAGTCATTACGAATAGCATGATCAAGTCACAATCTGCACCTAACATATTTATGGATCTCTTTCAGCGAATTATTTATCAAGGCAAAATAATTTACAATACCAATATTAGCAATAAAAATATATTAATAAAGCATAACATGTTGATTTGTTAAAAACGTAGTAACATTTCACAGTACTTAGCTTGAAATAGACAATTTTGAATGAACACACTTAAGTAAGCTTAGAAATCCCACATAACTATAGTATAAATCATAAAAAGATGGAATTGTAATTACAAACCTGATTTCCACCCATACCATGACAGCCGACCATGCCAACCTTTTCGCCTGCTTTGCGGCCCATGCTGTCTAAACACTGACCCGTTTCTTTATTGCGTATCTGTAGTAAATAATATCTAATTAGAACGAGTAATATGCAAATAATCACCCGACACAAGGACAGTTGCACAGTTGCAGCCAATCAGCAATTGGTAGGTAATATGTGCCAGGAACAGGACAAATAATAATAATAATAAAAGTAACAATAAGAAATATTAAAAACAGTGAAGTAAGTCGAGTTGTTTAACCTTGGTGTTGGTCATATGTGGGACATAAAGATAAAGGATGTCTGGCGTGTACAATAAATCCCACAAACACAAGTGTCAGCAAAATTTGAACCCAGAACCCGGAGGTTTACAGCCCAATGCTCTAACTATAACACGATGAGAATGTGCCAATAAAACAGTGAAATGGCAAAAGGTCCTGAAATATTTAATACGAAATTTAAAATCAAACTATTGATGTACCTAACACCAACAGACTAAATTACAGGTCAAAAAGAAAATGCCATTTTCTGAAAATAACATCTTTTAAAAGTTTTAAATTCTGCCTTGTCTTATATTCAATTAAGGCAGTTTCCTGCGACATTGACTGATACCTCATATACTGACCCTGTCTTATATACGAGATGGACGAATACACAAGTATATACGGTAAATGATACATTTCACTATATAAAACCCTACAAATCACATAAAATACTATACAGATGCTTGTCAGCCATCGTAATGAATTAGCTAGTTAAGATGCCGAAGTAATGTACAGCTTACATGGAATTTGTTTTTATGTAAGCCAATCAAAAAGAAAGTTACTGACAAGTTTTAATATACCAATAGATAGCTTAATATATATTATTACCTCTCCCAATGAGTAGTAATCCAGAGGCATCTGTGATTCTGGGTAGATGTTCTCTAAATACCAACGGAATGATTTACACTTGAGGTTTTCTCTCAACTGTCTACGTTCTGCGACATCACCGTAATCGGTCTGTCTAACGCCTAGAAAGATTAACACCTGACAGTTGTATTTTGTACGCAACCTAATAAGATCGGAACTATTGGCCCGTTTAACAAGTCAAATTAATTATTGCCATCTGAAAGGAACAGTTCACCATCATTTCAAATTTTCAGGATTAAAACAATTATGTTCAGAAATATCGTAAGTGATGTCAAAATGTGAACAGGATCAACTTCATATTAAATAATCCAGTTAAAAAGTGCTGATAAATTGATTATAACTCATCTGTATGGGCTGCCATTTTGAATCCAGACAGAAATCGGAAGCTTCTGGATACTGACCTTATTTGAAACAAACAGTTTGATCCGAAGTCTGTATAAACCCTTTTAAAACAATGTAAACAAGTTTTAGTGAAGAATAATTCCGGAACAAAACACGCTAATCTTGTTATAATTACCCCATAAATGATGTACAGTTCATATCAGTTTAAACCATAAGGAGCATTACAAGATGAAGATGGTTCTGATGGAATCACTGAACAAACATGAGGAGAACCAGGAACACAGACTGTCATCTACATGAACTCTGTAGGTCAATGGACTCTCTTTCTTGCAATTATGTAGAGAATTTGAACTGTATTTTAGTTGATATCAAATGTGAAATGTGTATTAGTCACAACATCCTGATTTTCTGTTGTGTGTTTAAACAGTGGCTTTTTACAAATGATATCTATAGTAATGGGCCAAATGGTAGATTTGTAGCGCAATACAATTCAATACCTGTTGGACTGGACAAACAGGTATGTCACTGATGTGAATTAAATCTTGTTCCATTATTGGCAGTCGTGTATGGAAATCATTCATTAGTAAACAAAGTGGTTGGTATATTACCATGTACACTTGAGAGCAACTGTGAATTGACTCAGCCTGGAAAGGGCTACAGGATACTTGTGTCAGGTGATGACAAGACACTTTATAGTGAAG
This sequence comes from Paralvinella palmiformis, assembly GCA_025642065.1. Lineage (NCBI taxonomy): Eukaryota > Metazoa > Annelida > Polychaeta > Terebellida > Alvinellidae > Paralvinella > Paralvinella palmiformis. Next base: position 800,810 of record JAODUP010000161.1, read on the forward strand.
CCATAATGGTGGTCTTCCAGTAATTTGGATTATTCCCTTACATCTATGATATCGGGTATAGTTCGTCATTATTATTAGTGAATCTTTGGTTACTTTTATGAGCACTACACATTTGAGTCATTTTATCAGAGGGTGAACTGTTCCTTTAAGTAAACAGAACGCAAACACATCCAGCCACCGCTGAGTTTATTAAATTTAACCACTGCAGCATTAAAAATAGTTTAATATTAAAACAGCGCATCATTAGAGGATACTAACGACATTCTTACATAACAATTGGCATTAGTGAAAATAACCATTTACACAAACATAATAAGTCATGCGCATACTACCCGCACAAACTATACCATAAAGAAAAGGGGAATTCAAATAAATGCTTCCAGATTTAAAATGGCATCAACAATATTAAATTCACATAAAAACAACAGCGTTACTAATTAAAGTTCACTTAGCTTAGGAGCAGACAAAAGCAACAAAACCCAAACGTACTATAAGTTTCCTAATATAAAAGCATAAGCAATAAGTTCAATAACATTATTGATCGATCTAAATTACACATCTGATTGAATACTGGAGATGCTAGCACTAATTATTCAACAAACGTGTCACTCAATGCAAGGTCAACTACGAGAGTAAAATGGATGTGCCTAATTTTAGCAGTTAGTCCTAAGCTTATGTACAGTTATAGGATTGTCAGTATTATTATATTACACACTGCTACCACCTGGATGAAGGCTTAATCAACCAAAACACCGTATTATGTTCAAAAACTGTTAATGCCATAATTAGAGGCAAACGTTTTTATTGAACTATGAAAAGAAACGTTATGACAGAAATAGTAAAGTAATAGGTTATAAATAAATCGTTTATTAATATTCAGAAAACTGTGATGGAATGTTAACGTTGAAAAAAAGAATATAAACCTAAAACCGAAACCGAAATAACAGAACAGGGAAAAAAAAGGTTATTGGGATATGTTAAAGAAACCAGACAACATAAAGATGACCCAAGCTTAATGGAATATTCAATTATTAATTCAGTGAAAATTTCAGTGTAGATTAAGGGATGATGTAACTAGAGAGCCAAGAGCACTCGAAAGCCTACACCAGCAGATGTCGGTTCCTTAAGACCAGAAGTAAACAAAACCATCCCAGAAAAAGAACCGTCAAGAAATTCTATGGCCAACCTGGATTGATTTTGTAAAAGAATTCTTTATATTCATCCATCCAGACTTCCACCGTTCTCAGAGTGTTATGGTTGAGGATTTTGGCGACGCCACCTGGCCAAGTGTAAGGCGACACCTTGCGGAATACATGACCAACGCGAGAACATGTCCCTATAAGAACCTGACCCCCACACATCCAAACCTGGAAATGTCACAGCCCCAAAATTTGAATATTTCAAGATTCACATCATATCATTAATCATGAAGTGGCAAAATCATGGATTAACAGGCACATCTGGAAATCAAAACTAAAAGGAAATATATCACAAAATGTTGTCCATCCCTGTGAAACCTTCATTGCTGTATTCAATGCAAACAGTAGTTTGGTTTTTAAAATTTGGCACCTCATACCTCTTTGATCGGGATGAAGAAAATAATATGACCACAAATGAATAACATGAAAGATGAAACTCTACACATTTAGAACACGGATGTCAGTAACAGAATGGGGTTTCTAAAGGATGTCTGAAAATCAATCAACAACTACGATTACACACTGAAATACAATCAACCGGTTTGTCAACATGATAACCTGCGAGAAAAGATAAAGCTTACTACATTTATTAAACAATCTGAACACAGTGAACACAATTCGGAACAGATGTGCACACAACTAGGACGTAAGTGCGCAAGGTTGGGTGGCTAGGGTGGGTGTGTTAGGAGAATAACTGGTGTCGGTATTTGTGCACGCACACATATCAATTGTATATAATAATGATTATAATGCAATCATGTGTAGCTATAATATGACCATAATAACGTAACTATTAAGCTGGAGGCTAACAACACAACAGACATCACAAAAAAAGCTTCATTCTTATCATGCAAATTTAGGTAATCAGCATCCGAGATCTAGATCACTTAACATCAGTTCAGAACTAACTCTCTACTCTGTTATATCAACAGTAGAATACTGGAAGTCATCAGTCTACTGTTCTCAATACAGTCATATAGTCTTACCTGCCCTCAGTTCCATATGATAACCTGTTGCGTAAGTATTTTTACACTTTTGCAATTACCGGGTATACTCATTAAGAATGCACAATTAGCTGTTCAAACAGGAATTCTACTTTATTTACAAATGGACAGTTACCTACAGAGACGGCAGGTAGACTAAGATATAACTGTACTTAGACATTAATTCAGCAACTTCTATCACTTATACAATCGACTCTAAATCGACATAAATCACTGGCAATACTGATCAATATATGATTCTCAAAATCAAACTACTCCTGAAAAAAATTAACTCAGTAGAGTCCAATTATTGCAACTTTATGAGTCAAGGCCATCTGTGATGCGGCCATGACATTTTCTGGAGTGGCTGATTTTGAGAATGTTGCAAAGCAGAGTTCAAGGAACAACATCTAAACACGAATACGAGAAGACGAGACATGCACATGCCCAGCTTTGACTCATACCACTCTCTACCTGGATTGATCTTATAATAAAAATCGCGCCAATCATCCATCCACACTTCAGCCAAGCGTGCATTGTTATGGTTAATAATTTTGCCAGTGCCACCGGGAAATGTGTACGGCGTTGCCTTTCTAAACACGTGGCCGACATGTGAGCAGGTGACAATCAGCAAAGTACCGCCACACATCCAGATCTAAAAGGTGGAAGGGGGGAGAGAGAGAGAGATGAAGAACAAAGCAAAAGATTAATATAATAGTACTGTCACATAACATCACCAAAAGATAGCTCATCATGCTGCTTCATCGTCAAGATTAAAGCTACACGACTATATTTTCTATTAGCCAACTGTCAGAGAATACTCCGACCGACTGAATAACGACAGTGGCTCCATTGTCCAACGACTGTTTTTCTACAGCGTTCATCAATAATTAAAATGTTTATTTACTGGCTGCGGGACACAGCTTGGGAGAGTCCGGAAAACTGAGAGAAATGAACTCAAAAACACACTGTTAACCGAGTCTGATGAGTCAAGACTGAAGAGGGCGCTCCGACTAGATTCAGATTATAGCTGTAACATAGACAAAATGGGGCAGTCAGTACAAGTGAAGGTCGATGTGAGTTGTGCAATAAGTTTCATGCCAACAGTCAAACATCCCAACATTCTAACATCGTGTCGAAAACATGCAGTTAAGATATGTAGAAAAATAAAAATAACAGCTGGCTTTATTTCATTAACAGAAACATGAAAGACTGTTTCTATCAGTCTTCGCGATTATACCAGTTGTTAAAAGATATACACATTTAAATGGATTTATACACACAACTGCTGTATAATATATAAACCAGATAACGCCTCCCTTAATAGTATCATATCTGTGTCCTCATTGATCTTCCAATAACTGATAGGAGTCTTTTATCTTTTAACATATCACTTGCAGTAAACTAAAATCATAACACATGGTTTTATCTCATAACATAACAGTAATTATTACAGGCATTAGTAGGACACTTAAAGACAAAGACAACCTAAGTAATTGGTACATTTATATGTAAACGAATAAATATTTGTATCAACAGGAAGAAAACATCTGCTAACAGACATCTGGTCAGTTACTTGATAACTTAAACTGAAAAGTCAGGAATAATACTGGAATATGAAAGGTATTAAAGGGACCAAACTGCTGAAGAATACCCATTTGTTTTGGTCATGTGATGTAATAATAATAAATACAATGCTTCTATTATTAATGTATATATATTTCTGGGGCATCAACATACTTTTATATCAAATAAATATTTATCCAAACTAACTGAACATTCTACAATCTGTGTGTGTGTGTGTTCATGTGTGGTGGTGGTGATGATGATCGATGTTTTACGGCTACTTTTGTGCACATGGAAGGCTAAATGGGCCGTATTCATGTGTGGTGGGACACGTACATGTAAACAGCAACATTACTCAAATGAACTCATTTGCATTAATGATCCGAGTAGCTAAAACAGAAACTGAACATGTTACTTTATCATGGTTTTAAATATGATAAATAATAAACAAATGATGGTCAAGTAATATCCACACTTCCGATTAAGCGTTGTTTTGTTTAGTTTAGCCTCATATTTAGAATTGATAATTTGAGTTGGAATTACTGTATTAGAGATGGAAATATTATTTCTGAAGAAGTGTAATTGTTATGGTCTACTGTAATTACTGCTAAAGCTGTCTCCAAATGACATCTACATCTCATCAGTGCACCATTATCTAATAGGAGACATTTAACATGCAAAGATGTCTTCATGCATTTTTTTTCTTGATGATAGAAGTGCCCACTGACTAACAATACTGTAATAAATAATAATAATAATAATAATGTATCTTTAATAAAGCATCTTTACTAGCAGAAGCATTCACAGACGCTGTTTACATATATTTATATATACTTTATACATATATTGTTATGAAATAATCGTATTATATTTGTTCTATCTTCCATAAGTTTATGTACAGCGCTTTAGAACAGGCTTTATGTATGAAAACAATGCTTTATAAGTTTGGTATAATAATAATAATAATAATAATACAGTGACACCCCAGTAAGACGTGTGTAAAATCCATTAATACATTTTACTGATCAACAACATCTTCAAGTGAAAGTAACCTGGAATAGGAGATTATTTTTAACAGAGTCAGTGATTAGTGGAATGTTATTAAAACAGTATTTACAACAAATAGTTCAGACCGGGATGCAGAACCTCTCCTCCAATCTGTGATGAACAGACAAAAACTGATAGAGCCTCAGACACTTCATCATGCGTTAAGTGTTGTGATGAGTTCCTCTACGCATCAAACATGACCAAACCATTACAGCTCTTAAAGGAACTATTGTACTCAATGACAGAACATTAACACCGACAGTGAGCTGAACAAAGTTGTGAGCTAGTACTCAGGATAGTCAGTACAGTATTTCAATGTGTCCACAGACTTGAAATGAAAATAAACGAGGTAAAGTTGTAGGCTTTATTTGTGGTCCCAATTCTGCCATGGGGGTGTGAGTTCGAGGGGGGAATGTACCCCCCTTTCGCCTGTCAAAGATGTCGGGGGGGAAAAAGTGACATGAATGGGAAAATAGATGATACACCCTTATAAGCCAGTGTTTTACTGCAGAAGGAACTCAATTTGAAAGCATAAAAGTCATGTGAATACAATTATGCACTCAATTATGAGGAAATAAGCCAATAAAAATGCAGACAATGTCCATTTGTTTAAATAAAGGAGAGATATGTCAAAAAAGTGGGAAACAAAAGGAGACAGAGCAGAATCATGAAATAAAGGATAATCTTCGAAATAAAGGAGACGTGGACATACTGTATTTATATATCCAGCTCTCAAGCATTCATTGTCTCACTAAACACCGAGGACATTTAGATAACAGGAAACAGGTACAGGTTATCACAGCTGAAATACGGAGCGCTGTTTATTGAATCTAACCACAAAATCCTTACCAGAGGATAAGAACCACCTCGGATCTTAACAGTAAGTATAGCCACAGATAAGATACGTTCTCACCATACTTTTGACCTTTTACTAAGTGGAATAGATGGCGGGCCGTGGCATGTTATGGATTCATTCAGGTCTCACCGGGTGACGGATGTGGCTTTCAGTAAATTGGCACTTTTTAGCGGGCAGCCAACTAGCTGCGGAAGTTAGACACACGTGATAAGAAATAAGATTCGCTGATCCGAGGTGACACCGTAACGACCCGGCACCCTCACCATAACAACGACACCATGTCTGAGAGATAGATGACATTATATATACAATAACAATAGGTGTTCCAGTCTAAACACGCAGCACAGACACAGACAGAGAGAGACAGAGACAGAGAGAGGGTGTCTGGTAAGCATCTGGTGATGGACAAGGCCCATCACCAGATGATGGTATTGACCTTAGACCGAGTGGTACTCCGGATGTAGAGAACAACACTGACTGTGACGAATGTTGGGAAAGAAGAGAAAGAGATAGAGAAAGAGATAGAGAGAGAGGGAGAGGGAGCCGTTGAGAAGTGGATGTGAAGCGAGAATGAAAAAAAACTGAGAAGAATAGTCTGTATCAGCGATGGTTTATCTGTGTTGTCTATGTGTGTCTGTATGTCTGCGTCCATCTCTCCCTTCTTGCCTGCCTCTCAGTTGTCCATCAGTATCTCTTAGTGTCAGACTGTAGGTATTCATTTCTCTATATCTCTTTCCTGTTGGCTGTAACCTATCCGTCTCTCTGTACGTCTGTTTATGCCGTCATCCTATCTGTAACTGTGTCTAGATGTCTTGTACCAAACATTCCAACCAGTCCTCTAGACCAAGCCAATCTTCATCCCTCAGGCCAGCGTCATCTCTAACCAACAGATATCGATCACTTGTATCTAGAAGTGATTGATGTCTACCAATCAATTACTTTATGCACAGATCAGACAAGCTTCACTCAGGCAGATAATTATGTCTGTCAGAGCTAATAACATCATCAACCCATCACCCGACAGCGGCACCAGGGTTAACTGACTTCATTATAATGATTGCTCCACCCTCCTACCATGACCTATCGGTATCACACACAAGCTCCCTGTTCATATTCAGATACTGATCTCCTATCTAAGCTAGACCAAAGATACAGACATTTTATGAGATCTAGAAATCACTGGTTCAAAATAGATAATGCCTATTGAACCAGCAGCATCTACTTTACTCATCAAAACAGATAATCATATTGACCTGCATCAACTCTTAGCTTGTGCTACTGAATATGATGACACCTACTCAGTGGAAATAACAGTCTTTCTAATGTAATCATGATGAACATCATACACAAAAATCACATACACTATGGCTCAAGTGGTAACGATGTTTCAGAAGTATGATATTCAAATTCCAGGTGAAATGATATCATTTCCAATCGGAGTCTGAGCACAATTTTAAATTGTCATAATGTTTCAAGTAATAGGCCAGTTTAGAAACCGACACCTACACGTTATTAGTGGCATTCGACTCAAATTAAACAGGTGCTGCCATCTAACTAAAATAGAGTGAGACATTGAAGACCATCCAGAAAGAGACAAAATCCCAACAACATTCACCCCCATCATATCCTGACTAAATATTTAGACATGGCTCATCTGGAAGTGATAGGGATTTATTTATAACCACCCAACACACACACACACATGCGCGCGCGCACGCACGCACGCACACACACGCACACTATGCTCATAGTCATATAAATAAACTGTATATAGATACAAAACATTCAGCTGTAGATTGAAAACACGGTTAAAGCAAAAATAATGATAAAACATGAGAATCAACTCCCCTCATCTTGAGTGTGGGGCGGGGGGGGGGGGAGAGCGGTAGTATAACGGTGACTATGTTATTACACAATAATTAGAATGTTTAATGATTGACGGAAGTCACCACAGGATGGCTCAGAGTGTGGTATTTGTACATGACATCTGTCAGTCTGCTGTCAACTTCTGTTGTTAGCTGCTGGAGTGGCTACGCAGTCAGTGTACTACTTTGTACATACCGAAAAATATCAACACATTCTGTATCTGTCCAGATATATACACAAATGTCATCCTACGGATAAATGAAAATGAGCATGAAATGGGCCATAAACATTATTCCGGTAATTGATATCAAACGGTTTTAGGGAGGGAAGAAATCAGACAGCGCATGTATAATTACATATGCATGTCTAGACACACATGCGCAATCTCACACACGCACACACACACACACAATTATAAAGATAATTTTTAAATATAAGCTCATCAATAACAAACAAATGAACAGAGATTACTCCACATCAGCTACAGAACTATCATCAATAAGGAGGTAACCTGAAAGTAGTAAATATTGTATAGGATGACCTTCTACCTCTAGGATCCCTGACACATTGGAGTGAATTAAAGGTTAAGTTACAGGTATATATGTTATAATATTATTGCCAAGCAATAATTTTATACAAGTCATTAAAACAAAGATATAAAACCATCAATAATATCAAATTTAGGAAAATACCAGAATTAATCAATAGTTACAGCTACATCATCACTAAATACCACAAATAATAAATATCTTTATATGAGAACAATCATATAAACATAATTAATTCTTTTTTTGCAACATTACTAAAATATGTTTTTTTAAACTTGATATTTACGTGTTAATATCTAAACTTAACCGTTATAACATGACATAATTCATTGCATCGTTATGGTCATTGACTTTCATACTAACCCTAAATGACATTTCGAGGTTTTCGCCACCCCAGATATCCATTCCATGGTCATAAGAGCCTAGCTCATAAAAGTAATCCCTGTCAATGGCAAACAGTCCACCTGCCATTGTTGGAGACCTGTTGGTATAAAACATCTCGTTACCACGGTGACCACCATCAGAAAACAATCACATCCAGGCTGGTCGCGGTACAGTAATCTAAGTCATTACCACAGCAACGAATGGTGGAATGAAACTTCCAGTTAAAGCTAACAGGGCTTCCAGCCTAAACACCCCACCCTCACCTGAGTCACTGAGAATGTCAAAAATCTGTGACTGGTTCCTATCAAATTCAGAGCTTTGAATACCTGTGTATTAATATCTGGGTGAAGATTATAAAATAAAACTGAAGCAAAACATGGTCTTAGTTATCACATTTGGTAGTGTATATGTCACTAGATGTTGTCCAATTGTTATAGTTGACTGCACAGAGTTTGTTATCAGAGTTGATTGTGTATATGTCACTAGATGTTGTCCAAGTGTTATAGTTGACTGTACAGAGTTTGTTATCAGAGTTGATTGTGTATATGTCACTAGATGTTGTCCAATTGTTATAGTTGACTGTACAGAGTTTGTTATCAGAGTTGATTGTGTATATGTCACTACATGTTGTCCAACTGTTATAGTTGACTGTACAGAGTTTGTTATCAGAGTTGATTGTGTATATGTCACTAGATGTTGTCCAAATGTTATAGCTGAATCAGAGTTGATTGTGTATATGTCA